>CAWVQA010000613.1:5000-70000 GCA_963932145.1 Acanthosepion lycidas | reverse complement strand
TCTCCCCCCTATTCCTTTTGCCTTCAATCTGCCCTGACAGTATCAAATTTTTCAAGTTCACTCTTTGTTCTACCATCCATTCACACAAACTGATCAGACAAGTCACCCACTGCATCTCCCTGTTCCTTATGCCTTCAGTATTCTCTGTGAGTGTCAAATTTTCCAAGTCATCCTTCCTCATTATATGTCCCAGAAATTTCAGCTCTTTCTGATGCTGTAAGATTAGATAATTAAAAAAACTGTATATTCTGTTTAGGAAGATTGGATGCCTTTTCGGTTTTCTTGTTGAAATCCTCAATTCCCCTAACAGCAAGAGAATAAAATACTCTTTCTCTCATTGCTCAAAAGAATCCAACAGCAAAAGAGTAGATGATTAAATTGCTATGTATTCCTTCTGGAAAGAATGAAAAGAATTTGGTCTTCACAGCATTCTTGACTTGTTCAGTGAATCATTGTAATCATCTTTAGTAGTAAGAGAAATGGGAGGAGAAAAAAATATATATAAACTGGCCCCTCCCTGTGCCTTGAATAATCTAAATAAATTATTTTATTATGTAGTCAAGGCGGTCACTTAATCAATGACACTCTGGGCAATTTGATTGGCTGACCTGTTTCTGGTCAATGGAGACAATGCAAGATGGAGGCCAAAGATTCAGCTAAATTGATTACATTTAAGAAATCAGAGTAGAAAAATCAGGAGAGATTTGCAGACAAACTGGAGACTGAAGAATCTCGATTAAGGTGTCTCCCTTGAGGAATTCTAGTGGCTCCACAGAGCTAACCAAGAAAATTATACAGACTGGCCACTGTCCAACATGGAACTTTGCTTTGAGATTCTCAATTGGTGTTCATATGGTAGGCTTTAATTTGCCTTCATTTTTGGCAAATATCTCCAGACAAGGTTGCTCTTGCTAAATTAAATCATTTTTTTTAATCAATTCACCCAAGTAAGGCAATAATGCCACTAAGATGCAAGGGTCTACTGGTAGTGAAAGAGAATGTGAAATCTTTAGAGGGAACTGGAAACCTAATCCAAAACAGAAAACAAGGGATAAACTTCTACTCTTGTTCAAAAAACTGGGGTAGAGTGTGAACCAGACAATAGCTTTTTTAATTATTTATTGCTTTAATAATTGTAATTCAAAAACATTGAACTTCAATAATTTTTTTTGTCTATTCTATGTAAATTAAAGATAAGAGAATTGATATTTATATAACATATGTCATAAATAATGCAGCATTGACTGACTGTTAATAGAAAAGTACCATGTAACTCAGTATTGCCTGTTTCATGGTTAAGTCATTGGTGGCTAAACCAGTTCCCTCACCAGGCTTTTCTGATGAGGAGAGTGGCTAGACACCCAACAGTATTAAAAATAAGAACTCTCAAAGGAGGAACAAAATTTTGTGTAGAGACAATGGTTATCAAGCACAGGGTAGACTGGTTTCTTTATATCTATGCATGCATCTAATGCAGTGATGACAGTATCATTGGGTGGAGGACTTCCAAGACTGAAGTCAACGGCTTAGGGTAGAGGTTCCCTCTGGCGATGGAATCAATGGCCACATATCTGTGACCAAGCTTTCAAATTGGAGAACATTGACTGTGGTTTGACCTGGAGGGTTCCTCTAGATCTGCTTACCCAAGACACACTATGCATGAAAGGATACCTGTCTGATTTTCAGTCCAGATATTTGGACTGGTTAGGTACTCAGTTGCACAACAACCCAACAACCACACCTGATCATTAGACTGATGATGATAATAGAAAATATTGCTTTGTGATGTCTGAAAAGATTATATATATATATATATATATATGTCTGTACTGTGTGCCATTAACATGTTAGCAACAATAATTCTCTACAGCTTCATGCCATCTTTTTTTTTTTCACAGTAGTACTTGCAACATTGTGACCCCTTTTTGTCTCTGTGACACTTGTTCCTCTATTCATTTGTTCAAACTCATCAAGTTTCTGCATTCCTCTGCTTCTCTTGTCTTCAGTTTTCAATTACATCACTTAGCCTCCTCCATAGTTTACCTTGACTTTCAGTTAGCCTGAACAATATTTTTGAACATTCTTAAATTTTAAAATTTTCTAAAACTAATTATATATTTATGTTTGAATAAATTCATATCTTTCCCAAAGTTATTTGTGGGAAAGTGGACATAACAAACTCTCTTTCTGAGCTGCTAATTGTTTCACTACCTGCAAGTTCATAACCAAAGGTGACAATGTCTTTTTATAACAATGTTTATGAAGACTGATTCTAAGAAATGGCAGAGTGCAAGAATAATAAATGGAAAAAATAAATTTAAAGTCTGACATTTAAAAATCTAATAATAGTAATGGTCATGTTAGCTATTTCCTTAAATAGAAACATTTGGCATTATTTGACTAAACAGCCAGTTAGAAATTTTTATATTAAAACTTCTTTCATGTTTCTTGCTTGTAGAATTCTCTTTTGGCCCCTTGCTTTCCAGTCAACTTTGATCTTCAAAAATTTAAATGCATTGTCAATGGTCATCTTCTGTCTTCTTCATTCCTGTTCTTTTATTGGCTTCTATCTTTAATAATGTTTTTCTTTTTCTTATATTCTTTTGTACTTAGTAACCCCCTTGCATCTTAATGGCTTTATTGCCTTGCCTTCGGTATTTTCTCGTTAGAATCCATCTTGAACATTTATAAATCTAATATTCGTCCATGAATTGAATATTGCTATCAAATCTTGTCTGATACTACTGGTTGTATTCCTCAAGATTTTTTGACAACAAAGTGTCTGTAATATTATCAATCCTGACCTGGCATCTCAACTTCAGTCGCTTTCTCACAGACATGATGTGGCTTTTCTCTGTCTTTTCCATACATATTTTCAAGGCAACTGTTTTGAAGAGTTTTTTTTCCTTAGTGCCTTGACTGCATGTATTTAAGCATGCTACTAGATTAGCAGAGCTAGATGTAGCCGCTACTTCTATTTTAACTGTTTCTTTTCTCGTACATCTCACCTGCAGAATTCCCTTCCAATTTTTTTTGCTTCCCTGCCACCTACAATCTTCAAAAATTTAAATGTAATGTTAATTGCCATCTTCTGTCTTCCTGAACACTGCTCCTTTATTGTCTTTTCCTTACTAAAGTGTTCTCATTCTTTTACACTCCCTGTAACCCTAGTGCATTATCACCTTTCTTGATAGAAAGTAATTAAAAAGGATTTGAAATTCTTTCAAGAAAATAGTTTTTCAAGTTAACTGTTTCTTTTGAGTATTGTTGGAAACTTCCCTCTGAACTAAAGTTGTGTGAAACATCAACATTTTGATTATGTCATTATTTTTTTTTCAAGTTTCCATTTTAGTTGCTATTGTTGAAAGTCCTCAACATGTATGCTTTCTGTCATTTGGTACAATTGTTTGTGATTCTGTAGTGCCAGTCTATGAGGTTTGAAGAAAGATGGCCCTCTCTAAGACCTACAGGGTTCATCTGCCTGAAGCCATTTTTAATCAATGATCTGAGAATGCGGGTGTAACATAGCTGATATTTTGGACATATTTGAATGAGTTCGGTACTTTGCATATGACATCCATATGAAAGTCTCATAGTTAAGGCATGACAGTTGGTATCTGTCTATATTTGTGAAATGAGGTATTGTAATTATTTACATTGTTGTCCTCATCTTTACTTTTCATCAATGGAAAATAGAAGAAAACTTAAGGAATCAGAAAATATGCTTGGCCACAAAATTCTCCTAACCCCTGCCAAGTATAGAAATGAATTCAATATGGGAACCAGTAATAAGGAGTACTAGAGTAAAGCAATGAATAACAACAAAAATTATAAGCTCTGGTAAAAAAATAATTACTGAGACATTTAGTTTATAAGTCCCCAAAATTCATACAATGATGTCCTCAAGGATACATGACTCAATGGATAAAAGCATTGGTTGACCCAAAGAGTTGTGAGTTTAATACCAGGCTACTGCAGGAGTGAACAAAAACTTGAAAAGTTGAGTTAAAGGGAGATAACTGAGACATCTGGAAGAGACATGGCACATGGAACTAGAACAATCTTCCCCGGGTTTAATTCAAAGGTCAGAGTATACAATAACTGAAACAATCTGAACTATATAAGTAATGTAAATAATGACATTTGACATCCATTGATTCAACAGCCAGTGTTACAGTTGCTTGAAATTTATACAATCTTTCTATTAAAAGAAGTTTTCAGGAACAAAACATTATCCAGCTCACTAATTGTTATAGAGAGGGGGTCCCTTTCTAACTTTTTGTTTAAAGTAGTGTGGAAGATCAACATCATATGACATTTTCTCTTCAATTTACATGTGCTATCCATTTTAGTTGTTGCTGCTGTTGAAAGTCCTCAAGTGATGGGATTTCTGTTATTTGGTAAAGTTCTTTGTGATTCTGTGGAGCCAGTCCACGAGGCTCAAATATTGATAGTCTTCACCAAAAACTACAAGATTCATTCTCTTGAAACCATTTTTAAGCATTGATCTGAGAAAGTGTTTGTATACAGTTGACATTTTAGACATTTCTAAATGGGTTGGGCATGATGCATGGCATCATGGCATCTTTATGAAAGGCTTGATATGATGAGGCTATTTAAGAACATAACTTCAGTTCTTAGGTTAATGTTTAGGTTTTGTAGCAACTTGCAGTGTTGGAGAAGACGGCCCCCTAATGCGGCCTTTTTCTATATTCAGTTTCCTTATCACATGTACTAAATTTGTTATGACTCAAGTGAAGACTTAATAAAACATGCTGTTATTTTTGTTGACATAGGTAAACTAGTCTACAAATATCAAATGTTAAGTCTGTGTGCCTGTTTTTCAGAGTTGGCTTGAACCACCATTTTTTTGTTTTTGTTTTTGTTTCTTATTGTCATTCATCTCATTTCAGTTTCTTGTTTCTGTTTCTTATTGTCATTCATCTGTCCAAATATTTTCACCATTTTTTTTTTAAATTTTCACACAGTTACTCACTCTCCTTTTTGTAATCCACTGCCTTCCTCTCATCTCCAACTGACTGAAATAATCGGCTTTGAGAGCCGACATTGAAATCAAATCAGTCACATCTTCCCTGCACAAGGAACCATAAACTGGATAATGATGCCAACTTGTCTGCCATGGAGTAGGCTTGCAAAATTTCTATTCCTTCTAGGAACTGCTGTTAAAAGTAATGCCCAAATCATCTTTCAAAAACAAAGATTTAAAAAGAAAAAAAATGAAGGGCCGTAAAGCAGGAAATATTGCCACTCCAATAACTTTGTCTTCTGTCACCCAGCACATGTTAGAACTCTTCAAATGAAATAAAAGAGGAGAGAAATAAAGATAAGATGGCTTCCATTAAAATAATAATAATAATAGTAAAACTGATCAGTAACAATAAAAAAAATAAGATGTAACTGGTAATCAAGTACCGAAAAAACTTATAAATAAAAGAGAGGTTCCATTACGAATTGGACAAGTATCTTTGACAGTTTAATGCTATAACTCACTTGTTCATTTCCTTGCTCTTCAGGTAAATGAAATGATGAAGTGTTTTGTGCATTGGGGGCCCGTTTTCACCATCCCTGTTCCAACCGGCTGCCTGTCTTGAAAGACAGCTATCTAATCAGTTTGCCTTGACTGGTTCAGCTCCATTCATTTAATTACTCTTTTTCTTACACTCATTATCTTTTCTTTTTTCCTCTTTTGTTGCCTACTCTCTTTTCTTCTTTCAGTCTTCCTTCTTTCTTCCCCCCCCATCTCTAATTTCTTCCCTTTGCTTTGTCCACATTTCTTATACTCTCTCTCTTTCTCCCGCTCTTTTTCTTTAACAAGCAACATTCTTTTTTTTTTCTGCCTATCAGCTTTCTCCTTCTTCTGAACTTTCCCCTCCACAAAATCTTGTTTACGATATATCATTTCATGGATCTAGTACTTTGGTTATTTGCTAAATCTCTGCCTACAGCTTCCATTTTCTCTGATTTTTTTGTTTTTTGTTTTTTTGTTGTTGTTTTATATCAAATATATCCTCCCTCTTTTTACTTAACTTTTCCTCTTTTTTTTTTTTTTTAAACTTCTGCTTCTTTTGATGTCTCTTTTCTCTCTTATTCTTTCTTCTATTTTATCTGTATTTTTCTCTTTTTTCATTTTAATTTCCTTTCGTTTTTTCTTTTCTCTTTTCCATTACTTTCATTCTCTCTATAAATTTTGTTTGGATTTTATAAGCTTATCCCAGCCAGCTACAAAATTAAAGCACTTACTGAGAATCAACACTACTACAGACAGTTTACAAGACAAGCATGCTAACCATTATTTTATAGCTTGCACTTTAATGAATATTACAGGCATGTGGCTGAGTGGTTAGAATGTAAGGATTCTGGCTATCACACCTGGGTTCAAATTTCACTGGGGTCAATGAAATGGCAGTTTTTGCATGCAGTAACATTAGGAAATGTCTGAGGACAATACCATAGGTTGATCCAAGCCTTGTGAATGAAATTTGGCAGATGAAACCATTTGGTATTTATTCATGGTTTCAAGCATACTGGCTTTGTTCAGCTAATGATAACACTCTCTCCAAAAATAATTACTACAGTCTGCTCAGCATAGTTGCAGTATTACTCACAGATTAGCTATGTGGCTCTTGAAAAAACACAAAAATGTACCAGAGCAGTTGTCTGCTACAGGGATTAGCTAGCTACTCAAGTGGATTCCATGTTCTTCCAAGACTAAAAAAAGATGCTCTTTAGATTTTAATCAGAACTCATTTTAGTCTCATACAAAGTTACAAACACGGTCCACCTTTTTTAAGATTAAATTTGTCCCATTGGGCTTAGTGGGGAAAGATAAGTTATATGAGACTAGCCACAAAAAGATGACACAAGACATAGTAAAGTAAACAACTTATTTATCCAAAACTGCCTACTGGATCCGTCTTGCTCCTAGCATTCCCTAGTTAGACTGGAAATACTTGCAATCATCATAACAATCAATATTATTGATGTTGTTATAACAAAATTCATTAGCGATTGCATGCAAAATTTACTTACTGAGACATTACTCTACAACAAGTGTCCTTCATATTTACTAAGCTAAGCCTAGTCTGGCACAAGGCCATGATGTAAGAGCATCTTTTGAAAATGAGCTCGCATCTATACTTAACACTCTCGTTAATGATTTTTCTTTCATTCTTTTAAATTCTCAACTTTCTTATTAAATCGTTCATTTGTTTTGATTTTCTTTGTCTTTTAATTCCTCTTTCTCTTTTTTTCACACATCATCTTGTACTTCTTCTCATAATTGTTTATAATTAAGTTTCAAAATGATTTGTATTTCTTTCTGTACAAATGGAAAAATTTTGTATTGGGCCCCAAAAACCCAGACAGGGATGTGCATTCTGTCGAAGAGCATATATTGGCAACTTTGTTTATTTGTCTCAAATAAATAAAAGTTCTGTAAAGTGGTTTCACTCTAAAACCTTTTTCTAAAAAATTTTCCATTGTTCAGTTTCCCAGTCAAATAGTGGATTTCCTTACTCATTTCCCTGATAAATCTGATCAACATGCTTCTTTATTCGCTTTGTTCCTTACTACCTCTTCTTGTCAAGCATCACAACTCTATCCTCTTGGCAATTTGGATCATGCTGTAGTATCTGCTGACATTTCTTTTGTCAATTATTAGAAAGGAACCTCCTGTTCACAAGACTTCTTTCTGTTACCAGTGTACGTATTGAGATTTATTTTGTGACTTTCTTTGAGACACCCCTTGGATTGATATTCTTAAGCTTCCTATTGAGAATTTTGTCACATAGGTTTCTTCTTGGGTTTAAGCTGGCATTGATGCTTTTGTACCTTATTGGAAATACCATGTGAACCCACAATCTTCTCCTTTGTTCACACCAGCCTGTTCAGCTGCTATAGCCCACAGGAATCACTTTTTCTGGCTGCATCAATGTCATAGTTCTGAACACAACAGATGCCTCTAAAAGTCTTTGTTTGCTGATAGAATGATGCACTGTTTTGGTTTTCGTAACTAGTAACAGCTCTGTAGTATTGTGTTAAATAAGTCTTCTGTATTTCCTCTCTTCACTCAGTTTGAGATGTTAACTTCTGCTGATAAAGCAGACTGTTTTGCTTGTAAATTCTCATCAAATTCTGTTCTTGACTCATTTGGTGTATCTTTGCCTGATTTTTCACTTAGAATTCATCCCCACAAAGTATATGAACTTGATGATATCCCTGCAATAGTCTTTAAGAAATATGATCCTGAACTGTCTCCTGTTCTCTCTAAATTCTACAATAGATGCTCTGCTGCTGCTTGCTTTCCTGGTTGGAAATCATCTTCTGTAGTCTCACTCTTTAAGAACTCAGGTGAACTGTCTGATCCTATTAGCTTCTACTTCTTTTTGGCTTGTACTAAATGCTCTAATTAACTCTGAATTGGTTGATAATCTTGCATTGCAGGATCTTCTTTCAGGTAAGCAATATGGCTTTTGCTTTTCAGGGTCAATTGCTGATGCATTAGTGATTATTGCTGAGTCTGTCAGACTTTAGATAAGAATGATGAAGCTCTGGCTGTTACTTTAGATATCATGAATGCATTTGATAGGGTTTGGCATGCTGGTCTTCTTCACCAGTTGAAAGGTTATGGTATTTCTAGATTAATGTTTGAATTGATTCAGTCTTTCTTATCAAATCACAAAATGAAAGTTGTCTTGAATGGCCACTTTTCTAGATCTTTTCAAATTGAAGGGCTCTATCCTTGAACCTATGTTTTTCTTAATTTTCATCAATGACTTTTCTAACGTCATCAGATCTCAGCTGGGTATCTATGCTGATGATACAACTATTTTCCCCCCTCCCCATCTTAAGAGTAAGTTTGATCAGTTCAATGAGGTCAAATTGACAGCTGATCTCAAAAATGACCTACAATCTGTTGTTGACTGGGGCAAGGAGTGGCACTTTAATTTTAACACTTCTAAAATTAAACTGCTCACTTTTAATTCTTTGAGAAACTTCTTTTTGCCTTCCATCAGCATGACTGATGCTAACCTCCAGGGCAGTGACTCATTGACTAACCTTTTTTCCTGCTGACATAAAGTGGAGTGATTATATTGAATCAATAGCTAAGTCTTCTGCTAAGAAAGTTGGTTCACTGTGTTGTGCCAGACAATTTTTCTAATTTGGATATTGTTATCACATTTAATCTGATGCTTCTGCTATATATTTAGAGATTCTTGATAAAATCCAAAGAAGAATCTGCAATGTTATTGGTCCTGATTTGGCATCTCAGATTCAGTCACTTTCCCACTGCTAGAATGTAGCTTCCTTGTGTTTTTTTTTTTTTTAAATACTTTCATGGTAATTGTTCTGGTCTGGTCTTTCCTCTATGGTACCCCTAGACTTTATGAATTTAAGTGAAGTACTAGATCAGCAGCATGGTCTCATCATTTTACAGTTGAAATGGCTCATAAGTTCTATGCCAACAGTTTCTACGCTCACACTTCTCACTTGTGGAAATCTCTTCAGGCTTCTTGTTTTCCATTCAACTTTGTTTTTCAAAAATTTAAATGCAATATTAATCATTATGTTTTGTCTTCTTAATTCCTGTTCTTTTATTGTTCCTTAATAGTGTTTTTTTTTTTTTTCACATACTCTCACACTCAGTAAACCCTTGCGTCTGAGTGGCTTTATTGCCTTGCTGGGGGTGAAATGATAAAAAAAACACTTCCTCCCTCCCCACAAAAAACAGTTTTTCTCATAATGTACAACTATTTTTGTGTGGCAGTAATAACTTGGCATGTAAATTTGTTTACCATAAATGTCCATCTTGTGGATATGTATTGTAACCTAGTAAAGGTTACTGTAATAGAATAATCAAACAAAAGTTGGTAATGAACAATAATACTTAGGACAAGAACGACACATATAAGATTCACCAGCAGTGTGTAGAAGTAGTAGTCAACCACTAGAAGTAAGTCAAGTGAATTCCACAATGAATGTCCAACTCTATTCACTACTGTATTTATAGGAATGTGGGCATTATCATCTGTAGGTATGCTACAACAATATACCAGGCAAATAATTTTACATGGTATGATCACCAAAGTTTGTGATTTACACCAGCTTCTAAAATTATCTTATCACACTAACCAAAAATCTCACCTTGTATGCACTGTAAATGGTAGGTGACGTTATCCATGAAAATCATGCATTTAACAAAGAAAAATATAAAATGCTATTATCATAATATAAATAACATTCTTTCATTCAATATTTATCCTGCTTTTTACAATTTTTGTTTTTGTTTTTACAGTAAGGTTCCCCCTGTACGAGGCCTGGTGCCACTTGAGGTAGAGGATTATGTTAAGAGGTAGTTTATACAGATAGGAGGGGAAGATAACGGTTAACCCTAAACTTGAACATGTTAAGTTTGTAGATTGTGATTGGGGAAACATCTGCTTGGGAGTTGGTTCCACACAGCAGGGGTTTGCAGAAAGAAGCTGTTTGAGTGGAACTTACTTATCACCAATGGAATATGGAGGGAATGTGGATGGATTGCGACAATGTAAGTGGCATGGCGGATCCTAAACATGAAGGTTAGAACTGGTGGAACCAAAGAATGTAGTTCATCTGAGCACTTTCTGTAGAAGTATCAATAGAGCAGCAGGTGGCTGGTCACATTCTGGCTGTGAGAGAGAGGTTGGAGGGTGGAAAATGATCCATCACCCACAAGGATTGAGAGATGCATTGGAACTCTATTGGGACTAGAATGTAAGGACTGGACAGTTCCCATCCAAATATAAAAACAGTAGTAGAGGATGCCATTATAACTGTATAAATAACATTTCTTTATACTGCTTTTTATATTGGAAAATGGAAGGTGGTATTATAAGAATATAAATAACATACCAATTTCAATTCAATATTTTTCTAACTCGTTTTCATTATACTGCTTTTCAGATATAAAATTAGAGGGTGCCATTGTAACTGTATAAATATGTGTTCTTTCATTCAGTGTTTACATCACCATCATTTTATACTGCTTACATGACATTCTTTGTCTTTTTTTTCTTAAATTATTGTTTTTTTTTTTTTTTTATTGGATATTTTTCCCACTACATCACCGATTTATCATTCTTATTTGTCTTCCATCATTCTTTGAGTTTCTTTTGTTTTTTTTCTTTGGTCAATATGGTTTACCATTTTTCTTTCTTTCTTTCTCTTTTCTCTTCCCACCACTTCACTCATCATTTTATTCTTTTTCATCTTCTCTCTTTTTTTCTTTCCTTAACTTCTTACTTTATCATTATTCCTCTTTTCTCTTCCACTCCTCCTCTCATCATTTTACTCTTTTTCATCCTCTCCCTTTTTTTTTCCTTAACTTCTTGCTTTATCATTATTCCTCTTTTCTCTTCCACCGATCCTCTCATCATTTTATTCTTTTTCATCTTCTCTCTTTTTTGCTTTCGTTAACTTCTTACTTTATCATTATTGCTCTTTTCTCTTCCACTCCTCCTCTCATCATTTTATTCTTTTTCATCTTCTCTCTTTTTTGCTTTCGTTAACTTCTTACTTTATCATTATTGCTCTTTTCTCTTCCACTCCTCCTCTCATCATTTTATTCTTTTTCATCTTCTCTCTTTTTTGCTTTCGTTAACTTCTTACTTTATCATTATTGCTCTTTTCTCTTCCACTCCTCCTCTCATCATTTTATTCTTTTTCATATTCTCTCTTTTTTCTTTCATTACTTCGTCATTATTTCTCTTTTCTCTTCCACTCCTCCTCTCATCATTTTATTCTTTTTCATATTCTCTCTTTTTTCTTTCATTACTTCGTCATTATTGC
The DNA here is from genome assembly GCA_963932145.1 of Acanthosepion lycidas. Taxonomy (NCBI): domain Eukaryota; kingdom Metazoa; phylum Mollusca; class Cephalopoda; order Sepiida; family Sepiidae; genus Acanthosepion; species Acanthosepion lycidas. The sequence goes on along the minus strand of CAWVQA010000613.1, from coordinate 58,153 downwards.
TCTTTTCTCTTCCACCCATCCTCTCATCATTTTATTCTTTTTCATCTTCTGTTTTTTTTCTTTGTTAACTTCTTACTTTATCATTATTGCTCTTTTCTCTTCCACTCCTCCTCTCATCATTTTATTCTTTTTAATCTTCTCTCTTTTTTCTTTCGTTAACTTCTTACTTTATCATTATTACTCTTTTCTCTTCCCACCCATCCTCTCATCATTTTATTCTTTTTCATTTTCTCTCTTTTTTCTTTGTTAACTTCTACCTTTTTCATTATTGCTCTTTTCTCTTCCCACCCATCCTCTCATCATTTTATTCTTTTTCATCTTCTCTCTTTTTTTCTTTCCTTACTTTATCACTATTCCACTTTTCTCTTTCACTCCTCCTCTCACCATTTTATTCTTTTTCATCGTCTCTCTTTTTTTCTTTCCTTAACTTCTTACTTTATCATTATTCCTCTTTTCTCTTTCACTCCTCCTCTCATCATTTTATGCTTTTTCATCTTCTATCTTTTTTCTTTGTTAACTTCTTACTTTATCATTATTGCTCTTTTCTCTTCCACCCATCCTCTCATCATTTTATTCTTTTTCATCTTCTCTCTTTTTTCTTTCTTTAACTTCTTACTTTTCCATTTTTTTCTTCCTTTTTCTTTTCTTTACTTACAATTCTTTATATGAGAAATTTTTTTTGTCTGTTCCTAGACTCCTAAAATAACATTCTTCTTTGTCCTCATCTCAAAATTAAATTTATAATTTTTTCACTCAATGTATCATTGTCAATGGCAGTGAAAAATTTTATGCAGTGTTTGTTTCTTTTTTTTATCATTGAGGGCTAAAAAAATTTTCCCTTATAAAATTATGGCAATTGCTTCTAAAATGTATCCCATCCTATTAAAGCTTTTATAAGGATCTCTACTTTCTGATAAGGGGAGTAACATATAAAGCATTTTACTCAATTTCATTCTTTTCCATTTATATTCTGTTAAGGTTTGTTTTTATTCTATATTTTTTCTGTTCATTTCTTCATTTTATCTTCTTTTTCCTCTTTTATTATCTTTTTTAATTCTCTTTCTTTTAAAAATCCTTTTCCCTTTCATTTTAATTATGATTTCCCTTTTCTCATACTTATTTCTACTATTTGTTTTTCTTTAAAATTTCATCTCGAATTTTTCTTCTTTTTTATTTGTTTTCTTTTTCTGATCTTTTCTTCCATTTTTATTTTTTTATCTATTTCTTCAAGGCATAGACATTCTCCTTTTTACTATTATTTCCTTTTCTTATTCAATTTTCTCAATTTTTTTCTTGTCTCTTTCTTTTATCTTCAATCTCTTTATATTTACCTAATTATTTGAAAGCTATCCTCTCTCCATCTTCTTGAATCTCGCTTTTCCGTTTTTTCCTACATTTCATTTTATTTTCATTTTTATGTTGCATCTTTTTACTTTTTTCTTTTTTTCACATCTTTTTCCATTATCTGTTTTATTCATTTTCATCCAAATTATCTCCCCTTACTGTTACCTTTCATTTTAACTCCTCCTTTCTTTCTCAAAGTTTATCTTCCTTCTAGAATTCTCCCTCAACTCTCCTTACGTTTAATGTTTCCTGTTCTTCACACCTCCTCTCTGTATTCACTATTCATCTCTTTTACTTTCTCCTAAATCCCTTCTCTCTCTTTAAAAGTTTTTCTCTTTCTCTACCACATTCTTCAATATAATGCAACTTTTCTCCTTTAATATCATAATGATTTCTTCTCATTTCCTTCTTTTTCTACCCTGGTCTGCCCAAAGGCTCTCTAAAATGAAGATGGACTGGACACCTCCTTCATTTATCAAATATTACACTGATTTCTGTGTAAAACGACAAGTGCATTCTTTCAGAGATAAATCATTGGAACATATGTCAGCCATCTGCACAATTTTGTTTTACTGTTTTCATGGCCCTCCCTTCAATTCTTGGCACTCAACCCACTGACTGAACACCATTTTCAGACCACTTGGCATTTAATCACATGAAAGTGTGATGATGTCATCAAGCAGGAAGTGATTACCACAGCTTGTCTTCACAAAGATATTAATTAACAAAGACATTAATTAAGTTGTATTTCACTCATTGCAAGCTATGCAAAAGAAAATTTCTTGATATCTGTTAGTCTATTGTTAAAAAAATCTTCTAAAACTATTACCTGTTTTTTTCCACAGCTTACATACACCTTGTCAGACCTGTGAATCTTAACAATTTAGGATATTTTTCTATGTGCCATCTCCCTTCAGAATGTAGACGATTATGACTCTCCACAATTTCCTGTTCTTTGTAGCTATTAATAAATTTGTCTTTTTGTTATCTCTCCTAAACCTTGATCTTTTATTCATTTACTCAAGCTTACTGGGTAGGTTATGCATTGTTTTCCTCTTGCTTTCTATCTGTCCTCTGAGTAGCAAATTTTCCTAGCCTAGTTTCCTCATTATGTGCCCTAGAAATTTCAATATGTCTCTTCCTGATGTTAAGTATAAATGTCCTTTTTGTTCCCATTTTCTCTATATCTGTTAGTCTATTGTTAAAAATCTTCTAAAACTATTACCTGTTTTTTTTCCACAGCTTATATACAACTTGTCAGATGTTGGCAATCATGGCTCTCCACAATTTCCTGTTCTTTGTAGCTCTTAATAAATTTTGTCTTTTTGTTATCCCTCCAAAAACTTGATCTGCCATCCATTTACTCAAGCTTGCTAGGTAGGTTATACATTTCTTGATTTCAGTTTGTCCTGTGAGTATCAAATTTTCTAAGCCTTCTCTTCTCATTATGTGTCCTAGAAATTTCAATTGTCTCTTCCTGATGTTAAGTATAAATATACTTTTTGTTTCCATTTTCTCTAAAGCTTCATTGTTGTTCACTTGTTCCATCAATGGTATTCTCAGCATCCTTCTTTATAACCACATTTCTGTTGCTTCTATTTTCATCTTCATCTATGAGGAGATTGTCCTGCATTCCCTGCCACATAGGAGGACTGATATTACACAACAGTTCAGTACCGTTTTCTTTGTGTTTAACAAATAAGGTTCAATACTCTCTCAAAATCAGGTATCTGCTAAAGAATCTAGGGACATATCTTCATCTGGTAAAGTAACAGCAAGGTTTAGGAGAGATAATGAAAAGCAAATTATGGAGAGCTATGATCGCCAATGTCCTGAAGGGACATGGCACATAGAAGAAGAATTGAACCATATATATATATATATATATATATATATATATATATATATATGGTGCAATGGATAAATTGTTGACTAAATTACGTGAAAATGAAAATTAATACTGACATCTTATTTTAACAGATATATTTAGCAAAATTGCACAAAAATGTCTTGAAATACTAAAGAGTAAATCTATTCAATAAGATCAACATTGGCTTCACCCACAACCTCCAGATGATTTCGGAATCTCCTGCAACTCTTCTGGACAGTCTCCTTGTTTCAGTTGGTGAATACTGCCATAATTATTGCCTACCGTTCATCTTTGGTATTACAAAATGTTGGTCTCACTCAACTATGCCCCACACATAATGATCAAGGCGGTTGCAGTATGAGGATTTATGTAGCCAAATGTAAGTTGTGATGGTTGCAGAAATTATCTGACAGCTGTGACTGGGTTCTCCTGCATGTGTGGCATGGTGCAGAGTCCAGGTTGCCAGACATAGGGTCTTACGGCATCCACCCTCTTGACCCAGGGCAGCACTGCCTCCTCAAGGCACTTGATGTAGGTTTCTGTGTTGAGTCTGTGGCCCTGTGGGAAGATGAATGGAGGCATAATGTCACCATCACTAGTGATCTCACAAAACACCTTTTTAATTACCATTAGACTTATCCAACTCCTTCTGAATCCTTTGCACAGTCCCCAGACTGACACATAAACACTTTGAAATGTTTGTATTGAAGCTTTCAGCATGAATGCCAAACAATAAAGCATGCCAAAATTCTGGTTGTGTGAATTGTGCCATGGTGCTCTTTTTCTCACTGATGGTGCAAAACTGACCGTATTATAATTTGCATTTGGCAAAATCAAAAACAATGTGCATGCATGAAATTGAAAATATAAAATCACAACAATTTACCTCTCGCACACTGTATGTATAAAGAGGTAGTAAGTAAGGGAAAAGACTGGGTATGAGGGTGGTCAAGGAATGGATAAAAGGATGAATGGGGATCAAGGCAACAGAAGATGTCAATTGATGTTACATTTAAATTTTTGAAAATTGGGATCAGGGAATTAAGGGGAAGGGAGTTCTACTGTCAGGAAGTGTGAGAGAAGAAGCTGTTGGAGTAGAAGAGTCAGTTATATTTAACTGTTTCAACAGTAAAAGGGTTAGGATTGAGATGCCACCCTAGTAGCACACTTAAGTTCATGCAGTTGGGACACTAGTGAAAATAGCTTGTCAGAGTACATGCCATGAAAATATTTATAGAAAAGACAGAGGGAACCCACATTGGTGAGAAAGTGACTGAAGTCAAGACCCCAAGTCAGGATCGATCGCATTGCATATTGATCTTTGGATTTTGCCAAGAACCTCAAGATGAACAGTGGGGCACCAGATCATATATGGCAAAGGTATTCCATGCATGGATGAATGGTAGATTTGAAGATGTGAAGGATGAAAATCTTCTGGCATAACACAGAGAACCAACTTTTCTTGCAGTAGATGCAGCTATTGATTCAACGTAGTTGTCTCACCTCAGGTCAGTGGAAAACATGAGACCAAGAAGGCGCAGTGAGGCACTTTCATGGAGTTGAGCATCAACCATGCTGATGGTAGGCAGGGAAGTTTCTCTGTGGTGAGTAAATGACATCAGTTTTGTTTTCGATGCATTAAAATTCACAAGCCATTTCCTGCCCCAATCAACCACAGATTGGAGGTCTTTTTTGAGACCAATGGCTAGGTTAACTTTTTCAGCAATTCCAGATTTACTATTGAGATAGAAGTAAATGGTAGTGTTGTCTGTGTAGATGCCTACTTAAGAACTGATGACAGGAAGATCATTGAAGATCAGAAACAGTTTAGGACCAAGGATAGAGCCTTGAGGAACACCAGCATTCGTATTAAAGGAACTGGAAGAGAACACATTCACGACTACCTTCATTTCATGGTTAGACAGGAATGATTTCATTAAATCAAATAATCATCCTGTAATACCATATCCCTGAAGTTTACGTAGAAGGCAAGCATGCCAAACCCAGTCAAATGCCTTCAATATATCTAGAGCAACAGCTCAAGCTTCGCCATTATTATCAAGAGCTTGGTATGCATATTCAGTTATGGTCATCAGCACATCAGGAGTAGACCAGGCAAAGTGGAAACCATATACATATTATTCCTTGCTGGTAGCACAATTTGGAGTTGTATGCGCAATGCAATCTTCAGGTGATGAGTAGAGACTGAGTGTTACATTATTTAAATTTTAATAAAAATATCTGGTTAACACAATTCTGGCACAATCCATATATTAAATGGGGATTATAGGTTTTTATTTTAAAAAAAAGGAAAAAAATATATAGTATTTAAAATAGACAGGATTTATATTTTATATTTAAAATAAAAGGAGTTAATTCCTCACAGCAGTGGTTTGTGGGAAGCTGCTTGAGTGGAACTTACACCTCACCTATGGAATACAAAAAAAAATTGAAGTGGTTTGCTACAGTGTGCATGGAATGATGGGTTTTAGCTGTGAAAGAACTGTTAAAACTGGTAGTAACTAATTTGCATGAAAATACCAATAGAGCAGCAAGAGACTTGTGACATTTCATCTGTGGAAAGGGGTTGTAGGGTGGAAAATAATTCATTAGCCACATAATCATGAGACACTTTTGAACTTGTTTCAGGCTGGTGTATGCATTGAGAGATAAACACGTATGTCTCCCTGTTGTAATGGAATGTCCCACACTCCCTATCGGATATGTGAAATGACTATATCGGTAGATATATATAGCGAGCACAGGATATACATGGCGGACTTGCTTCAGTAATTTACTAGCTTGCTAACCGATTCCCTATCTTTTAGGAGTGTATTCTCTTTTACAATAAACCTCTTTCTTTCATCCATATCTGTGTTACTGTTCCTTTCACTCAAGTACCATCTTTGTCTGTTTGTAACCTCTTTAAGGATACAATACTCCCAAAATATCCATAACAAACATCACAGACTTGGGATGTGAATCCGTTTAAAGAAATGTAAAGAAACAACAAGAATCAATATATATGTATAATCAAATAATAATGTATTAACAACAAAGGTATACATGTGAAAAAGACAATAATGTGTGAAACAAATGAATGTGAAAACTTTTTGGGTGCAAAGTATATATAGTGAGTGAATGTGCATACATACATATGTGTGTGTATATTGCTCATGTGTTTCCCAAAGGAAAGCATGTTCTCCACAAGAAATTTACATGTTGACAAGTAAACAGAAAAAGAAGAGAGCGAGAAAAAAATATCGCAGAATATTTATAGTCCAGAAAGTGTCCCCTAGTAGTGGTTTTGAAAATTAGGAGGTAACCCAGCAAACTCTACCAAGACTAGAAAGTAAAGACTGGGCAACTCCTGCCCATATATGGCAACAATAATCCATTTTCAACCTCTTCTGGCTCTTGTAATGGTAGAGGATAGCAGGAGGAGCCAGATAGTTACTAGAATAATACAGGGAACTGAACATTTTTCAAGTATCTTTAGTGATGGATTACACTTGAGTTCTGGGTTGAGCTTAAATTCCAACCGATGCTTACAACATGGAGTCTCCCTGAGAGAGCTTCCTATTTAGGCTCTACTTGGTGATAATGGAATGTTACTAATTTGGTTTTTGAGACATTGAATGTGATCAGCCAGTTTTTTCCCCACTGAGCTGTTAAATATGTACAATAATGGATCATATGCAATATAGGTGAACAATTCAACTAGAAAAATTGAAAATAAATGCAATGTATCTAAATACGAGTTAGAGACATGTCATAATAACATGTCAATCCATCTTCAGTAAATCAACAAAGTTTTACAACAATTTTTAACAGTTTTTTTCCCCACTGAGCTGTTAAATCTAAGTCTGAGTAGAGATCAGCTGCCAAGCTCTGGTCATGTAGAGTTTTGGAGGTGTCTGCATATACCATTGTATTATCAGCATAGATATTCACAAATGATCAGAGTATACTCTTATGCAGATCATTTATGTAAAGTAGAAAGAGGGTTGGACTGAAAAGTGAGCCTTGATGGATGCCTGCATTGATCACTTGGGCCTTGGAGGACTGAGCATTAAAATCTACCTTCAGTGACCTACCTGTTAGTAAGGATATAGTAAGGACATTAGTCGATAAGTGAGAAGACTCTTTCAATGATTCCATAACTAGAGACAGGGCTGGTGCAAGGGTCTTGTGCCCCACCAACAAATCTATGATACAGCCCCCTCCACCACCACCATTCTGATACATCACAGTTTTCATAAAGTAGTATCCATATAAAATAAAAATGTTATTGTAATTTAATTATGTACAACAATGGATCATATGCAATATAGATGAACAATTTAACTAGAAAAATTGAAAACAAATGTAATGTATATAAATAGAAATTAGAGACATGTCATAATAGATCATTCCATCTTAAATAATTAGAGACATGTCATAATAGATCATTCCATCTTAAATAATTAGAGACATGTCATAATAGATCATTCCATCTTAAATAATTAGAGACATGTCATAATAGATCATTCCATCTTAAATAATTAGAGACATGTCATAATAGATCATTCCATCTTACATAATTAGAGACATGTCATAATAGATCATTCCATCTTAAATAATTAGAGACATGTCATAATAGATCATTCCATCTTAAATAATTAGAGACATGTCATAATAGATCATTCCATCTTAAGTAAATCAACAATGTTTTGTGTGAATTTTTAATATCAACTTGATATTTTTCTTGTAAAAATATTGAATAATTTTAACACGCTCAACATTAGGGATAAAAAATAGTGAATTTTATATAGTGTTTTTTTTTAAAACTTGCCACGAGCAAAACAAATTCACAGATTTGGACAAAAAAAGAAAAGACCTCAGAATTTATTTATGTTTAGTTTAATTTGTGACATATATAAATGTAGGTAGAAAAACTTCAACAAGAAAAATTGAAAATAAATAAAATGTATCTAAATACAAATTAGAAACATGTCATAATAGATTATTCTATCTTTAAAAAAATCAACACTGTTTTGCATCAATTTTTAGAATCAACTTGAAATTTGTCTTGTTCAAAAGTTGAATAATTTTAACACATTATCAACATTATAGATGAAAAATAGTGACTTTTACATAGTGTTTTTCAAGACTTAGCATAAGTATGGATTTGGACAGAAAAATAAAAAAAACAATGATGTCAAAATCCACAAAAAATTTTTCATTCTTTAATAGTTCTGCTTAGTTTAATTGGTAATGTATATAAATGTAGGTAGGAAAAAGTAAATCTTGATAAGATGGTGAGGGTCACAAAGTACTACCCTGGGCTCCAAATCAGGTTTGACTCCTCCCCATTTGGGGGTATTATACACCAATCCTGGCTAGAGAGCTTGTGCAGGAACCCTTTATCCCACAACTTGTCAAAGGCTTTTGAAATATCTAATGTGATCATCCTTGAAACGAAGTTAGTATCTCAATCATTCTGTGAGTAATGGCCATTAAGATATCAGCAGTGGACTAAGCCAATCAAAATTCATACTGTTTATTTATCAAGTGGTTATTCCCATTGAGGTGATCAACAATCTTTTTGTTGATTTTAGTTTCAAAAAAGTTTGCTGATTACCTCAAGAAGACTAATGGAGCTATATTGTGATAGAGATGAGCACTCATCCACATTCTTCAAAACAGGGCATATATTTAGCACTTCCCAAAGACTTTGGTAGCATTCTTCCTTCCAGCAGCAGTTAAATAGTTTCTCTAAGATCAGGGATAACTCAGGGTTAATATTCTTAAGGACAACAATTGGAGTTTTATCTGGACCAGTAAACTTTTTAGGGTCAAGATTTTTTTATAAGTCTTCAAACATCCCAGGCTATAAATAAAAATATTACTGAGATTGTTCTCTGTGAGATGGGGGAATTTGGGAAGGGGATGGTCATTTAACATGGAGTTAGAACCAAAGATTGTGACAAAGAGCTTTGTCTCATCTTTGCCAAAGCATTTTCTAGAACTCTCTTGCAATGATTATGGGCATTTCTGAATGCAGAAAGCATCCTACCACACCATTCCCTGTGATAGATTCTGTAGTAGTGGTTAAGGTTAGCTATGGCTGCAGCTCATTCAGGGGTGAACTAGGGCTGGCTATTTGGTTTTTACTGGAATAGTTTCTGTCATATAAAACTCTCCATTCCAGAAAGAATCCATTCTGTGATGAAGTTGGTAGTTTTGGATGTAATATGTTTGAAGAGGAGTCATGATGGAGTAATGGATAGCAGCTTGGATTGAGGAATTGGAGAACTGAGTTTGAATTCCAATCAAATCCATTGCATTCACTTACCTGCTAATACACTTGGGAAAGGTATGAATCCTCTTCTTCTCCCTCCAGCTATGGGTAAATAGTAGGACAGATCTCGTTCTATAGCCTTGGATGGCAACTGGTCTACTGCAGAAAGAAATGGCAACCTACTGCAGGGAAACAATCTGCCTTGTCAGTTATGTATCGAAAGATACATGATCACTTAAGCATGTATCATGCATGGCACATAACTGACTGATGTTTGAAAAAGGCTGAGAGAACACTGCTTCTGTCATCTAAGATCTGAAGTTGTTCCACTCAACTTTCCTGTTGCCAATAATTAATTCTATGGAATGGCACATCAGGAGATTCTTTTAGTTTGACATTGACTTTGAAACAGACTAGTGAATGATCTGAAGTCTCCAGGAGAAGGAAAAAGTTTTATAGAAGATAATGAAAGCAACATGGATGGCAGTAAAAAGTAAATGATACACATGAAACCTACTGAACAACAGGCTTTTGTAAATAGACTGCAGAATAGGGAGTGGGAGTGATAGTGAAAAGACAAACAGTGCTAAGAACATTGTGGAGAGCCATAATCACCCACATCCTGAAAAACATCCCACAGCTATGTCTATGTGCTAAACTAAATTATGTAGTTAACTCAATTTTTTTATTATTTTTACTTACAGTATATAAGCTTTAAATTTATATAGGGTGCGTAATAGTCTTACTTAGTACCTATAGATCTATTCAGGATGAATATTATTTGGTTTTAAAATTTTACATGAATCTCAAAGGATTACCTATGTGTGTATGTATGTATGTATGTATATATATATATATATATATATATATATATATATATATATATATGTGTGTGTGTGTTAATCTTACTACTTAATGTTATTTTCATGACACGTTCAGACAAGCTACATGCCTTAATTTCACCAGCCCAGACTTTCATGTGTTGGACCTGCCATGCCACATGCACCAGGTAAACTCATTCCCTTCATATTCCATTGGTAAGGAGGAAGTTCGACTCAGACAGTTTCTTCCCAAGAATGGTAACTTTGTTGAACAGACTCCTGTAAGGATGCTTCCCCAATTATTATGATCTTAACCTGTTTGTTTTAGATCGATCATTATCTATCCTATCTATCCCTATAACATGCACTTCTTAATTCCTCCTTTTTATGCTCTTACAACATCATTCAGTACCCCTCTACCTTGAATGGCTCTTAGTCTTTGTATTGGATAAACAATAGTATATAATATATGTAAGTGGACACTGTGGTCAGCACAAAGTGGTGGCAAACTATTTCGTGTTTGAATACAATCCTCAAGTCTTCAAGCATGAAACTGACTGTCACCATTTAGTGTTGACTTCACTGTCCATTTTTATATTTACAGATGTTCTATACATTATATTAAGCACCTTTACCTATAAATATAGCATATCATAAAACTATATTTTTGTTATATATATATATATGACACCTGTTAGACATTGCTAGGTTCATACTCCTAAATCTCACTACTTTATTTCCAACATCAAGCCATGTCCCATTTCCTAAATAATGAACTCTGGAGTCTGCATGCACTGAATATATTTTTATGCTTCTTAATTACTGTAATCTCTAAAGGGATTTTATGGTCATATGTCAAGTCTGACAAGCAAACAATTAACTCCACATGACTGGGTATTGCTTCCTTTGAGGATCAGTTGACCCCAGGGGGGTGTATAACTCTTGTTTCAACTCAAGTTGGAAAATGAGATTTTGGCCACAGTAGGGCAATCCCCAGAACTATCAATGACAAATCTATTTCATTTGAAGATGTTGAGTAAGATACAAAGTCTTAACCTCTGGATTAAGGCATCAATCTCTTTTGATATTATCAAATCCTGGCTGTGACAGAGAAAATCTCTAGAATGACATTCATTGAACCCTTAGACATGACTTTTACCAGTTCACCTGCATTGGATATCTTAAGTTGCAATAACTACATGAGTCAATCATTGAGGGTTATCTTGTAAAAGGTGTCATTTAAAAGGCAAATTAAAATCTTTTTATAGAGTTATATAACTGGCAGTGAATGCTGGACAATCTCCTCCCAGATAAAGAGAAGACTGGCAGCAACAGAGATGTGGTTCTACAGAAGAATATAATGGACACAGTATGTAAGCAACAAAATAGTCTTAGGGAAAATAGAAACAAAAAGGTTACTTATATTCAGAATCAAAAAGCAATAGCTGAAATTTCTTGGACTTAGAATTTGACACTCTGTTGTAACGTAGGGAAGGTTACTGATTAGAATAATCAAACAAAGGTTGGTAATGAACGATAATATTTAGGACATGAACAACACATATAAGATTCACCAGCAGTGTGTAGAAGTAGTAGTCAACTGCTAGAAGTGAGTCAACTGAATTCCACAATGAATTTCCAACTGCAGACCAACATACAGTATTTACTACTGTATTTATGTGAATGGGGACATACCCATTATTGTCCATAGGTATGCTACAACACACTTGCAGGACCTATTAGGGGCAAAAGAGCAATTGGGGGGGGGGCAGCACACCAGCTACAGCTTATGTGAATGGATGGTGGAATGGAGTAGCTGGTAAGATAAGAAGACAAATGTTACTAAGAGCTAAAAGGGATAAGAAGTTGTGGAGAGCCATGATCACACTTGGTACATAGAAAAAGAACAGCTTATTTATAGTATGAAATAATGTCAGTAATGCATTTTCAACAAGAATTTATAACAGTATTTACATTAGTCGGACTATTGTTCTCATCTTTGTCACCATATTTATCACAACGTTTCGGCCGTTGTACGCTCCGGCCTTCTTCAGGTGGTTGGAATTTCAAACTGAACCCTCGAAATAAAGCATTCAGTTCGAAATTCCAACCACCTGAAGAAGGCCTGAGCGTACAACGGCCGAAACGTTGTGACAAATATGGTGACAAAGATGAGAACAATAGTCCGACTAATGTAAATACTGTACATAATACCTCATCTCAGAAATATAGACAGACTCTGAAGAATTTATAATTTTACAACTGGTTCAGTAAGAAATAATCTACCCTAAAGAATGTTTGCTTTATCAAGCTTTATTAAGTAAGACCAGTCTTATGTGTGGGACTTTAAATTTTATTTCTGTAGAAAGCTAATATGTGATCTTTGACCACAGTATAGTGTAGATTTCAATCATGTATTTAATGAAACATTATTTGAAAATTATCATGAGCTTTTTTTCCTTCTAGGTACTGTGTCCCTTCAGGATATTGGAGATCATGGCTCTCCATAATTTCCTGTCCTTTGTAGCCCTTAATAAATTTTATCCTTTTGTTATTCCACCTAAACTTTGTTCTACCATCCATTTACTCAAGCTCATTAGGTAGGTTATGCATTGTTTTTCTCTGTCCCTCTTGCTTTCAATCTGTCGTAGGAGTATCAAATTTTCCAAGCCCTCTTTCCTCATTATATACCCTATAAATTTCAAATGTTTCTTCCTGATGTTAAGTGTAAGTGTCCTTTTTTGATTTTCTTTAAAACTTTATTGTTGCTTACCTATTTGGTCCTTGGTATTCTGAGGATCCCTCTATAAAAGCATACTTTTGTTGCTTCAAGTCTCTTCTTCATCTGAGTAGAGATTGTGCTTCTTTGATCACTACAGCCTGAACTTCTTCAAATCCAGTGTCAACTGTTATCTATCCTTTCTCTTCTTCTTCTATACACTATGTCCTTTCAGAATGTGGGTGATCATGTCTCTCCATAATTTTGTACATCATTTTTTTTAATCATTTCAAGCAAGGCAATAAACCCACTAAGACACCTGAGTGTTAGAGAATATGGGAAAAAAATCTATTAAGGAGAGTGAACACTAAAAGAACAGGAATTAAGAAGAGAGAAGATAATGATTGACATTGCATTTACATTTTAAAGTTCCCTTGGAATCATGAACCTTAAGAGAGTTCCACAAGCGAGAAGTGTGAAAGAAGAAACTCTTTAGAACTTATGGTTAAATCTAGCCATTTCTACTGTAAAATGATGAGACCTACCTTCCAATCTAGTACTGCACATAAATTCATAGAGTCTAGGCAACATAGAGGAAAGTTCACCAGAACAATGACCATGAAAGTATTAATAGAAACTGCAACAGTTAACAAAAGCTCTTAGTAAGTTTTATCCTTTTGCTATCCCTGTTCTGTCATCCATTTACACAAGCACATTAGGTAGGTTACTTGCTGATTGCTTTCAATATGCCCTATGAGTGACAAATTCCCCAAACCGTCTTTCCTCACTATGTATCCTAGAAAATTTGAATTGTCTCTTTCTGATTCTGATTATAGCAATGGTATTCAAGAATAGCTAACCATTCCTCTATGACAGGTGGCCCTTTATAAATATCTTCTATGTGCTGTGTCCCCTCAGGATGTTGACAATCATGGGTCTTCTTAATTTCCTGTCTTTTGTAGCTCTTGATAAATTTTGTCTTTTGTTATCTCTCCGAAACCTTGTTCTGCCATTGATTTCCTCAAACTTGTTTGGTAGATTATGTGTTGTTTTCCTTTGTCCCTCTTGGCTTCAATCTGCCTTGTGAGTATTAAATTTTCTAAACCCTCTTTCCTCATTATGGACCCTAGAAATTTCAACTGTCTCTTTTTGATTCTAAATAGAAGCGTCATTTTTGTTTTTATTTCTTTTGCATCAACACATTAACTGTGCTTCCTCTTTGATTTACCATGTCCCTTTAAGATGTGGATGATCATGCATTTTCCTGTCCTTTTTAGTACTAAGCAATGTTTATCTGCTTACTATCCCTCACTGTTCTTGTTTTGCCATCTATTTGCAAAGTTTGTTAGATTTATTACTCATTGTTTCCCTCTGTTCTTTTTGCCTTCAGTATAACCTGTGAGTGTCAAATTCTCCAAGTCCTCTTTTCTCATTATGGGCCCTAGGAATTTCAATTGTTACTGATTCTAAGTGTCCTTTCGTTTTCATTTTCCCCAGAACTTTATTTATGCTCACATGTTCATTCCATGGTATTCTCAGCTTCCTTCTGTAGATTTCTGTTACCACAAGTCTCTTTATCTGTGAGGAGATTCTCCAGCATTGACTGTTATACAGGAAAACTGATATTACATAAGTTTAGTGCTCTATTTTTGTGTCTAATAAAATTTTTCTTTGGGAAAAAAATGATCATTAAGTATTGAATTCTTAATTGTTTTTTTACCTCAAATATGTTTTGAGCAAATTTTGGCATTCATTCCAAATTGTGCTTTGAAAATAAGGAACAATTTTATTCTCAGTGGTCAGGAATTAATGCTAGCAGCAAAACCATAAAAGTAATACAAAACAAATATTAGCCAATATTAATAGTTCCCCAATCTGCTATCTGTTCATACAAGCTCATCAGGTGGTTTACTGCTTCTCCTTGTCCCTCTTGCCTTCAATATGGCCTGTGAATATCAAATTCTCCAAGCCCTCTTTCCTCATTATATGTCTAAGAAATTTCAGCTGCCTTTTTTTGGATTCTGTGTATAAGTGTCCTTTTCATTTTCCATTTTCCTTAAAAAATCCTTGTTCACTATTCTTAGAAGAATCACATTAGTAGAACCATATCTACATGCTTCAGATTTCCTCTTTGTCTGTGAGGAAATTGTCTGCCATTTGATGCCATATAGGTTTGATTGGTTGTTTTTGTTTAGTGGCATATCAACACACCTATGGGTTATTTAATGCCCAAATCTAAATATTTTGTCCACAAATTTAAGTCTTCAGCTACAGATATTTTGTACATAATTTGATGGTAATTTTAATATGAAAATGTATTTTTATACTTTTGATTTTTGCTTGAGGGTTCACTATTTGCCCATAGCTGGGAGCCTAACATGTACTAACACCCTGGGTCAGGGTGGACCTAGGAACAACGGCAATTAAGAGGTGGTTCCACACTCCTCTAAACCTCCAATGTCTGAAACAGAGGCCTTGCTGCCAAATGTAGTTTATCATCATACATAATGCCATAAAGGAGAAGTGATACTACATAACAGCTAAGCACTCTTATCTTTATTTCTGACAAAATTTTTCTTTTTTCTTAATATTTTATTTAGTTTCTGAAAGGCATCTTTTGCTATTGCAGTGTGTTTTCAGATTTATATGTCACATTTTCCATCGTCTGTTATAATACAGCTCTCTTAGTTAAATTTCTGTACTTGCTTTTCTACTTTTTGTACTTTGCATTTTCAGCTGTCCCTTTAGCTAACAACTATACATTCCAACTTCTTATAATTGAGAGTTAGTCCTTTCTTCATATTTTCCATTGCACCCACCACCCTTTCAGGATTTCTAGTTCACTGAAGATTGCCTTGCTGTAACCGTTGAATAAATCCAGTAAAAAGATGCATCCTTGTTTTTTTTTCAATCATTTCACCCTAAGTAAGGCAATATAGCCACTAAGACATAAGGGGTTACTGAGAGTGAAGGAAACTGAAAATATTATCAAGGAGAGAAAACAATGGAGGAACAGAGTCCAAAGAGACAGAAGATGATGACTGATGCTGCATTTAAATTTTTGATGATAATAGTGGACAGGAATATAGGAAGAAGAGACTTCAAAAAGTGAGAATTGCAAGAGAAGAAACTATTAGCATAGAACTTATGGTTACATCTAACAATTTCAACAGTAAAATGATGAGACCTAACTGCAAGTCTAGTACTACATTTAATTTTTTTCGATCATTACTGACGTTAAACTACATCCGTGTCCTGGGTATGATGATAAACTACATCCGCATCCTGGGTATGATGATAAACTACGTCCAATAGCAAGGAAGGCCTCAGATAGTGTTTTCAGAAGAATAATGTTGCCAGCTGTACGTTTTTGAAACAATAATGTTGCCAGCTATATGTTTTTTGGAAAAAATAATGTTGCCAGCTATACGTTTTTGAAACAATAATGTTGCCAGCTATACATTTTTTTGGAAACAATAATGTTGCCAGCTATACGTTTTTTTTGGGAAACAGTAATGTTGCCAGCTATACATTTTTTGGAAAAAATAATATTGCCAGCTATACGTTTTTTGAATCAATAATGTTGCCAGCTATACTTTTTTTTTTTTTTTTTATGGAAACAATAATGTTGCCATCTATACGATTTTTTTTTTAAACAATAATGTTGCCAGGACAAAATAGGCATTTAAAATTCATATAAATTGGATTTGGCATTAAATAACCCAGAGTGGTTGATATGCCATAAAACCCAAACAAACAAACAAACAAACATCGATCATTACTATTTTTATGTATTTGCTTAATTCATTTTCTATTCATATGCAGGTGGTTTGTTCCCAGTAAATCTGATGGATTATTTTGATATCTTTCCAGAATAAATTGAGTTTTCCTAATAGCTCAAGTAAATGTTTATGCCAAACATTGTCAAATCCTTTTTCATCTAGTTAATTCATAAGAGTGGGATATTAAATTTTCTTGCAAATACATAGACTCAATAACTTCATTTACTACAAGGAAAGTTGGTTCTCTATGTCATGGCTGAAAATTTTTCTCGTCAGAGTCCATCCTTCTAATCTATGAATCAACCATCTGTCCTTGCATGGAATATTGCTGTCATATATGGTCTTGTAACTCCCATACTGCATGAATTTAAGCGAGCTACTAGGTTGGCATCTCATTCTCACCTTTTCACTTTCAAAATAGTTAAATGTAACCATCTCTTCTACTCAAACAGCTTCTTCTCTTGCACTTCCCATCTGTGGAATTCTCTTCCTCTTACTTGCTTCCCTGATAACTCTGATCTTCAAATATTCAAGTATAATGTCAATTGACATCTTCTGATGCCTTGATCTTGTTCCAAATGTCCTTCTCTGTATCCTCTCTCCACACACGTCTCTTTACTCTTGTTTTCTACTGTCTGTAACCCCTTGCATGCTAGTGGCACTCCTGTCTTGCTTGGGGTGAAATGTTTAAAAAAAAATAATAATAGAAAATAATATAATCATTAAAAAATAATATAAAAATAATATAATCATTAAAGTCTGTATTTGTTTCTATGTTAAAATATTATTACCCACCTCCACCTATGGTTTTTTAATATTATGTCCCTTCAAGGTATCAGTGAGTGGTTCTCCACAAATTCCTTTTCTTTAATATCTGTGAATTACTGCACCTGTTCCTTGGAAAGGTAAAGGAGTAGTTTTCTATTCCTTTCATCACAATTTTGAGTTCTGAATTGTCCCCCTCAGCTGGTTGCTCTATCAAGGCTAGAGAGTTGAGTTTATTCTAATATTTATCCAAAGCTGGAAAAGAAGAGAGGGAATCATATGTTTTTTTAAGGGCGTTAGTATCATGTTAAAGCAACAGCCTCAGCTGGAATTTGAACTCAACCTATCAATTTCATTTCACACATCGCTAAACAAATCTTCCACAGCGATTTTCAAATGTTAGGTGTTCATTTTTCTTTGTGGCTGAGTGATTATGACTTTTCCTGAAGACTAGGTTTATCTAACATGCTACTGATAAGCTGTTATGAATGAAAGATTTTTTGTACCTGAATACTTGTTAAGCTGGAGGCTTATAATAGAATTGTACATAAAAAAAGAAATTTTCTTTTCAACTTTTTTTATTGACTTTCTACTTAACAAGTTCTGAAAGTATAATTCTATCTATTCATGATGAATCACAGACCAGCCATGTTGCTAAAATAACTGCATATGATATGTTTTTGGTTCATATAACTTAATATTAATCTCTTAAATCTGGTTTGAGGTTAGGTTTTAGCAGGTTAAAAGCATTCCTCTTTAAATGTGTATAGGATATTAGCATTAAAATTTTAATTTCTGCATTTGTTAAAATCATGTAACGTTATTTTCTTTGTCAGTTACTATAAGACGGTATAGTTCTCAGAATAGGCCTAAAAAATGTAGACAATTATTCCAGTATATTCCATATTTTATTTGCTGTATTTAACTCTACATAAAATTTCCCAAAAATGATTAAAAAAAAAATCACCCCGCATTTTCTCTATAAAATTGAGGCCTCCCATAAACTAATTTTATCCCCAACACTTCCTACCACAGGTTATAAGTTTATCTCAACAGATCACTTCTATATAATCCAATTCATGATAATATCATTACCTGAAACAAAATTAATAGTATTATTTTTCTAGCCAAATACCCATTCAAGAACAGAGGGAAATAAATTGTCATAGAAGCTCTAAAATTTTTGTATTAACAGCATTTTCAGTAAGACATCTATTTTTATTTACATTCTTTTTGTCATTTGTCCACTTAAATTTAATACTGTGGACATATCTACATAGAGCTGACCATGAGAGAAGTATATGAATAATATTTATTTAATAATAATAATTCAGCAAATTCAGAAAACTTACTCTTTTTTCGCTTGTTTAAATAATTTGGTACGGTTTCAAGCAAATTTAATTTAGCAACTTATTTTGACTTATTTAAATAATTCCATTGTAATAATGAGAAATACTAGATGATAACCATGCTCATTATTATGAACACTGTAGGTTTTCTCATTTATCACTGAATTTTGACATGAATAACTGAATTTCTATCCAAACACAATGAATTGAAAAAGAAACTTTATTGACAGAAACACTGCTCATGTATAGCAAGTTTTTTAAATTTAAATTCTAAAATAAATAATACAAAGGAAATATTTATTAAAATATGCTTTTAAAAACTGTCATACAAATTAAATGTTACCATTTACATTGTAAATATCATTTGTTAGTTTATATATATATATATGTATGTATATATATATATATATATAATTATATTTATTTTTTTAAAAATATGATTCCTTCACAAAAATAAAAATAAAAAAATAAATATAATTATAATTTAGGCTCTACTTTTGTATTGAGCACTGTTTTTTAAAAATAAAAACAAAAATACTAAAGAACTTCGGATTATTTACCTAACATGTTCTTTCCTATTTTTCTATATATATGCACACTGTTATAGTGGAACCCACCTATTCTATAGTTGATAGACTCTCTCACCTATAAGTAGGTGTAGTAAGAGTAACAAGGGAGTCGGTGAGTCAGTCGATGTCGGACGACAGTTAGTCGAATACTAAAGTATCAGCAACCACAACTAGATTACTCTGCGTTATACCTATTATATCAAGTTCCTAACGTTTTGTATGTCGAACCTATTTTAGGACCGACTTAGTAGAAATACAAGCCTCCACTGTGAAATCACTCCACAACACATACATATAAATAAATAAAAGGCTAAGTGCTATTTCTAAACCAATATAGACATATAATAGCATACAATACAACTTATTTTGTGATGTATTTTCATTTTATTATGTGTTGGGGTGTCTTTTAGTATATACTGAAGAGTAACTAACGAAAACCAAAATGACAGTGTTTACAAGAAATTGCTGTCTTTTCAGTCATTTATTTATTTCCTATTTTTCCTGAAATGGGTCAGCACAGCCAGGCCACAATAAAGCAGTGAAAGCATTCAGTATAGCAAAAACTCTTTTTCTTGATTATGCCCTACTGAAAAGTGAATATGTTTGATATGTTCATGTGTTTTTATGCTTTTAAATACAGTAATAGTTTTTATGGATGAGTGAATTTTTTTAAAATCACTTTACCCCAGGCAAAGAAATAATGCCACTAAGATGCAAGGAATTACTGGGAGTGAAAGATAATGAAAGGGAAACAAGGGATAAGCCTCTACTCCTATTCAAAAGGTCAGGGAGGAGTGTGAACTGGACAAACTGTCTAGTCCTTACTTGCACTATTTATATTCAGACTATTGTCCTCATCTTTGTAGTTTTTATCACAATATTTTGGCCGTTGTGTCCTCCAGCCTTCCTCAGATGCATAACAACAAAGATGGAGACAATAATCCAAATATAAATAATGTAAATAACTCTTCATCCCAGAAATTCTAACAAGAACTATCTACTCCTATTGAAGAAATAAAAAGTAAATAAATAGTAAATAAAAATTCAGAGTTTTAGGCAGGGACATTAGAAGTATAGAGTTGAAGTATACTTCAGTAGGAACCAGAAACCCAATCCTAAACAGGAAACATGGGATAAACCTTTACTCCTGTTCAAAAGACCAGGGAGGAGTACAAACCGAATAATTGATTTTCTTATATTTTGCTTGTGATTGGTCATTCTAAATGCTCATGACTTTGAATTGACATTTGACCAAGCTTGAAAAACCACCCACAAAACCTGTTTGACCTAAAGGGACTTCTTCATCAGCATTTCAACTAACTCAGTATCAGATTTGCTGGACTTCATGCAAAATCTGATGTAGGTATATTGTTCAAATTTGTCTGCCACTGTGAAGATTGTATAGTCATTACAATACAGCATTAAAAAAAATCTTGTAATAATTGAATATGAACAGCTAACATGAAACCTGTTGGTAGACTGACTAAAAAAGCTGGAGACAATGCAATCATAGAATATACAATGTTAACAATTTTGTTTATTTATTTCATTAAAATTGTAATTGTCTTTTATTGCAACTGTTTACTGATGCTTACATTTTTTTTCAAATGCCATGTTCCTTCAGGACATAGGCGATCATGGCTCTACACAGCTTTCTTTTCTTTATTATTTATGAATTACTATGCATTCTTGGAAAAGCTAGTGTATGGATTTCTCATACACTTCTCTTAGACTGGTTGCCAACCAATGCTAGAGAGCCCAATCTTTTTACTTATTTAACCCATAGCTGAGGATGTCTGTAAACTTGTGATCAAAATAGTTATGATGTCAGTATAACAAAGATGAAAGAAATGTTAGTAAAAATCTAATAATGGTTGACAATCCTTCTTTTATATGCTTTTTTTGTAATGTTTAAAATAAACTTGCATGTTATTATCATGTACAGAAAGCCAACTGCAAATGTAGAGCAAACTGGAAAATCCAATTGCACCTTGAATCTTTCTTTCTTTATTGCACAGCAGCATGTGCACAATTGCTGTTATTCACTGCACTGCACCTATGTAATAACAGCTCCACCAACTCCACTCTCTATGTGGCAACCCTCCCAACCCGTATGAGTCATCATCTGACATTGCCAAACTAATCAAGTAATTGTATAAGAACTGCAGGGTGGGGAGAAAAACGCTTGCAGATTAATTGTATTGAAATCAACAGTCAAAATAATGGAGAAATAAGCAGAATATACACTGTTGTTTATAGCTGAGGTAACCCTGCCAAGGAATTCTCTCATTAAAACTGAAAATTAATTGCATAAAAGAAAATAATAACAACCAAATAAGTACTGCCATTTTTACTCTTCACTCTCCTTCGAGATATTGATGTTTTATTATCTCATAATAATCAGGAATGGTATGAGAATGCAGCTTGGGTGGAATAGTTGTATATTTCTCTAACATGTAAAAATCAGGATTTTGAATGCTGATTTTTCAGGACAGGCATTGCCTTTCTCACTTGGCAAAGTGGTGCAACAAACCCATCAAGGATATTCAATATATTAATCCAGTTGTTCAGCTTTGTCTACACTTTGTATAAATCCTTCACAATGTTTCTGCTGTCCCCCATTATGGTTAATTGTTTCCTTTAAAATTAAGAGAGTTGTATATTATCTACTAGTGCCAGAGATTGGTGTTCAAGCCCAGGTAAAAATCAGGTGAAATCAATACATAACCAAATGGTTACAATGTTAATGTCCTGATCATGAGGTCAAAGTTTAAAATTTCACCATGGTCGATTAGTCAAGAAGTTGATATTCTTCATAATATCTTCCTATGAAGCATGTGGCACTTTAAAACCATGCCACAGATTGCTCTTAACTTTGTTAGTGACATTGGGTAGACAAAATTTTTTCAGAAGTCATCATTGGTTGTGCCGACTTGGCAGTCTAGCTAGAAATGGTTATATGATTAAAAACACCCATTCCTAGCTACCTGGGCAACTTATTAGGATGTTTCAGAAAAAAAAATGCATAATGACTGACATTCTTTTGTAGCAATGGACTTAGCCAGGTGACATATGTGTTGTATAATAGGTAAATAGGTCATGCAGCTATGACAGCAGTGGGACATGATTAGGATTTAGCATGTACTATAGAATGATTGTTAGGATGAGGAAAATGGGACACTTTATTTTTCATCTGGCAATTGCGCTATATATTTCTCCTACAACAGTTGAAAGGGCATGCAAGAAATATGTTAATTCAGTGATAAGTGAAAATTGTGGGTGCCCATAATTGATACAAGAATGAAATGATCAACAACTGACAAGGAAGTTAATCAACCAATGAAGAGGAACATGGCAGCAGATAAAATCCCAATTCAATGCAGTTACCTCTCAGTCTATTATTTAATGCATTGGAGAACATACAATGCAGCCCATCATATCTGAACTTGAGAACATTATTGTTCAGCCATGGATGGCTATCTCTGGATGAGAGAACATTATCATTCAGTCATGGATGACTAGATGTGAACCAGAGAACATTGTCATTCCACCATGGATGACTAGATGTGGACTAGAGAATGTTGTCATTCAACCATGGATTACTAGATTTGGACTAGAAAACATTGTCATTCAACCATGGATGACTAGATGTGAACCAGAGAACATTGTCGTTCAACCATGGATGGCTATATCTGGAACAGTGAACATTATCATTCAACTATGGATTACTAGATCTGGACTAGAGAGTATTGTCATTCAACCATCAATGACTAAATGGGGACTAGAAAACATTGTCATTCAACTACAAATAACTAGATATGGACTAGGGAACATTGTCATTCAATCATGGATGACTAAATATGGACCAGAAAACATAGGCTATTCATCCATGGTTGAATAACAATCAATTAAATCAGCTTCCTAGCACTTTTTTCCAGTTTACTTGAGTTTATGGATCTGTCGACAGAGTGTTGTGCAAGCTCATCCTGAAACTTTAATGGTATAGGATGTGAAACTGAAGTCTTTATTGGCAGTTGTGATATTTATGAATTTTGTTGAAGAAAATTTACAGAATATGAAATTAGATGCAATTCTCAATTGATTGTTGTATAAATTTTCTCATGAAAATCATGTGAATGATATACATCTTTCCTCCACTGACATACAGAAATTAATGTATAGTTACTCGCTTTATTAAAGATTTTCTGTTTCCTTTTTTTTTTTTTTTTTTTTTTACAGTTACTTGAAAACCATGGACGAAGTACATAATTACTGTGCATCAATTCATGAACTGAAAACTTGTCCCAATGTTCTTATTCTTGATGGGATTGATGTCTACATAAAAGACTTGAAGGTAAAAAAAGAAAATTGTAACTTTAGCCAGTGCCTGAAATAAATTCTCCACCTAAATGAATATTTCTGAAAGAATAATATGAAAAAATTATTTTTCCTTTTATTTAATTTAATCTATTATGTGTCATGTTTCTTTAGGGGTGATCATGGCTCTCCACAATTTCCTATTATCTGTAGCTCTTAGTAATGTTTTCCTTTTCAGCATCACTCCCATTCTACCGACAAACTTGTTAGGTAGATTATACATTGTTTCACCTTTTTCTCTCTTGTCTTCAGTATGTCTTATGAATGTCTAACCCCCTCTTTCATCATTATGTACCCTAGAAATTTAAACTATCTCTTTCTGATTCTAAGTATGTATGAGCATCTTTTTTTATTCTATTTTCCTTAAAAATTCCTCATTACTTACATGTTCAGTCCATGGTATTCTCAGCATCCTTCTGTAAAACCACATTTCTGTTGCCTCAAGTCTCTTCTTCATCTGCAAGATTATCCAGTATTCACTACCATATAGGTGGATTGATAGTACAGAACACCTTATGCATTTTGTTTTGTTTCTAATAAATTTTCCTGTTTCTTAATACTTTGCTTAGCTTTTGGAACACAACTTTTGCTATTCCAATGCACCTTTGGACTTCAGTGTCACATTTTTTATCATCTGTGAAAACACTTTCCAGATATTTAAATTTTCATACTTGCTTGATTCATGATGAAACCAATGGGAAACCACTCCACTATTCAACCCCAAGATCAATCATGGCAATACACAATGTTAAAGTGCGTTTCATTAAGATAGATCAAAGTCAGCAGTAAATAAATCAGTGTTATTGGTGAAAATTCATTTATTTCTCTATAGGATCATGTTATTTAAGTTATGGCAATTACATGTGAAAAATAATATTGCACAAATGTCTGACAAGGCTTCCACTCGATGGTCAAAATGTTTGATGACATCTCTGCATAGTTGCTCATTGATCTCACCAATATGCCTTATTATCTCATCCTTCAGCTGTTGAATTGTTGTTGGCTTGTTGGCATAGACCTTACTTTTGAGATGACCCCTAAAGGAAGAAATCTAAAAGTGTCAAGTCACTCGATCGTGGTGGCCAATTGACTTTGGTGTTTCAAGAGATGATGTGACCTGGGAACTTCTCATTCAATAAAGCCATTTTCATCCATTTTCGTAATAGGCTTTGATAACTTTAACACATTGTTTGATTGTTAATCATTCCATGGTTGAAATTACCAAAGACTTAAGTTGTTAAATTTGAAAGAAAAAGAAAAAATCATTAGACGCTTAAACTTAATTCACATTTAAAATTGGTCCAAGTTATTGGAACACCCATTATCAGCACATAAGAAATAGTTTTTACGTCATATTTGATGGTTTCACACCAACTGCAATATATTCTTGTTGTGTTATGGCCTGTGATCATCTTTCATAATGGTGATACTGGAAAAACTCTTCTGTAGCTCTTTTGATGAAGAGAGAAAATGAAATCAAACATAGAGCAGTGTGCTTTCTTTATTTCAAAATGTTTGGGTTTGAACAAAAAACATTGTTTTATTATTTCAAATTGTCTGACAGAAAGAGAAGATAAGGCAGAAGAACCTGATTGTAAATTCTAGAGTGAATGCTTATTGGTGGATTTATGTTGCCAAATCAGCACCTGAAATTATGTCCTTTGTCATGTAAATCCATGATGCTTTTAGGTTAGGTCTTTTAATATCAGCAATGATTCTCTTTGATCAAAATACATTGCTAAATATTTTATCATTAGAATAGTACCCATAAAAATTGATGAAATTATTTTTTATCGATTAAAACTTCTGCCAAGGGGTTATAAAAGAATTACTTGTCAAAAACTGGGATCTGAATATCTGGACATTCTACTAAGCCATGTTTTCATATTGTACTGCAAGACATCATTATGGTGTTTCTGCTCTTGAGCTATTCAGAGCAAAGTAATGTGGGAAAGCTGGTTCTAGAAATTCCAGATGCCTTACTCATTGAATTAAAGAAATAGGGTTGACAGTGGTTGCACAGGCAGATTGATTTTTGTCCTTTGTCATATGTAGACAGACAGAAACCCCAGGTAAAAATTGACTATATACACATTGCACTAGATAGGAATATGTTGTAACCTAAGGAAGGTTACTGAATAGAATAATCACATGAAGATTGGTAATGAACGATAATACTTAGGAGAAGAAAAACTCGTATAAGATTCACCAGTGGCACATAGAAGTAGTAGTCAAGTGAATTCCACTATGAATCTCCAACTGCAGACCAACATACAGTATTTACTACTGTATTTATGTGAATGAATGGGGACATACCCATTATTGTCCGTTGGTGTGCTACAACAGAATAAATGGTGGGGGACTGTGTAAATTTTACCTTTGGCCCCTATATAAGCAGTCCATGTAAAACTGATCATATATCACATATTACATTCAATGCAGAAACAGAGGGTAATAACTGTATACTCTGTCATGGATAAAATAATTCCTCTGAATCAAAATGCACTCCTCATTCTTTGGGCTGAGATCTGGTCTTCATCTTTCTGTTGTGTTTCTCTCTTCATGTAGTTCATGAAAAAGCTTTGAGGGAATCCTGCTTCTTGAAATCCCAACCTTGTGGCAATATTTCCCTCATTGCAATAAAGTTAAAATTTCAACATGAAAGTGAAAGCGGTCTGATCAGTTTTTGGCCTTTTTGTCTCATACGTATGTGTATGGGTACCTGACATTAAAAACTTCCTCATATCACATCCCATCACCATGGGGAGGAAATTAACTAAACATATGCCCCAGCCTGAAGGCTGACATCAAAGTATAATATATATTCTTCACTTCTCTCCCATGTTTCTGTTTTCCTGCAGTTCATGAAAAAGCTTCAAGGGATGCCTAGTCCCTGGGATTCCACCCTTGCTATGGGTTGAATAGCAGGGAGGAGAAGACTGGGTCCAATAGCTTTGGGTGGCAACTAGTGTATGAAAAGAATAATTCTGAATTCAAAACCTACATGCACTTGTTCTCTGTATTTGGATCTTCCAAAAAGTGTGGTGATAATCAAATCATTTATGTTGATAGTACTGGCTGTTTAGTTCCAAGACTTGAGGTGTTCTACCCTCATACATTGAAAATGACAGGAGAGTCCATTACATATATATATATATTAATTAATGCATGTTTCATTAAATAATATAGACAAGTTTTGTCTATTTATTTTAAGTAAGTTCCTTTCGTGTTGTCTGATAAGCTTAATAACATTATCATTGAAAGACAAAAGGAAATCACCATACTGATACATGTTTAGATCCAGTCTAAGCTTTCAGCTTACATAAGCCATTATCAAAGATGACAATTACTTTTCAATATGTCAACCAATACATGGACAAAACAATAATGATAGTCTGTTTTTGTTGCATGAAAAATTTCAAAGCAATGACTAACTCATGTATACAAGACACGGAAGCGAAAAGCACTTATAACAGCTCATGACGTCACACATGACCACAAGAGAGTGAAAATTAGAAATATCAAGTATGGGGGGGCCGTTGGTATAAACCAATAGCTTCTGTTATCAATTATAGGCATTTAAGAATATTTGTGGATATTTCGTAGTTTATTTTGTTCAGGTTAGGTTTCAACTGTTTTATGTATATAGCTTCAAGAATTTTTAGTTTTTGTTTATTGTTTTCATGTTTAAGTATAGCTGTGTTTTCAACAAGGATTTTCCGGAATTGTGTATATATATATATAAAGAAATATAGTCTTAAGGTGTGCTATATTTATGGAATAAAGTGCTCAATATCAGAGATAGAGCGTGTGTAAATATAAAAGTGAACATAGAAGTCAACACTTAGAGGCGACAGTCTGTTTCATGCTATATGCAATCGTCCGGCCACATATTCTGTTATTTTTCTCGGCTATTTAAATAACGATTGCATATAGCATGAAACAGACTGTCACCTCTAAGTGTTGACTTCTATGTTCACTTTTATATTTATATATATATATATATATATATATATATATATATATATATATACTGATTAAACATAGGAAAATAAAAGTGAATGAAAGATACATCTTTTAAATAAAGCACTTATAACTAAAGAAAATAGTGTGTACTTACAATTAAAAGTACAATTTATAATTATATAATATTTAGATGTTATTTACATTTGATTATGTCATTTTTTTGTCTCTGGGTTAATTGTATTATCCATTTTAGTTGTTGCTGCTGCTGAAAGTTTTCAAGTAATGTGTTTTTTTTTTGTTTTTTTTGGAAAATTCTTTGTTTGTGATTCAGTAGCACCGACCCACAATGTTCAAAGAAGAATGGTCCTCTGTATGACCTACAGATTGAATTTGTTTCAATTTCTTTTGTTGAATGTGATTTAGAATGAACTAATATTTCATAATATTATTCTACTTATTCCTACCTTGCTTTCCATGTATAAATATTACACTTGTATATTTAATAACTGTAGCAGGAAACCATTTCTTCTGTAGCACAGAAACTGTAACAACATTCGCAAGGAACTCTCATTTAATATATACCTGCACTGAGCACAAATGCTTACTGTCCTTCCAACGAACACTCACCTCTTTTATACATTTTCCCAAGCCAGAAAATTACCATCTTGTGCACACTGCCAGGCTTGGTCTGGCTCAGTGACACGTGCTGTGTCATTCCAGCACTAATGCACATACAGTTCACCTCACTCACAATCTGCTCATCTTATGTGCAAATTTAGGCTACACTACTCTGGACCTCTTGGACCTCCGAGGTAATTCTCCAGCGCAATAACATAAGGGAAAAAGGATCTACTTGTTTGTTCGTCTCATATGTAACGTTTTCTGACAGAAAACCTGATTGAGTAGTAGAATTTAATTAACTGAAACCTACTATGATTCCAAACTCTTACCTTGGAATGACATATCTGTCAGGCCAGCATTCTAATTTCAACTTTTAACCTTGGAGGGACGCAAGCAAATGACATATCCATTAGGCCATAATTATAATAATAATAAATAGCATATCCATAGGTACTAAATTGGCAGCTAGGTTTCATTATTTTACAGTTGAAGTTTATCTGTAAGTTCTATGCTAATAGTTTCTTCTCTTACACTTTTTGCTTGTGGAACTCTCTTCTTGCTTTCCAGTCAACTTTGATCTTCAAAAATTTAAATGCAAATGTCAATCATTATCTTCAGTCTTCTTAATTCCTATTCTTTTTGTAATGGAATAACCTGGCATCCTCATGAGTGACTACTTTATAGGTAGCAACTGCCTATAAGTATCTGGACTACGTGAGATTTGAGGGAATCGGTTGATTATGACTCCGATTTACTCAAGTACTATTCGACCTTCCAATAGCAGCACTCATTACTGGTTATCACAATAAACCATTACTTATTTATCCACCATATTGTGTGATATTCCTATTAGCACAGAATATAACACTTTTATTGTTCTCTCTCCTTAATAAAGTTTTCTTTTACTCATATTCTTTCACACTCATTGACCCCCTTGCATCTTAGTGGTTTTATTGCCTTGCTTGGAGTGAAAGGATTAAAACAAAAGGCTAGCATTCTCTTGCTTCAATATCTGCTTAATATAACTTGGAAATAAGAATTTAAGAGTTTTTTTTTCTTCTAATATTTGGAATTATTTGACTTTGTCACATTAATACAAATTCAAATATAAAATCTTTAATTTTTGCTATTGATGTGTCATTTTTATTTGTAAAGCAAAAATAAATATCTCTCACATCAACCACAATTAAGATCATAGTAAACTGCACAATCTTTTTGTTGACCACATATGGGCTTCACCAAGGCTACATACAGTTTTAAATTTACAATCTGAAACACTGGCTCTCATATAATTGCTAAAGTTAAACAATGTTAAGCCTGGTTATTACCTAGATGGGTGACCGTTTAAGAATACCAGTTCCTGTATGCTTGGCTGTGCGAGTGGTATAATGGGTAATGTCTTGAAATTGGAAATTCCGGTCAAGTTCACTATATTCACATGTGCAAATACCCTTGAGAAAGATATGAATTCACTTTTTCTCCCTCCAGCTATGGGTTAATTAGTAGGACTTATATCAATAAACCATTATTATCTCCCAAAAATTCTTACAGTCTAAAAATATTTTCTGGCCTTAAATAACCTGTACAAGTTGAATAAAACATAAAAAACAAATCAGTCAATCAATCTAAAGTTTTCCTTTTCTTAGACTGGTTGCCACTTCAAGGCAAGACAACCCAACCAGCCCTGCTATTTAACCCATAGCTGGATGGAGAAAAGATGTAGTCAGACTTTTCCCAAGGAAAGTGAATGTAACAAACTTTAATGGAATTTGAACTCAGCTCGCTGATTTCTTGTTCCAAAACACTAATCACTGCATCACCTGTGCATAAAAAACAGTAAGCGTACTAATTAAAATAATTGCAAACATAACAAAAAAACAGTTTTTAATCTAACATTTCTAAGGTCAGTTTACTGTCGAGCTTAGTGAATTAAAGCATTGGTTTGTCAATTTTGAAGCATGGTAATTTTGAGCGGTACAGTTATTTTATGAATTGTATAATTATTTACCCACTGCCCCATGCAGCAAGATGTGACACAAGGCCGAGTTTTAAAATGGGGTATCTGAGCCCATAGGCTTGGGCAAAAATTACCTATAGACCACGTAAAAACGGAGTCAGTTTCATGAGATAGGATTTTGCCCTTCAGTAGAGCCTCGTCTGTAGGATACCCTCTGACATGTGCCAGGTAAGTATATTTTGTGAATTGTATGAAAACAGAAACACAAGAAAGAACATATATTATACTTTGATCCCAGACAGGGCAAGCAATAACTAAACATTGCTTAAAGAAATAATAAAATATCCCTCTACATGGATGGTATAACAAAAATAATCAAGTCAATACATTAAATAAAGAGATCAGTTGAAAATTCCCTAATGTTTACCCAGATCAACAGACACCTTTTATTTTAATTTTTTTAAAAAATCATTTCACTCAAAGTAAAGCAATAAAACCACTAAGATGCAAGGGGTTAGTGAGTGTGAGGGAATATGAGAAAAAAAAAAAACATTATTCAGAAGAGAGAACAATAAATGAACATGAATTAAGAAAACTTTAGATAACAATTGACATTGCATTTAAATTTTTGAAGATCAAACTTGACTGGAAAACAGTAAGCTAGAAGAGAGTTCCATAAGCAATAAAATGTGAGAGAAGAAACTATTAGAATGTTGCATTAGAGTTACATCTAGCAATTTCAGTTTTAAAATGATGAGACCTTACTGACAATCAAATACTGCACTTAAATTCATAAAGTCTAGGTACTATAGCAGAAAGTTCATCAGAACAATTACTATGAGAGTATTTATAGAAAAGGCACAGGGAAACTACATTTCGACAGTGTAAAGTGACTGAAGCCAAGATAATATTGCAGATTCTTCTTTGGATTTTATCAAGAATTTCTAAATATATAACAGGAGCACCTGACCATATGTGGCAGCAAAATTCAAAGCATGGTAGACAAATGTTAGATTTATAAATGTGAAAGATAGATTCTGGAGAGAAAAGTTGTTTAACACAACACAGTGAACCAACTTTCCTATCAGCAGGCCTAGCAATAGATTCAATATGTTTCAACATAAAAATTAAATTTAAATGTGAAAATAACAAAGATTAGGACATTAGTTTTAATGGAAATAAATTGACTGGATCTACAACCAGTAGAATGGTGGCTGAATAGATATGATATTTAATTGCTTATTTGCAGGTCCAAGGTTCAAGTATGATAGAATTTCTATGTGTTCATTAAATATTGATGCTTAAAATTCACACTGAAAGTACTGTTTCTCATTTGATCAATTAAGTTAAGAAGTTTTAAATCCAGCCAGCACTTAGATGTGGGACTACTTGGACACGCTGTAAGCAGCCTCCTACAATCTGAAATAAGTTTTGGCTTTAAATAACCCACAAAGGGTTCATAAACCTTAAAAAACAAAATCAATCAATTCAGTATTGATAGGGAAACATTTTTTTTAAATGTCAGAGCTGTCATTAGTTCAGATCATAAAAAAAGTTTTGGCATTTAATTTAAGAGTTTTTCTGAAAAGCAAATCTTTGTATCATTCTCTGTTAATTGTTATTATTAATTCATTTCTTTGTTGGAGAAGAGCTAAAGTTACAATGTGAAGTATGTGATAAAAAATCCTTCAGAGCGTCTTCAAGTTGACATGAGTTAATCTGATACTGCAAAGGGTTAATATCGAAAATTATTTATTTATTTATTCATTTATTCATACATTCAATTTCCCCTATTTTTTTTCAGCTGGTGGGGGCACTTTTGCTTTTCTTAACAAACTAACAAATAAAAAAAGAAAATAATGTCAAGTGTGTGATCCTCATTTTGTTTTTGTTTTTGTTTGTTTTCATGAACCCCAAAATTGATTCAGTCAGAACCTGAAAGGCTTCATTTATTTTTAAAATCAATTTTCCTGTTTTTCTGTTTGTTTGTTTTCTTTTTCTAATATTACCTCAAATGTGCACCACATTTTTCTCTACTGCCATCAGCCTCCTCGTGGCACTTTCAGGTTAACTCAGCTTAAGGAGCTACTCGTGTCTATTGTTTTCAATCCGGCTTACCATCTGTCTGATAAGGTGCTTGTGGCGGCTGTAGCCATTCACAGAGCAGATGACTCATCATGGTTGTTTTTGATCCCCCACTCTATTCCATGTTGGGCAGAACTCACTTTGTGTTTCCATATTGTAATTTGGTTACAGATACAGGAAGTTAAATTGCAGGAATCAAATGCCGCCTTCTGTCTACCGTGATACAGATCCATTAGATCCTGACATTCCCCCTTGACGCCTTGTCTACCAATTCTAACTGGGCTCTCTTGGATTCCTCTCCTCTTTTCTCTTCATCCAAGTTTCAAATTCTTTGCTCTGCTGAAATGGCTCCTCCCCATTCTTTGAGTCTTTGTTGCTTTCCTCTGTTTATTTCTTTTCACTTTATTCAGTTCCTTGGTTCTTTGAGGCGCCATTGTCCTTTTACAATTCCATCCAACTCTTTGACCAATCTTTGCTATGTGAATCTTAATTCTTTGCATTTTATCCCACTATTTCTCTCTTAGCATTTTTGCCCTTCACTTTCTTTTCCTTTTCACTTTTCTTCTTCTTTATCACTTTCTTTTTATTTCTCTTCTTTTTTGCTTTTCTTCTTTATCTTTTTCTTTTTCATTATCTCTTTTTGTCCTTTTTGCTTTTCTTTATTGTCTATTTCTTTCCATTTTTT
Source organism: Acanthosepion lycidas (assembly GCA_963932145.1). Lineage (NCBI taxonomy): Eukaryota > Metazoa > Mollusca > Cephalopoda > Sepiida > Sepiidae > Acanthosepion > Acanthosepion lycidas. The sequence goes on along the minus strand of CAWVQA010000613.1, from coordinate 24,960 downwards.
CATCCTTTTCTTTTTGTTTTTGCTTTTCTTCTTTATCTCGTTTCCTTTTTGCTTTTCTTCTTTCCTTCTTTTTAGTCCTTTTCCTTCTTTATATTTTCCCTTTCCTTACTTTTTATTCTCTTTCTTTTCACTTTTACTTTTCTTATATTTCTTCTTTCTGTTTGATTTCTTTTCAGCATCTCTTTTCTTTTTGCTTACCTTCTTTTCATAATTTTCATTTCTTTTTTCTTTCTTTCTTATATTTTTTATTTTTGCTTTCTTTTTCTTTTTATTTTCCTACTTCATTTTTCTCTTTTTGTTTTCATTTTCCATTTTCTCTTTCTTTCTAGTTTTGCTTTTTTCCTTTTCTTTTCTTCCCCTTCCTTTTCTCTTTTCTATTAGTTTTTTTTTATTATGTTTAGTTCTTTCATAATCATTCTAATGTTCAGTCTCCTTTTCTTTTTATATTATGAAAATTATCTCCCTTTATTTATTTATTTTTTTTTTGCTCTTATCTCTTTCGATTTTCATAACCTCTCTCTTCTTTTCTTCTCTCTCTTTTTCTTCACCTCTTTGACTTTTCCTTCTCTTCCCATTCCCTCGTTTTATCTCATTTGCCTTTTCCTTTTCTTTTGCATATTCATTTCTTTTCTTTATTGTTTGTCATCTTTCTTTCGGCCTGCAATTTTACTTGATGTTTCTTTCTCTTTCTTAACGTTTTCTTATCTTAGCCTTCTTTTTTTGCTTATTCACTCTCTCTCTCTGCTTTCTCTCTTTCTATTCTGCATCCTCTTATTTTGTCACTTACCAATACTAAGTTTCTATTTCTCACTAGTCTTTTTACTCTTCTCCTTATGCTTATTACTATTCTCATGTTATCTATCTTTTTTGTCTCTCAATTCTTTTGTCTTTTTTCACTGTTTTCTCCACATTGTTATTCCTTTCACCACAAGTATTTATTTCTTCCTTCCTTCTCTTTAATCCTAATTTTTTTTTCCTCACTTTCCTTCTCTACTCTATTTTACAAATTATTCTATTTTAACTTTTCTTCTTGTTGCCATCTTTATCTTTTTTCATATTTCTTCATTTTTTATACTTTCACAATTCTTCTTCTCTTTCTATTTTTCATTTCTCACAAACAAATTTGTCTTTCTGCTTTTGCCACTTCTTTTTATTTATACTGTTTCTTTCTTTAATTATGTTCCTTTTTCATTCTTTCTTTTTACCATCTCCCATTTTTGCAAATTGTTTTTTTTTTTTCTTTTTCTAGGCTGGTGTAGAAAAAAAAGATTTATCTTTTTTTACACCATCCTTGTTGTTTTTCTTTTTCAAAATTTCTCCTCATTTCTTCCATCTCTTTCCATATTTTCTTTCTTTTATCCACTATCTCTTTTAATTTCATTTTTCACTTTGCCAATTCCCATTTTCTTCTTCTGATCTTCATTATTTTATATTTCTTTCTTTCTTTTTTCCAGCTTATTTTTTGTTTTGTTTCTCTTTCCTTCTTTCTTTCCTCTTCATTTTTTGCTTCTCTTTTCTTCTTTCTTTTTTCTCCTCCATTTTTTACTTCTCTTCTTTCTTTCCTCTTACCTATTTATTCTTCACGTCTCTTTATTTCAAATCTTTCATTTACTTCTTTTTCTTCTCTTTTCAAATTTGCCTATATCTCCACTTCTGAATTTTCCAATCTTTCTTTTTCTCCTTTTTGTTTGCTTCTCTTCTTTCTTTTCTCTCTTTTTCCTCTTTTATTTCTTTGCAACTGTTTTTTTCTTTCTCTTCGCACTTCTTTCCATATCTTTCTTTTTTACTTTCTCTCCCGCCTTTCAAATTTGCCTCTCTCTTCTCTATTGCCTCTTTTTTTCTGTTCACTATTTGCCTTTCATTTTTTTTTCTTCTTTACTCTTTTTTGCTTTTTTTTTTTATTTTCTTTCATTTTTTTTCTGTTTCTCTCGCTCTCTTTTTGTGCAACTCTTCTTTTATGTTTCTCTTTTCTCTTCTTTTCATTTTCCTCCCTCATTTTCTTGTTTCTTCTGTCTTTCAAATTTGCCTCCCTTTTCTTTTATTTTCTTTCTCTCTCTCTCTCTCAGGTTTTCCTCCCTTTCCTCTTCTTTTCTATTTACTTTTCCTTCCTCTTCTCTCTCACTTCTCAAACCTTGTCTTTCTTGTCTTATCTCTTTCACTACCTTCTTTTCTTCTCTCTGCCCTACAGCAGTTATTGACTCAGAGCCGTTTATTAAATATTTGTTTTCCTTCCATTGATCTCTGTGGTTATGCTATCTGACACACACACACTGCTCGTTAGAGCCACTTAAAAAGCCCCTTTTTTTACCCCTCACTTACAACACCCAATTGATACCCACCATTTAATCTGTGCCTTCCATGCAAGTTTCAAGTGAAAATTCCTTTGACATCTGTTTGCTTGTGAGGAAATATTGTGGCAAAAGTTGATTGACATGTTATTATCATTTGTTTGTGGCAGATTCTTATCAGGTGGGGTTGGTGGGCAGGGTGATACCAGAGCAGTCAGGAGCTCTGGTGAGATTGCCCTCATTGTCTTCATCATCCACTTAGAAAAGAGCAGAAATAAACTTAAGTGGCTGTTGGGGGTACATTTTAATGCAGTTTTTAGAAAGAGGGTCATTTTTAGTATTTAGAAATTTTGGCGGGGAGGAAACATTTTCATTTCAGTTATCATCTTGCTTTTTAAAATATGTGACTTTAAAAATGTAAGAATGGTAAAAAAGAAAGGAATGTTTGGAAATGGCATTGCCAGAAGAATTTTATTTTATTTTGTTTTTTTATTGTGTGTCAGTGTATTTTAACAAAAAAAGAAAATGTATGCAATTTAGATTAGATTTTGTCACTCAGAACATATTTAGCAAATGTTAATAGACATAAATAAATAAAACTTTTCACAAAAATAAAAAAGTAGAACAATAGGTAATTTTTTCACTTTAAAAAGGAAATTAAGAAAGTTTAAAATTTGTTAATGTTTTATTTTAAATCTGTTTTTGATGCTCTTAAATTTTTATTTGAAATTTTTTTTTTTTTTTGTCCAGAAAGTTTTGGTAAAATTCTTGTAAAGTGGTTAATTTTGATGTGCATTTTTTATTTTAATTCTTTTTGCTTATTTTATTATGCTCATCTTTTAAGAAAAAGTAAAATAAGAGAACATTTTTCCTTTGGGAAATTTTAACTTTGAAACTCAGGAAAAAATCTAGAGATTAATTCAAAAAAATACCACACACACACACACACACACACACATATATATATATATATATATATATATATATATATATATATATATACATACATATATATTATTTTTATTATAAGAGGTTACAATAAAAACATTTTTAGATCACTAGACAAAAACTATCATGTTTCACAAAACATGAAAGGAAAGTTGCTACATTAAATCGCTACACAAAACTTTCATGTTTCATGAAACATGAAAGCTTTTGTGTAGTGATTTAAAAATGTTTTTATTGTAACATCTTATAATAAAAATATAATAATAATACTTTACTCTACATTGTATTGAGCAATTTTTAAAAAAAAGTAAATGCTTTGAACTGTGGATTTTTGTTCTTCCTCTCATTTAGATATATATATATATATATATATATAAATTAAAAAATTTTGAAAACCAACAATATTTTTTACTTCTGTCTAGAAATACACATTGCAAAATAAAATCCTTACATTTGTTAAATTCCATCAGAGAATGAAATACTTCAGTAAAGAAAAGTTTTTTTTGTCTTTATTCATATTGTCTTTTTACAGATATATTTTTAGTTATATCTGAATTTTAAACATACACACACATATTGTTTAAAGTTTGCTGTATTTAAGAGGTGGGGAGTGTTCAATATTAAGAATAGAGTATTTGTAGATAGAGTGTGGATACAGGAATAAACTCTGTAAGGGGCTATCAGTTTTATGCCTTAAGGATCCTTCTTTAAGCATGAAACTGGAAGTCACTTTGCAGTTTCAATTTCTGTATCCACATTTTATATCTCTCTATTGAACTTCAAACCTGGGAAGAGCCAATTTCTTTCTTCTGCCATTTTCTTATATCCCTCAGTAGCCTGTATATAGAGTGTGGTTTGAATAAATGAGCAGAGAAATAAGTGTTGCTTATCTGAATGCCTTCAGCAAAACTGAGTGAATGAGGAGAGTGTTTTTATGGACAAAAGATCAAAGAATTGTGGGTAAAAATGTTTGTATGAACCCACCACTACCCCACACCATATAGTGAGAGTTATTTCACTTTTGATGGTTACAAACAGGGCAACAATTTTGGAGCACCAAGCAGAAGTTGATTGCCAGAGGAGAGAAGAGGAAGCAGAAGTTTTAAGAGATAAAGAAATAGAAATCTGGGAACTGTGTGGATTTTGTCAGCAAGAATTTAACAACAACATTATTCATACCCAAGACATTGAAATTTCAGAAAAGGTTGATTTTGAGGGTTGCTTCTCTGGTACTGTGTTTTAAAAGGTTTGAAAATGCCGACTTAAGACCATCACCGATTCAACTCAAACCCATTCCACTTATATGATATAGGTTAGATTTGACCAGACCGAAGCAAGAATTGGTTAAGTACATGTTCTTCATTCATATTCACTTAGTCTACAAAAAGGTGTAGCAACATTTGGTGTCAGAATAATTAAAAATTATAGTAGCCAATGTTGATTCCTATATTAAATCTTATATCTCCAAAAACTCTCTCTCCCTAATATTGAGCACTTTTGTCATATAAATATAGCAAATTTATATCTTATGTCTGGCTAATTAATGACTTGTGACTTTGTGCCAGCACAACCTTTGACGGCTCACAAACTCACATCTATCCAACCAAATGTTAGCTGTATCTCTGATATTGAGTGCTTTCTAATAAGTACTGCGCATATAATATATAAATAATTATACATATATACATTTATTTATATTTATATACATACACTTTTCACACATATATATATATATATACATACATACTGGGGGAAATAAATATTCTTACACTTGAAAAATTATATTTTTATAAATGTAAAAGCCTTAAATAAAACAAATCTCAGCACATTTTATGTATAAAGGCACATACTATTAAAAAATAATAATAAACTTAATTAATTCTTATTCTAACAGAAATTAATGCATTTTTTAATTTCTAACTGGTGAAAAAAGTATTCATACAAATCAATTATTAGAATAAAATAATCAATTAATTATGAAAAAAGTATATTCTAGAATGTTCCAGTAATGTTATCAGTAATTATAGTTAATGCTATTAGTCATTATCAGAGCATTCTGCAATTTCTAGTCTTACGAGAAGGTTCTAATAATGCCTAAAGGTAAAGAATTGACTATTTCACAAGAACAACACATTTTGTCTCTTTGGAAAGATGGGAACAGTTACAGAATGATTTCTAACAACCTGAATATTCCTTTTACTAGAATTGCTTCGTTCATTGCAAGGTTTAAAACTCATAACAGTGTCGAAAACCAAAGACAAACAGGTGCTCCGAGGAAGATTTCTCTTAGATAAGCAAGGATATTAGGACACCAGATCCAACAAAATCCACAGGTTACCCGAGAAGAGCTGCAGGAACATCTGCATGCATTAGAGATTAAAGTAACCAAGCGTACAATAAATAATGAACTGCACAAAAACAGTCTGAAATCATGCATCACAAGGAAGACACCCCTCCTCTTGAAACAACACAGAGATGCTAGGTTAAAATTCGTTAGAGAGCATAAGGATAAAGAATATTCATTTTGGGAAAAAGTACTATGGACAGATGAAACTAAAATAGAGTTGTTTGGTCATAATTATCAAAATCATGTGTGGAGGAAGGACGGTGAAGCCTACTTACCAAAGAACACATTGCCAACTGTAAAGTTTGGTGGTGGCAGTATCATGATCTGGGGCTGTTTTTCTGCAAAAGGTGTTGGCAGAATATCAATAATAGATGGCAAGATGAATGCTGAAAGCTACCAGAAAATCCTGTAAGAAAATTTAATGCATTCTGTTGAGAGACTTTGGCTACCTCCTGATTGGGTTTTCCAACTGGATAATGATCCTAAGCATACCACTAGATCTACAAGGAAATGGTTAGCTGAAAGTAACGTTGATGTCTTGCAATGGCCAAGTCAGTCCCCAGACTTGAACCCAATCGAGAATTTATGGCGATATTTGAAAATTCAAATTGGGAAAAGAGCACCAACAAATATCAAGAATTTGAAGACAATATGCCAAGAAGAATGAGACAAAATACCACTCAATGTGTGCAAATCATTAGTTGAGACATACAGGAATAGACTGGTCGTTGTTGAACTCAATAAAGGATATTCCACAAAGTATTAAATTAAGTTAATATGCTTTTTTTGTTTTGTACGAATACTTTTTTCATCAGTTAAAATGAAAAAAATGCATTAATTTCTGTTAGAATAAGAATTAAGTTTATTACTATTTTTTAATAAAATGTATCTTTACAAATAAATTGTATCAAAATTTGTTTTAGTTAAGGCTTTTACATTTATAAAAATACAATTTTTCAAGTGCACGAATATTTATTTCCCCCCACGGTATATAGTTTTTTTCTCTCACATTGCTGCTTAGGAAATTCTACAAAATCTGCAACAATAATGACATATATACACACACAGAGACAGACAGAGAGAAAGAAAGAAATGTACAGATAAAAGATGAAATTTATGCAAATGATGACTTGTTTCACTGATATGTTCCTATATTGTATCTCTTAAAAAGTCGCTTCAAAATTTCATTTTCGACACATGAACAGGATGACTCAGACAACGTATTTCCAGACACAGCTTATAAAGCCTGCCTGTCAAATATTTGTCTCCAATGATTAAAACCAATTCCATCCCACATGCAAAGCTTAAGTGACTTTGTTATGCATAACCTGATCAAAATAAAAATTGCATCACTTCCCCCACCTTTTTTTCTTAAAGTCTGATGTGTCTAACTCCATCCTTGGAGTGTTTCATGTTCCTTTGATATTGAGGAGCTGCATTGGCTATTAATAAGCAGTGGACATGAAAGCCACTTTCTGCCATGCCCCATTGGTGCCAGTCCCCAAGAGCAGGAGAGACTCTGTTGCAGTGTGCAGACTGCAACCCATTAGCAAGTTCATAGACCCTGCATCATTTAAAACACAAGCGCCACATAATATGTGACATTAAAAATTAATAAAGCTTGAGAGAATTTCTTTGTCAAGTTCTCATTCCCACCTCATCTTCTTTGATTTCAGTGGGTAAGGCAATGGTTGTGCTGATTAAAAAGGTATGGGTGTCAAAGCTGGTGATAATGTTTAAACCCACATTGGTTGAGAGGAAGAAGTCAAAGCTGTCGATAAAAGGAATCTTAATGGTGGTCAGAGTGGATAGTATTGTGGAGGTAAGAATGTTTGTGAAGTGCAAGGCTGTGCTCTTAAATGCTGAATGATTGGGTGGCTGGTGCTGTTGATGGTGGGACCACTCATTTCAGATGACAAATCATTTAATGAATTTGAAACAAATTTTACAGAAATATGCACAATATAGATGCAGATTCATACCAGGAAAAGATTTTTAAGGGCAGATGCAAAAGTTCCCAGTACTATTTGTTCACAATGTTAGAGAAATCTTATGAGTGTCTTTCTAGCTTATTTATATCTTAAGTGCTTTTAAGGATTTTTTTATTGACTTTATTTTGGTAAAAGTCATTGAAGTTATATCACAATCTGGCAGTCTAGTGGGAGCTTTAGCAATGGTCAAAAGCTGGGAGACATAAATGCACTGGTTGCACAACGAATCAACAGGATTCAACTCTTGCAGTGAAACTTCTATACTCTGATCCAAACAAATGCTCCGTACTCTATGAGTTACCTCCCCATCTGACTGTGTGATCCACTATTTATTACTATTTCCAATAATGCATGCAAATGACTGATAGTATTAAAAAGAGTAGTGTCATGTATGCATCATGGGATGATTGCACATGGCTGCTTCTCATTACCATGCATGACATCCTTGTCTCATCATATGAAGCCACCTCTTTCGCACTTGGATCAGCTTATCTGCCAGATTCTGCTCTGATACAATCAGCATGACATCCATCCGTAAGCTGTTTTCATCAATTAGTTGCTTTATGATCATCAAAATCTTCTGCACCAACATCTTACTTGCAGCTTTGTTCTTGACTTGCACCTTGCCTGTCAAAGTGTCGGTCAGCCAGTGGCAAACACATAAGGTCTGCATAGAGATGCACCAGATTGGCTTGCCACTGTAGCACCAGATTACACTTGACATCAAAATCAGCCAAGTTAATATGCTGCACATCATCCGAACAAAGCCAGCACCACATTTTTCCAACACTACACTCATTGCCAAGGAGCTTGTGTCAATCCATTTGTTTAATTTGTGTCCAGCCACACACCAATTACTTCAGGTGGGGTCATCTTGACATACTTTGGTTACTACCTTGGCCATCATTTGCTTTAGGAAACTGTCATTAACTGTGTTAGCTCATCCCTTTGTTACTGTGCTAGCCCTTCTCTTTATTACTCCAGTCACTGCTCAGAGCCCCACCTGCAGACAGGAAAATGTCCTACCACGTTACCACAAATGGAAAATACGGTTCCTCATATCAGTACATTATGGAGTTCCGGAACTGTGCTCCCTCCCTTCCACTATAGTGTTTTGCACTCCCCCAGACCTCAAGGTCTAATACAAGAGCCCCATCCTTCAGGTACTTAGGATCCTTACTGATCAAGCCAAAGGATTCTAGCCTTGTCTGAACCTCATCTTCAGACATTATGTCCTTGTTGACATATATATATCATTGACAGAGGCTGATGAGGCTCTCAGCGTTGACTCACCTTGTGTCAACACCACCTTGATGATAGCTTTTATTATTAGGGGTGTCACATTGGGGCCAAACCCCAAGCACATCAGGCAATATCTTGTTCCTTTAATTAATACTGTCTGAAATGATGACAGTGACTCATGAACTCTTATCTGCAGATAGGCCCTACACAAGTCCAGTAGAGCTACATTAATCCCCCATGCTGGTGCCACTCCTTCAACAGCCCTCGGTGGGCTCAATCCCTTGGGAGCTCTAGAGGTTCCTGGGGATACGGTATCAGCCAACCATTAGTAATCCACAGCTGCAACTCCCCTGCAGCCGTGTTGTTATTAGACACTATATACTCTGGAATTACATTATGCAGCTGATTTGGTGCTTCATTCACTTCCATCTCGCAGTTCAGACCCTCTCTTTATGGTCAAATGTGGCACAAATGTGGTTCCTCAATAGAGATTGATGTGCATGATTCTTGCCCTCCACAAAGCAGTATACTTCCAGCTGACATGGTCTTAACACCCCCTAGAGCTATTGTGTCAATGCCAATCAGTAGGTTGTAGCCAAGGGGCATCTCCCACACAATCAGTATGTCAACTTCAGCAAAGTCACCAGTCTCTCTATGGACAGTGACAGTTCCTATGCTATAACATACTAGGGATGTGCCATTGATGGTCATGACGTCCACGTGTTGTTTTCTCTAAACCCAAGAGCGATTCATGCTAATTATTGACTGGGAACATTTCTTGTCGATGAGTTCTGAACACTGCATACCCTCTACCTGGATGTCAACTACAGGTAACGCTGCATTCATTGTCTGATAGAGGGGATGTGTGGTAACAATACCTTGCCTGGATACATTTCCCGAACAGTTGCATGATATGTGGCTCATCTCATTACACTGATAGCACCACAGTTACCTGTGATCATTGATATGTGCTCTCCTTACCACTTAAACTCTGGCACTCCCTATAAAAGTGGTTAGGACCACCACCTTTATAGCATATAGGGCCTTTGTGCCTGTTGCTAGCTGGGGGAAGATCTGCATTGCTTCCATCGTGTTGGGATACCATGTGACTTGTGCTTGCTGCTGAAACTGATTCTGTTTCCTTGAGGATGTTCCGAGTTCAGGCCAGCAACTGATCATTCAGTAATTTGTCAATCCTAGATGACACTTACAAAAGCCTACTGACATCTTTGGGTGATCCTGCTAAAAAAGCACATCCCAGTATTTGGTCATTAACGCTGCTAAACAATACTGAGATTTTGCATAAATCAGCAAGGTAGAGCCTTTTCCCAGGACAAAGTTGCTCCCCAACAAACTGTTGCCATGCAACAAAGGTGTCCGTTCCGAATACCTTATACAAAGTGCACTTTATCTGATCTAAGTCTACATCATTTCCCAGCTGCTGATATATCTCATATGCTCCTCCAGTTAACATCAAGGGAATAATCATAGCAAAACTTCTACACACTCTGATGCAAACAAACGCTCCACTATTTATTACTATTTTCAATCACGCATGCAAATGACTGATAGTATAAAAAAGAGTAGCATCACACATGCATAGTGGGACAATTGCAAATGGCCACTCCTTGAAACCATGTATGACATTGTTGCTACCTCGTGACATTTGGCATGTTGAATTTACATGCCAAACAGGTATGTGTCTGCTTTACCTGGCAAGGTAAATGTATTCTCTCACTACAGTCATAGTTGGTAAAAATAAAATAAAATTCACATCTCATAGGAGAAAGTGCAGTAGAAGCTTCTTTGTGGATCGCTGAATCTTATGGCAGTATGTGCAAGCATGTGTGAGGAATGGTTTTAAATTTTTAAAAAGATATTGAGCTCAAGGATAATGAATACTCAGGAAAGACTTAGAAGTTGAAAACTGATGAATCGATGAAATATTTAACAGAAGATATGCTACTGTAGTGAACAAGTACATAGAAATAAACAAGGCAGAGTTGCTGGCATCTGATGTAAAGGAAAATAATATATTCCTTACCTCATAGCAGTGATGTTTTGTTCCTTTGAAAAAGCATGAATCTCCCCCGACCACCTTAGTTATTTCAGAAGTGTAAGATTCTGAAACAATGGCTTTTATACAGCTTAGTGTAGTTTAACCAATAGCAATCTGTATGCTGATTAGTTGAACTGGAGGATGACATTTGACTGTGTGACAGAAGATGAAGCCAAGAATGCTGATTGGTCAGTCAGCCAGGGTTTCGGCATAATAAATAGGGCTGGAGCAGTGAGAAGAAGGTGGCGATTTTTACACTGGTGATACGTGCACGAATTAAAGAACTTTGTCTTCTGAAGGAGCATTTGGTGTTGTACGAGTGGCATCCGAGGAATAGGATCTCATTTAACTTCAGCTAATAAGATGTCCAGTTACAGGTGAATCAATTAACATGTTTGAATGATGCATTGGAAGAGAAAATAATCTGGTTAAATGCTGACATTTTTGTAAATATGGTTCAATGTTCTTGGATTTTGAGATTGGAATTTCTTTTTTCTCATGCCGCATATTCACTCTTAGATAATAATTTGCTTCACTCCATGTAATACTCTTTGCCTAATGAGTGGTTCTAACAAGTTCAAGATATCAATGAATTCATTGAATAAAAAAAGAACGTATTGTTCCTTCAATTAAAATGAAACCTGTCATTTTGAAAACACAGAAAATACTTTTGTTTTATATAATTAAATTAGATATAACATTCAACACTTATTGAAGATGTTGTATCCTTAAAGAGGTTACAAATAGACAAAGGTGGTACTCAAGTGAAAGGAACAGCAACACGGGCATAGTTGAAAGGAAGAGAGGTTTATTGTAAAGAGAATACACTACTGAAAGACAGGAAATCTGTTAGCAAACTCATAATTACTGAAGCAAGTCCACCAGGTATATCCTGTGCACACTATATATATCTACTGATATAGTTGGTCCACAATAGGGAGAGTGGGACATTCCATTACAACAGAAAGTCAACTCAGTGGTTTGTAATTTTTTAATCATTCATTAGGACTCTCAACTAGACATATATATCCAAATCCAGGACTGACTCATTTTTGTTGGAGGAACCCCTCCTTGGTTGACCATGTCTTCAGGGTGTAGTCACCATGCTTGGCCAATGGCAGACTGGTATGTCATAGTTGAGCTGGATAGCCATTGACTGTGAGGAGTTTATCTGTCCTTTAACAGCTCTTGTTTTGTATGCTGCTGGGGTTCTACTTACCCTCCACACTAGACCCTGGTCTGGTGACATAGCTAGTTTAGTTGCTGGCCACTGAACCACTCAGGTTTTGAAATCAGAATTATGTTTTTCCTAAACCACTTGCCACCTAAGGTTATAGGACCCAGTCTGTTCTGCTATTTACCCAGCTAGCGGGGAGGAGACATTAATTCATAACTTTCCCAAGAGTATTCACAAATAAGTTAATTTTAATGAACTTGACCGCAATTCAAACTCAGCTCACCAATTCCTTAACGTCCATGTTTCTCATGAGAAACAATATATTACTAGGTTTATATAAAAAATAAAAGTTTACTAAATCAGTGAAATTAAGTAGCTGTTTTTGCCATCATTGCCATAAATTTTACTTAAATAATATTTAAATATAAAAAAAAATTTGTAACCTAATAATATACATACTTATACTTGATGTGAAAATAATTCTACATACTGTAAGGGATTCTAATACATTTAATTGTTCTTAAAAGAAATATAGTATATTAAAAATTAAAAGTGAAAATATTTCAAATCGTAGTTAAATAAAGTGTATTCTAACCTAAACACCTCCCAAAAATCTTTAAATATACAAATGCTGTAAGAATTTTTGCCGTTAACAATAAAATTTTTAAAAAATCCAGACAATATGCATTTAACGGATGTTAGAATTCATTGAAAAATACATCTCTACCCCCTACCAAGACGTAACTAATAACTGATACATCAAAATACAGACATAATGAACATGCAGACACCACTTGTCTAGTGGAAGTGGATTTATCTGTAACCTTGGAAATGTGAATTATGGTTTTAGCTGTGTCTTTAAAACCCAGTAATTTTAAAAGTTACTCCAAAATTCGCTTGAGGATGAAATGGAAGTAATGTCTTTAATTTAATTACAAAATTAAATTCGGAGCTTTTAGCTTCCATTTTTGAAACATGGTTAGAACTGTGTAGCATAAAAAAACATATTTTAAATCAATTAATTTATAATATTAATGCTCTGTAAATTTACATTGAGCACTATTTTGTAAAAATAAAAATATCTATAAGAATACCGGATTATATATATTACTGTTCTTTCTTTTTATTTATATATATATATATATATATATATATATATATATTTTAATAGTTAAACCTAAAGAGCCAGACAAACCTACCAACCTTGTCTGACTCTCAAGGTTTAACTAGGTCTGCTCTACTCACTCTATTGAGCACTTTATTTAGTTGTTTTCTGTACTCGTATTGCGTTTTTTTTCTTTGGGCTTTGGACTTGTATGCTAGACGATTATTTTCAGCTAATGTACATGTTCTTGGTTCTTTCTTTTTTATACCTTTTTTTTCCTTTTGGTATTAGTTTGATTACTTGCAAATCAAGACATCAAAGGTTTTCCGAACGAGTATAGTTTCTTATACTTATAAGATTTCTATTAATAATATATATATTGATATATAGCTTGATGCAGAAGTTTTGAAATCTATCTTTCACATAATGTTAGGAAAACTTTGGAAGTGTCTATAAAGTTTACTAAGGTATTGACTGATTTTATAATCATTAAACAGTGGCTTACCAAATTTAAAAAATTGTTTTGAAGCTAAAAACTGTCTCCCACATGAATTTAGATGAAAGATCACCAATCAGTATTTAATTCCTTGTTCTGATCTTCTTGATTTTTGAATGCAGCAAGTCATTATACAAATGACACTGTGTTGATGACTGACTTGAAAAGAAAACTGCAGGACCTTCTCGAAAGGGTAGTAAAAAAAAAAAAAGTGAGAAAAAAAGACTATCAACTGCAAGAAGACAGAAAGTATGGTCACCAGCAAAAGAAAAACCAAAGATGCAAAGTACAAATTTCAGATGTCAACATGAGGCAGGTGCAGAAGTTTAAATATCTGAGAAGTGTTTTAAAGAGAAGGGAAAATGAAACACCAAAATCTGAACACACATTGGACAAGTGAAAGATTCAAAGTGCTGAAAAACAGGAATTTTCCATTAGAAACAAAGAAAAGAAGGCTGGATTGCTATGTAATATCCTGAGATAGGAAATTCTTCTTCCTTATGTGGCATATTCAGTAGATATGTCACACTTAGATAATCACTTATTTCAATCCTTGTCTGGTTTGTGGTTCTAACTAATTAAAAAAAATATACTTAAATTAATTGTGAAATTGCAACTACATCAGAAATATTTTTGGAAGGACTTCTTAGTTGGGACAAGAACTTTTCAGCACCCTCTCATTAAATGGTTCTTTTATGATCAAATACATTATCAGCTGAAAGGTGATGTAAAGTTATAAAAAAACTGGAGAAAATATTTTAATGACTGAATAATGAAACTATGAATTTATGTGAAGAAAATATTTTGTCAAAAAATACTAGGTGACTCAGCATCAACTACTAGTTAGTGCTACTAATTGACCATTGCTATTGAGTAATGATTTTGATTCTCACTGGGAACCTCATACAATATTTGACACTACATCATCCAACGAGAGTTGATATGTCAGAAAATCAACCAACCATTACTCGTGTCTTGATAGTTTGATCAGTTCAATAACGTCAAATTGGCAGCTGGTGTCCAAAACAACCTTCAGTCAGTTGTTAACTGGGGCAAAGAATGGCTTGTTAATTTTAATGCCTCCAAAACTAAACTGCTCTCCAATAATCATCTGAGAGACCCCTCTCTGAAATGAAGTAGAAATACTATATCGAAGCCACTGCAAGGTCAGCAGCTAAGAATGTTGGTTCTCTGTGTTGTGCAAGACAATTTTTCTTTCTAGGATCTATCTTACATATCTATAAGTCTACTAGCAATATTATTGGTCCTGATCTGGTGTCTCAGCTTCAGTCATTTTCCTACTGCTAGGTTGCCTCCATGTAACTTTTTTTATAAATACTTTCATGGCAATTGTTTGGATGAGCTCTTTGCTATGGTGCGTAGATTTTTGAATTTAAGCACAATACTAGACTGGGATCAAGAGTTCATCAATTTAAATTTGAGTTGGCTAGACATAACTGTAAATTCTATGCTAACAGTTTCTTTTCTTGCACTTCTCACTTGTGGAAATTCCTTCTGGCTCCATGCTTTCCAGCCAACTTTAATCTTCAAAAATTTAAATGCAATATCAATCACTATCTACTGTCCTCCTGATTACTCTCCTTTTGTTCTCACTACTTAGTAATATTTCTGTTTCTTTCACACCCAGTAACCTTTTGTGTCTTAGTGGCTTTACTGCCTTGCTTCCGAGGAACTAGATCAAGTTGAAAATGGAGTACTGTTGCCATATATGTGCAGACGTTGATACAGATTGGCTTGTATGTCCTACTACAATCAAATGACCTTACACCATTTAATTTGATTCTTAGAAAATTCTTTTAATATGTAGAATTTCAGTTATTTAAGAAGATGCCAATTTCTGGGAGGGTAAAAATTCATGAAGCTGCCTACATGATGATTAAAGGTGGAATAAAATCATACACATATTATTGAATAAATCTACAATTATGTACATATTACCTTTGAAATTCACTTAAGAAATAGTACAGATTTTTGTTCTGACCCAGTGTAAGTTGTGACAAAAAGAAAGTTTACACCACTTTATTGTACACAGGTGCTAGCTAAAAAGTCTGTTATTAAATGCTGTGGGTAGCTTAGTTCAACCTCATACATCAGAGAAAGAGAGCCAATTAACAAAAGGGAACATCTCTAGAAGGTCAGAAAATTAAAGAAAGTGGTGTATATTAGCCTTTGAGACAAATGTGTGAGTCATGCCATTGTAGAGTTTTTGCTTTACAAAATTTAGAGTTAGAGAACAGACTAAAAAAAAATGTTTTGGTTGTTGTAAGAAGGCCAGAGCGTACAACGGCTGAAATGTGATAAACATGGTGATAAAGATGAGGACAATAGTCCGAATAATGTAAATAGTGTATCCCAATGCACTTTTGGATTTCAGTGTCACACTTTCCGTCCTCTTTTAAAACACTTCCCAGATATTTAGTTTTGATGTCTCCAATTTGTAATTTGCTTGTTAGGTTGTTCCCTTTTGCTAACAACCATGCATTATGACTTCTTGCAATTAATGATAAGTCTTTTTTTATCTCGCTTTCCTTCATTACCTTCTGTAAGAGTTCTTGTATTTTCCTTTCTGTCTGATATTAACATTGTGCCATGTAATGAATCCTAGTAGGACTTCTAATTCTCTCAGAATTAACTTACTGTCCTCTACCAAAATTAATTCTATAGTAAATATCTATCTTTTGTTTACAAAGTGTGAGAACATTAACTTAGCACAAAAGAAGTGTACCAGTTGCTAGCAATAAGTTAGATTGTCTGCAAGAAGTGTTTTAATATTATTGAATGAGTATGTATGGTTTTATGAAATAAATTATTTTGTCTACCTGATGTGCCTTAATATTTAATTAATGAGTAATTATTATATGATAATTATTATATAATTTGTATGTATGGTTCCATAAGATATATGCATAGCGTAACAGTTCTTGGCAACAAAAATGGAATCATCGTGCCGAGTTCAAATTCAGATCAAGTTTCTTGTGTTCAGCTTTGCTCAAATACCCTTGAGAAAAATATGAATTCATCAATTCTTCATATCCAGCTTGGGGTTAATAGCAGAGTAAACTGGGTACTCTAGCCTTTGTTTGCAACTAGTATAAGAGAAGGATAGCTTTGAATCCCATACTGTTCATGTGAAGGGCTGGCAACTCCACCCCATAAAAATCTAGTTGCACTGGAAATTACAGCAGCAACACCTAGCATGGTGTGGCTGTGGTTCTATTCTCTACATATTAATCTAATGGCAATAACAAGAACACTTTTCAGAAAAATTATGAGGACAAATTTTTATGAATGGTTGGGTGATCAACTGGATAAAGTAAAATGTTTTAATGACTTATTCTTCCAAACATATTAGGATTATGGCCATATAATGTTGAAACACCAGTTCCCAGTACAATCACTGAAGTTAAGCAATGTTAAACTTGTTCAGTACCTGGATGGGTGACTCCTTGAGAATAACAGGTGCTGTAAGCTTGGATATGTGGGTGGTGTAACAGATAACAGCTAAGAATAGGAAATTGAAGTATTGAATTGCAATTTCAGTTGAGTTATATTCACTTATGTGCAAATACTCTGGGGAAAGGTGTGAACTGCTTCTTCTCCCCCAGCTATGGGTTAATTAGTAAGACTAAATCATTATTATTTTAAAAAAATATTCTAACAATCTAAAATTATTTTTTGCCTTTTTGCAAAAGGTTGAAAAGCCATAAAAACAAATCAATCAATAAAGCATCTAAAGTTACCTTTAGATCTTTTTTAAAGTAACCATTATTTTTATATTCCTTTTAACTTTATTAAGATAAAAAGTAATTTATTGCCTTATTTTGCTCATTTCTTCGGGCTCAGCCCAATAAGCCCTTTTTTTGGGGGGGGGCATGAATTTGACAGAAAGCTATAAAAGTCAAACAAAACTAGCAATTTTATTCTTAGTTCTGGTTTAACTTTATGTTTAAGTTTTATTGCGACAAAGTAGAAGCCATAAAAGTCAAATAACACTCAAGCTTTTATTCTGATGGAGACAAACAGATATTGGAAATTGTGATGGTCAGTTTGGGAATGGTTGTGGTCATACTACTTTTAGATTCATATTCTTCAGGATATTTATACTATCTTTTGAATTTTGGAAAATGTTGTTCAGGAAAAGGATCATGGTAGTTGGAGAAGATTTTGGTAACAATGGTAGTGTGGTTGTTCAAATCTGAATTTGAAGTGACAGAATGAAGGAAAGCATTGGAATTAATATCAGAGTTCATATCTTCACATTCTTTATATTTACATATATGCTCCTCTCTCTCTGTTTAGCATGTTTTTGTTCTGCTTCTTTCTTTAAAAAACTAAATATATATATATATATATACTTTTTCTCTTTTACTGAAAGGCAGTTCTTTCTCTATTATCAAAAGCCATATTCTTTTTTCCCTTTCTCAAATATTGTCTTTTTCAAACATTAAAACTTTTTCTCATTCTCTCTCTCAAACAGTATATACATTATAATTTTCTTATCTCTAATATGCATACTTTTTCTTTCTATCTCCCCACCTCTCTCTCTCAAATGCTTATACTTTATCTCTCAAAAACAAAAATTCCTATTTTAATTCATACAAACATATTCCACCTTCTTTTAAAATACACTTTCCTGATGTGGAGCATTGATGCAACCATTTTTTTCACAAATTTCTCTCTTTAAATAAAATATCCCTTCAGTACATAGGTGATCATGGCTCTCCACAACTTTCTATTTTTCTAATGCTTATAAACATTGCTATGATCGTTCTTTGTAGTTTCCAGCTGCCTTATTCATAATTTTGAATACAGAGTTGAGTCATTGGCAGTGAAGGCTAGAAAACTAAATGTATTCTGACATAGCTAGAAGAGAAGCGGTGGATTCTGCCTTGCCCAAGGGTATTAGTGCAATGTTAACAGAAACAGTCTCAGATGGAAATCATTTCACATACTTACAAAAGAAATTTCCTTTCTTTCTGATACACACTTACATTCATTTCTTTCATTCAGGTTACCTTTATATACATACATACTTGCAAATACACATAAAAAATATTTGCACACACACACACACACTGCACATGCATATGTGTGTCTGTGTTTACATGTGTATATATATTTATAATATATATATATATATGTGTGTATGTGAATGCATGTATGTATGTGAGTATATATATATATATATATATATATATAAATGTATATGTGTATATATATATATATATATATATAAATGTATATGTGTGTATATATATATATATATATATAGAGAGAGAGATATGAATGTATATATATATATATATATATATATATATGTATGTATATATATATATATATATATATATATATATATAGACAGAGAGAGAGAGAGAGATATGAATGTGTATATATATATATATATATAGAGAGAGATATGAATGTATATATATATATATAGAGAGAGAGAGATATGAATGTATATATATATATATATATAGATATGAATGTTTATATATATATATATATAGATATGAATGTTTATATATATATATATATATATATATATATAGATATGAATGTATGTATATATGAATGGATATATATATATAGATATGAATGTATGTATATATGAATGGATATATATATATAGATATGAATGTATGTATATATGAATGGATATATATATATAGATATGAATGTATGTATATATGAATGGATATATATATATAGATATGAATGTATGTATATATGAATGGATATATATATATAGATATGAATGTATGTATATATGAATGGATATATATATATAGATATGAATGTATGTATATATGAATGGATATATATATATAGATATATATATATATATATACATATGTGAACGTGTATGAGTATATATACATATGTGAACGTGTATGAGTATATATACATATGTGAACGTGTATGAGTATATATACATATGTGAACGTGTATGAGTATATATACATATGTGAACGTGTATGAGTATATATACATATGTGAACGTGTATGAGTATATATACATATATGAATGTATATGTGTACATATATATATATATGAATGTATATGACTATATATATATATGAACGTACATGAGTATATATACATATATGAACGTATATGAGTACATATATATGAACGTACATGAGTATATATACATATATGAACGTATATGAGATAATATATATATATATGTATGTATGTGAGTATATATTAGGGTGGTGCAAAAATAATATCGTTTCTCACATAGTAACATATGTGAGAAAACGACATTATTTTAATAATATA
>CAWVQA010000612.1:7500-70000 GCA_963932145.1 Acanthosepion lycidas | reverse complement strand
GTTAATGGTTTAATTTTTCCTTTTCCTTGGGTGGCTCAGCTGATGTTTTTCTCGGTCAGTACGTGATTTGATTACCATTATCTCCCAGCTTCTGTTTCGTAGGCCACTTGACCAATTTGAAATTTTCATTATTGCCATGGGAAGATTGCTATCTTATTTCACCATGTCATAACATAAATTAATTTCAACAGATCTTCTGTGGAAAAAAAAAATACTTTCTTTTTTTTCGCACATGAAAACAAACCACTTTTCTTTGTTAAAAAAAATAACATCGCTCAGTATGTCTTTTCGTGATAGCTTTTTCTCGCCATAATTATTTCTCACTTTTAATTTTCATGCGACTGCTAAATAGTGTCACACACACACACACACACATATATATATATATATATATATATATATATATATTAGCTGTCTTTTATGATTTGTTGTTTTACTATAAACTAAATTTAGAGGAAGATGTCAAATATGTACTTTTTAAATTTTTTATTTCATTCTATTTTCTTACATTGGCATTTACTTGTCAGTTCATCCTTTAAGAAATTCAATAATAACTAGCATGTCAAACTACTTGCTTCTGTACAAAAATTAAATGGTGAATTTTCCTTGTAAATTTTTGAAAAGAAATTTGACAATTTTTTGTTGGAATGTTTCATTAATACAAAAAATTAATGTCAGTTTTATTTATTATTTCTAGATGTAAGCATATCTTATCTGTTAGCATCTTACATATCATGAAGTACACTTTTACAACTAATATATTCATAAAACATTTAAAAGAAATGCATAAACATAATGATCTTACCAATTCAACCAGTTAATTATCCTTGTAACTATTGTGTCGTATCTGAGGCCAACCCTTTGTCTTGGGAATATATGTTTTATCTTAGACACAATAGAAAGGATTTGTTTTAGTGTAGCTCAACAGAATTGCTGTAGATATGAAAATTCACATTTGAAACCGAATTACAATAAAACCAACATTGCAAGCAAGGTCATTAATTAGTATTATTGAAAACTCGAGACAATGTATACATAACCAAATTTCAAATTTCTTTCACTGTTTATTTGAACTAATGTTTTTTTTTCCCTATAATATCACAAGTAGAAATGTTCTTTAGCATATATATTTTTAAATTTCTTAATGGTGACACTTTAGTATCTCGTGAATGTACAACAAGAACATTCATGAGATACTAAAGTGTCACCATTAAGAAATTTAAAAATATATATGCATACAATTTATATCATGTACATGATATAAATTGTATGTATTTTTAATATTTAAAAAATTTGGTACTGTTTTTGTAAAATTACTTTGCCTTGAAGAAAACGAATGTAAAAAAAAAGTAGTTTCTACCTGTTTATATCTTAATAGCTGGTCTATCAAAATATTTCTGCAAATTCCAGAATATATGGTAATCATATAGGGAGCAAGATTTGGAGAATAAGGGATTTTTTCTCAGTTGAGTTCTTCAATCTTTTCAGGTATGGTTTTTGCTGTAGAACATCTCACTTTTTCAGTTATGACAAAACTGGGCCTCTTTTCCTCTAAAGCAGTGTTAAACTACTGACAATGTTTGCTGTCATTGTAATATTGACTCTTATCAACTCTACATATCATCTCTTACAGATGATGTGTAGAGTTGATAAGGATTCAGGATTTTGATTTA
Source organism: Acanthosepion lycidas (assembly GCA_963932145.1). Classification (NCBI taxonomy): domain Eukaryota; kingdom Metazoa; phylum Mollusca; class Cephalopoda; order Sepiida; family Sepiidae; genus Acanthosepion; species Acanthosepion lycidas. Next base: position 68,327 of record CAWVQA010000612.1, on the reverse strand, counting down.
CAAGATATTAGCAATACCAAGCTTTAAAGGAATTTTATAAAATTGTACAGGATACATTATAGTATTTCAGATTGCAATTAATTATATAATGGCCCAATTCTATCAGTAACACTTACTTTAATTCTGGACCAATAACAGTCCCAATTTTAATTACATAACATACAGACTGGTTTCCAAAATTTACTAAACTTTAGGCTAAAATTGCAAAAAGGTACATTAAGTATAAAGTGATTTACCCACACCAAGAGGATTAATGAAGGATGATAATGATGAGAAAACACATGGGTAATTATAACAAAACGAGATAAGGAATTTATTCATGAATTTACACACTTGAAGTAGTGTCAGTAGCTTGTTTCGGGAAAATAAATCAGAATTCTTAATGGCCATAGTTTTAATGTATTGTCATAAAGAGGAAAAGTTCATACAACAGATTAAATGATCTACCACAAAATATTAAAAAATGTACAAGACAAAGGTAAGTGTGTTTGTGGCTTACTGAAGGGATACATGATTAGCATACTTTCAAAAGTAGATGAAGAGAGATAGTTTGAAATACATAGCTTTCTTGTATTGTTGAGAAAAAAATCAAAAAAGTGCCACATGCTGGTTAGAAGCCAATAACTTATGAGTAATTTTACACTGGCAAGTACTTCAACGCTGGTCACAAGGAACTGAAACAAAACCTTTCACATGACTCCAAACACTCTTCTCTTTAATTTTGCATAGGTTTGCCACTTTCTTTCCTTCTCCTTCTTCTTGGCTCATTGGCTAATTTCTGTGAAAGCAAGGTTTTTATTAGTCCAAAACAATTTCACATAGATTTGCAAATTTTGTTCGTTCGTTCTTCCTCAGCTTACCAGTTAATTTCTGTGAAAAGCAAAAATCTGACATTGGCTCACAAATTTATTTCCTTCTTTTTCCTTGGCTCTCCAAATTTGAAGGGAGTGGGTGAAGAGAGTTATTATTTTGTACTCACTACAAGTACACATGCAGTAGAGTTTTTTGTTTTTTTTTTCAATTAAATTATTTTTAATAATCATAAAAATATTAACAAAAATTGTTCAACATAATGATTCAATGACTACACTGTAAAAGAAATGCTTCAACAAAACACCAAACACTTATCAAAACTTTCCTTGGATAGCAGTCTATTTTGGCTGTGCTTTAGCTTGGCCTTTACTAAGACATTGTCTGCACTGCTTTTTATTTTTTAATTTTTTCCATTAGCAATGACTAAATTGGCCAAATATAGTGAGATGCATTTATGAGAATGCAAATGTCCACTCTTGCTTTATTGTCTGCTTCTGTTAAATCATGGGAAATCATTTCCAAGTTGTTCCAGATGATGGATGAACTATTGAATGGCTTGAATTCAGTTTTTAAGCTCATTCCTTAACTGGAACAGCACTATTTCTGTAACGTGTAGACAAAAACAGGCCATTGTTAAACTCAATAGGACTACCTGTTCTTAGTAAAATTGTCAAAATTTTTAAAACCATTTTTAGTAGTTTCATTAGTTCAAAGACTATTTTGTAACCACCATGTTTTTTTTTTTTTTTTTAAAGTTTTATAGAGCATTACAATTTTAAGAGGGTTAAATTAGTAGTTAAAGAATTGTGATGACTTTAGTTGCTCATTTAAAATTGTATGCACATGCACCAGCATATATTATCATTTAGGTATTTTTAAAATAGTGAAAATATTCAGTATATCATTTCATACATTACTTATGAACCAATAACCTGAAAATAACAAGGAGATCAATTGTATAAAGGGCATTTAAGAGAGGAAAGTTTTATGCTGAATCTCAACCATTCAAGACCTTAAATACATTTGGCATTTTCCAGGACAGAATATATGTATATGTTGTTTATAGTGGCAAATTGTTGTAGGTATAAGAATTTAAAAAAATAGAAAAGAATTAACATGGCTCATGATAAACAACATAAATCAACTGAAAGAAGAATATCTATATTGGATTAAATCCCAAAGGAATTTTAACTTAACTTTTGTTAGTTAATTTATTGTATTTCCTTTCATGGCAATGAAAAATATAATTCTTGAAAAAATATTAAAATATACTTACACTGTAAGTAGTTTAATTTTTGCAGTTTTGGTCTTAATGTTTAGCAAGTTTTGGAAATCAATTTGTGTGTTGTGTATTTAAAATTGGGATATAAGGAAAGGATTGTTAATGATCAGGAATTAATGCAAGTATTACTGATAGAATAGAATTATGTATTATTAATTACATTCTCAAATACTCTGTATACTATACAATTTTATAAAATTCCTTTAAACCTTGCTAAAAAGCAAGGTTTAAAGGAATTTTATAAAATATCTTGTAAATCAGTTTGTCATGTTTATATATTTAATCTTGCCAAAGCAAAATTTTGTTTCCTGTCTATACAGAAGAGATATAATAAGTAATTAGTTTGAAAGAAGATTTTAATACCAAATGGATTTTCTAGGTTCGTTAAAATATTAAGAGAATGTTGAAAATCATAAGCATTCTGCACAACATTGGTCTGTTTTAATTTTTTGTGGGGTAGGGGACACTCAGGAGTTTGCAGAAAAATTTGATTTTCAAATTGGTGATTTGATGTTCTTTATTGACATAAATAAAATGTAACCACAAATATTTTTTCTTTAACTATACTCTATTGGGTTGATTAAATTTTTGGTGAAAATTTGTTTAATTTTCTGCTTTTGAATATAAAATTGTGTTAGTTTCTTATGATTTAAGCGAGATTACTAAATGAGTGCATTTAATTTTAGGCTTACTGTAATTTAAATTTAAACTTTAGACAGTTTTTAGATCTTATTAGTGGTTTAGATTTCTTGATTAATAGTCTTTTCATGACCAAACATACCTTAAGCTTCAGCCCTCTCTCACTCGCTTACGTCCACAAAACTGTTAACACACAAGTGTACTGTCCCAGCCAGGATATATGGTAAACCTATTTTATTTTTACAATTTTGATTTAAATTCATACACTGAATATTGATATATTGATAGAAAGTATAAAAGTTCATCTCTTTTTTTTTTTTTTGCTTTGTGTTTATAATTACATGTAGATTTTAAAGATAAATAAATGGGCTGAAAACTTTTCTGATTTTTCAGAATTTTATTGCCCAATGTATCAGATATATTTATAAATTCTTGATATAAACATCAAAGAAGTGGACAATTTCAGACTGTCTTTATTATGCAGCTGCTTTTGTTATTACCCAGTACAACACATGTAGAGAAATTCCTCGTTTTTTTTTTGTTTTTTTTTTGTTTTTTTTGGTGTGAGAATCATGTTTCCTATTCTTTCAAGCATTTGTTATTTTGTTGATCAGTTCTTTTCTCTTTGTTAGGAATTGTTAAGTATTGTACTTTTAATCTTTTACCTAATCTTCCTTTCTTTTGTTCATTCTCTTAGAATGTCTTAGAAGTATCTAAAACTGTATAATGTGGTTTTAGCTTCATGGAAGAATAGCAGACTGAATGTGAAGAGGAATGAAAATTTATTGGAAATGGTAAATGGGGAAAACTTAACATAAACTCATTTATGAGGAAAATTGATTTCAAACAAAGAACTCTTTAGAGTAAAATCTGAAAAGCTTTTATATAAAATTAACATTTATATGCATTTTCCCCTTTAATCAAAATTTCTGCTATGATAATATATAATATCATCAGATCATATTTTTGCATTTACTACTAAAGATATCCTATTCCAAAATTTATACTTTTGCTTTCTTTCAAATTTATTTTTCATGGTGGAATTAAGCATGTAGGATTCTTCAGTAGTTACAACAAGGGATTAACTTCAGAATCTCTTGATAGTGCCAAATTGATGATGCTAGTTAATTGCTTACCAACTCAGAGAAGGAATTTGAAACCAGAACAAAAGTATTTTACTTGATAATTAAAGCATTTTTAAAAAGGTGTATAAACACTACACGTTTGATATAGAGAAAAAAAATGACTCAATTTCAGATATCAACAAAAATTGGAACATTTTAGCAACTTTTATAATTCAGATAGGAAAAAGTCATACCTACTGTTTTTTCACTTTTCTATGTCATGAATATTATATTTTAGTAATTTTTATTTTCAAGATATGATTTGTATATTTTCTTTATTTTTAATTTGTTGAATCAATAGTGTTAGCTTTATTTTTAATATATTGTCTAGATAGTAATATAGCTAGGTAATGACTTTGGAATCTAGAAATGAACAGATTCAGAGATTTTAAATGTTATAAGATTTACCTGGATTCTCTTAAGATTTAATTATTGTTTGTATTTTAATGATCTTCATAATTTAATAATATTTTATTATTTGAAAACTTTGAAGTTAGAAATAACGAATAAACACTTTGTGCTTTTTATTTTTTGATAATTGTTTTTATCAGTTGAGCTACAAGTGCTTTATAATTGGTAAAGATAAAACCTCACCATATAAACTTATTTTTGTTAGATTTGATTTTCTGACAGCTCTTAAAGATGAAATGGAAACAGCAGCTATCATAATAAAGTGGAATTCCTGTGGTAAAAGCCTATCTTACTGAGCACATTTTCTTTATTTTGTAATTTTTTGAGTTATTGTAATGAAAAGCAACTGAAGTTAAGATGAAAGAAATACTAGTAAAAAAAATAACTGCCCATATATGAGTACATATTGATTTAAGTGGTTCTGGATAATGAACCTTGCATTCTCATTCCACATTGCTACATGGGCAAAAGAAAAAAAATAGTACAAAATTTAAAAAATATTCTTAGTTTATATTGCTTTAGTTTCAAGTACAAAAGGTCTTGTCTAGATCACTGGTAGGGGAAGATTGCATGTGTAATTATGGAGTTTGGCTGACTGAAGCAGATATAGGTACATGACAACATTTTATTTGCACTCTCTTTGTTTTTAGTTAAATGTTTTGTTCCAGAGCTGGAAAGTATTTTCAACTCTGTCAAGGCAAAATTTGTACTCAAATAAGATCACAAGAGACTTATACTTTAAAACAAAGATTGCCAAACATTTTAGTAAGAGGACAGCATTGTATATTTTAAGCATTTTCAGTTTTAAATGGTAATTTTTAGTTTTTGTTTTGTCCTTCAATGTGATAAAGAAACCTTCCTGAAAAACGATGAGTAAAAATAATCAATTACTTAATTGCTGACGAGAAAAGTAGGCTATTAATTCCAATATTTCATGTTACTGCAGGTAAAAATCTTTAGAATGCTGCCTGGTTGGAGACCTCAGCTTTAAAAATGATCATAAAATCATATCCAAACTGATTGACCTCTATAGGTAAATATTTTCTCTTCGATTGTTACCTAATTTACAATGGTATCTAGAGGTTTTAAAGGATAGCTTTCTGCCTTCCTTTTTCTTCCCTATGCTAGTTAACTGTACAATCCAACAAGCATCTGAAAAATGTGTTGATTTAAAATTGAGATGATTATTTATTTTATTTTTTTCGGGATAGACACAATTTGATTAAAACCAAAAAAAAAAAACGTTGATAAATGTAAGTAAATAAATAATTTTTTTCCGGTTTTTATCAAATTAATTATAATTTTAACATGGGTAGTAAAGGTGCTGAAAAATAAATTTCAGACCAGGACAACATGTACTTTTATCTTATAGCAGATTGTATACATATAAACCTTATAATATTCCTAAACTTTACCATACTGAAAAAGGAAAAAAATATGTAGCACCAAAATGGATGCCTTTTTTTTTTTTTTTTTTTTTTTTTTTTTTTTATGAAAGTAAAAAAATCACTATCTCCTGTTTTATATAAAATTGCCAAAAATCAAGGAATTATCAGATTCAAACAAAATCTTACTCATTAATGAATGAATTGTATACTGAATAAGTTATTCTATTAGAAAATTTATGGAAATATTTTTTAAGTCTGTTCACTCCTCTCTTCGATATCTTGTGTATTTTTTTAATTGTGGTGGGGGAGAGGTTACAGTTTTATAAAGAAAAGTCCCTGAAGATGTTATTTTGGTAAAAAATTGATGCATTATCAAGTGTGAACAAGAAAAATTTGTTCCAAATCTTACCAAAAATAATTCAATAAAATTCAAAAAAAATGAAATTTTTCTAAGAGTTGGTTCTTGGATAAATTAATAAAACACATTATTTTCTTTCAGACTGAACTGAAAAAAAGATCTACACTTAATATTTATTTTCAAAAAAATTACTTGAAATTTTGATTCATCCTGGTGCTCTTTGTAACAGGTTTTTTTTTATTAAGTAAAGACCTTCTTTAAAAATAAAAAAAGATGTAATGTTCAATGCCATTTTTGAGTGTGAACCTTTTTTAAAATAATTTTAATTTTGTTTTGTTTTTTTATTTTAGCAACTGTTAGATTAGTTTTTATATGGATGTTCAAAAAGGAACTAATTTTGAATTGTTGTCTTTCATTGAATACATTTCTGTATCAGAAGAGTAATATGATAATTGAACAACTCTTAAATTCAGAATAATTAAAAAAGACTATTGGACATAATTAATTATGACATCAAACAGGTAATAAAATTATCAAAAAGCAATATATTAAAGTCAAAAGTATAATCTAACTTAAAAAAATACTTCTAATGTAGTATAAAAAATTATTCATTCAACTAAGTTTCATAAAATTGTATTGAATAATCAATTATATTCTTAAAGTATTGATTATATAAGGTTAAAATGAACTTATTTTTAGATATAAATACCAATTCCTTGATTATTGCATGGCTGGCATTTGGTATTTCTTTTTCATGCACTTTTTAAGAGGGATTAAATTGGTATTTATAGTTATTGACCCTTGATTTTACAGGCTACTATGTATAAGCAAACATTTTCATTATGTTTTAAGCGAAATGTAAGCATTACATTTACAAAATCCAGTTAATTAATCCAGTTTAAATAGAAAATACAATATTTGAGATATCTGGGATAGTTTGAAGTATTCTTTTTTTTTTTGCCTTGTATGATTTGTACTTTCATTGTTCAAATTTAAAAAATAATGAATTTTAGATGCTTAAGATTAATTTTTCAGCAAATAAGTTGTACAAAGAAAATTTATGAAAGGCAAAACTTGAGAGATTAATGAGTCTTATCTACCAATCACTGGCTATTGACTTGAATAGTTTGTCATTTATTATCCACAAGTTTATGTCCTGTTCAGAGGCTTAGGTATGCACATTTTCCTTTGACTTTATTTTAACCTCTTGGCTTAAATAGAAAAAAAATTACTTAATAAGTTTGCAAGAAGCTTGTAGTAGATTATTTTATTGCATCATTTAATTAAAAAAGAAAAAAATTCTTAGAATGCAGAGTTTTTTTTTTTTTTTTTTTTTTTTTTGGTCATATAACACTCTTTAATTTTATTTTGATGAGAAGTTAACTATAATATCCTACTACTAACCTATCTTAGTGTATTTTAATTCAAGGGCTTAACATTGTATTTGTCACATTAGTCACTCTTGTTGAGTTAAGTGATTTTGTAATTAAATTCTTATGTAAGTTCATGAAGTAGCTGAAATATTGTTCTTATTTTTATTAGTGTGAACACAAATAGCAAATTTTACACCATTTTTATCATTAATTTTAGAGATAGGTTTGTCAAACCAAGGTAAGCCATCAAATAGCAGCAAATCTTTTTTAGCAGTAGGAATAAAAATTTTCATTATACAGGGATGGGATTTAAGCATGTTTATAGTAAATCTAGTTGTATATTGATTGAATCTTCTATTGTCTCCAGTGTATGAAGGCCTATCAATTCAGCTCCTAGAACTGAATTGTTAGTTTACTTGTACATATAGTTTAATTATTGTGGTGAAGGCTTGTGCAGAACCAGCCACACTTTGTTTGGAAGAGTTTATAACAGAAAACTGGTGCATAGTGTGCCATACACAAAGTTTCCTAACCGTTATCCTTAGGCTTTGAATTCAGAGTTATCCTTTTCCTAGACTGGTTATGAATCAATGTTAAAGAACTCCGTTTGTCTTACTATTTAACCCATAACTGTGGGGAGAAGTGATGAATTCATACCTTTACCCCAGGGTATTTGTGTATGTATATATAAGTGAATGTAATTAGCTTGACTAGAATTTACTCAGCTCTCCAATTTCTCATTCTGAGCTGCTATCCATTATGCCACCCACGTGTGTGTGTGTGTGTGTATATGTGTGTGCCTGTATTGTTTAAAGAAGATAGGACAGCTAAAAGATAAAAGCTAATTCATCAGGAGCTTAGTTACTTCCTAATTTAGCCTATTAGTTAATGGCTGAGCTATCTTTTATTTAAAAAGAGCAGACATAACTGACATATCTTGTGTTTTCCTTTTGTTAGATCTTTATAAGAAGCCATGATTGTGCTTTATTCTTTTGACCTATTTTATAAGATTGATATTTGATAATTATTAATGTTTTCTAGAGATTGTAGTTTACAGTAATGATTTTTTGTGTGGGGCTTGTTAACCATGATTATGATCATATGTCCAATAAATAGATCATTTTAACTGAGATGGTTTTTATTTATAGTACTTTAATCCAAATATTTGAGGTTTTTCTCAAGTTAAAAAAAAGTAAGAAATTCTATTTCCATTATGTGACTTTGATTTGATTTTACTTTTTTAAAAATAACAAACCAGGTTAGTCTTTCTACAAGGAGATTGTTTGAAAAACAGCAATGTTATTTGATACGCCTTTTAAAATGTAAATGTTTAGTACTAAGACACTTCTTTGTTTTGAAATGAACACTTTGCATTTCTCTTTTACATTACTCAAATAAAAACTAACAAAAAACACACTGAGAAATAAAAATAAAATAATTCTTTTCATAGTATTGTGTTAATAATGAGATGAATATATTAAATTTGATCTTTATTAGAAGCCAACTTTATTCAAACACAATTCAGAACTGTTAGATCATTTCTATAATTATTAATATTTCAATCGGTGCTTTTTTTCTTAATTGTTATCTATTTATCTGGACAAACTTGCTTAAATTAGTATTCATTAAAGCCTCTGGTTCTTGTGCATTTTTTGTAATCATATCCTACACATAAAGTATTTTTTCTTTTTGGTTGTGAGGCCAAGTGGTGAGTAAAACTGAAGACTGATTCAATTCTGTTGTTGGATATTGTTATTTTGTACAAATGCTGCTGACAAAGGTCGTCTTGATATGATCTTGTTCAGGCATGCTATGTGGGATGAAAAGAAAAGACAGTGATGCAACTCTCAACTCTCCTTAATTATAATCTGATATAAGTGAAAATTTTAATCTCCAGGGAGAAGAATTGATACATTAAGCAGAAGCTACCAATGTAGCTAATGACACCAATAACTTTGCTACTTCTATTATAAATGCTATGACTATTAGCAAAAATGTGGTGACTGTTACTAATTCCGCTAATATCTGTGTTACTTCTAAGCCATACTAATGCAACAGATATTCATGCATTTAGTAGTACTAACATAGTTGTCATTAATAATCTTTTTATTTTCTTTTTACTGATGATTTGTATAGTTGATTATGGAACTTGTTGCTTTGCACTTGTATCATGTTACCCCAGTTACTTTCTACTCTGCAGTCTCTCTTGTGTTCTCCACCCTCCTCAACCCACTTGATTTCTGATACCTGAACCTCAGACCAAGTGGAAAACAACATGCCAACTCTCTGATGCATGTTTCTTCTTAAACGGAGCCATTTTCATGTTTTCTACTTGTATGGTATAATTTGTTTGTATTCTTTAGCAGCCAAAATGGTTTAACTTGGCCTTATGTATGAGAAAATTCTGAAAAGATTTTGGTTTGACCCATTTCTCAAAATCTAATGAAATAAATTTTATTTATTTTTTGAAGAGTTTTTTGGTTGGGTTGAGAACTTTTCAGCAACCCCTTTGTAGTTTTTAAAATCTTTTGCCCCTGTATTTACATTGATGCTGTGATTTTAAAGAGTTGTTACAATAAGAGAGTAGAAAAAGACACAAATTGGCATTGTATTTTAGCAATTAAGGAATATTATAAATTAAAAATTGTTTTTTTTCGTTTTTTTTTTCCTTTCATAAAAAAATCATAACAGATAACAAGTATGAATACTTGGAGACCTATCACCATGCTCCACCATGCTCACTTATGCAGGGATATACAGAACAAAAGTGATATGATTTAAATGCTTATTCTTCATATGTGGTAAATTTTAGAGTAGTAAGGGAAATAAGTAAACAAAAAATTTACTTTACACATGCAATTATATACATAATCTGAGAAATAGTCTTCTTTAGGTTACTTATTTGAAGAGTGAAAATAGATTTTAAGTAGTCTTTTATAACTTCAGAAGATCTTGTTCACTTTGTTACAGTAAAGTTAATTAATGTATAACTTATTTAGAACCAGGTTTTGTCAATAGTGTCTGAGACATGTGTATGATTAATGTAGAATCAGATTAAACTCTTCACTCTTTATCTCCAGAAATTGTAATATTTCATTAGAATCAACTTTTGTTTTTTTCCTGGAAGGACACATGGCCTTATCTTATTGCAGTCATCCCTCTTGGCTTTTCATCTATTAGGTTGGTGCAAAAATAATGACATAATAATGTCGTTTTTTGACGTATAACGTCAAAAAACGACATTATTATGTCATTATTTTTGCACCAACCAAATAAATTATTCCTGATCATTCTGTTAAGCTATTCTGTCATTTCAGCCAATCTCATGCCTTTATGCCTCAGATGATTTCTGCGTTATTACTTAGACTTTTTTTTTTTGCTCAATGATATATTGATCTTCATATATGCAGTGTGTATTTAGTATTATTATTAATTTTTGCTTAGTATTTCTTTCATTTTAATTTCAGTTGTATTTTTATTATAACTCGGTTTATTCTATCAGTGTAGATCAGAAATAAAAATAAAAATTTATTTCCTTCAGACCAATGAAAACATGACTGAAACTCTTATATGTAACATGACATTTTATTCAACTTTGGTCTTTGTCAATTACTGTCAATAATGTTATGATTTTTTTCTCATTCATGCACATTCTAGGCATAGCTAGTTCAATCACATTTACATGTTGGGGCAGCCATTGACATTGGATGAAGCATGTATCTCCACCCTTGTCTAGGTGGTCATCTCTCAGGCCAACTCTGATACACCTAGCTTCTTTGATGGTCTAGTTCAAATCCTATTCTGGCATAATCATGTGAGCCACATACTACAATGTAAGTCTACATTCAGACAATAATCCTGAATAATAATATTATTTTTAATCTACATTGCTTAATAACGATTGTAAAATGATCTGGAAGATGTTAAAAGACCAGTGGAAATTAAGATGAAAGAAATAATAGTAAAAAATAACTGATAATACTTCTTTTATGAAACTTGAACAATATTACAGTTCAAGCATTTTAAATTTGTAACCATTATATATATATATATATATATATATATATATATTTGAGTATTAATGAAAATGAAATGTTGGTTTTAAAAAATTCTATGTACATAATATTCTTGGCAATCAATCAACTGATCTTTGTTAAGAATGAAGAATAATCCCTTCCCACTGTCCATACATGGCATCAGGATTTGTGTAGCCATTATATTGAGGAAAAAAAAAAAAAATTTTCATAAAAATTGATGAATTTAAGGAATTGATAAAAGATGATGAGAACCTGATAACTCTTTGGTAAGCATTTAATTTAGCTTGTGAATGTGGTATCTATGTTGTCTTTATAATGAGAACATGAAAAAATTGGTCCTGGATTGTGCGTAGGAAATATAAAGGAAGAGAAGTGAGGTAACAGAGGAATTCAAAGAAATGCTATTTTGTTGGATTTTTTGAAGACGGAACCAAAGAAACTCTGGAAGTGATACGAAAAGGAATACATTTGGGTACAGCAATGGCAAGTGACAACTTAAGTACATATAATGACTTACATAAAATTGGATACAAACATGAAGTTATTATGTTGAAGACATCACTAATACAGGTCACATCGACCCTGAGACCTGGGAAACCATTGCTGCAAATCAGGCTTCCTGGTGTAGGGCCACCTAAAGGGGAACTGAGATTTTTGGGTCCAACCATCAACATGAAGATCTGCGATGTGCTGTTAGGAGGGCTCAACTCGCCCAGTTGTGCCACCCCCCCACTTCTCTGTGACTCCTGCTCACGGTTCTTCAGGTGTAGGGAGGGCCCTCACAGTCGTCTCCACCACCGCCACCAGAAGGGAAAAAGGTAATAAGATGATTCCGATGTGAGTGGGTGCCGACTATATACAACTATTATCTATAAAGAGAATTTTGTTTTTGAGAACTCCTGGTTCCATCTAAAATAACCTTTTTAAAAGAAAAAGGCACCTACAGAATTCCTCATCATTGGAAGTATATTTGTGAATATTTATTCAGAAAAGAATTTAAAAATGAGTTTACTGCCATAACTAAAATAATCAGTTAAATGTACCTGTTTTAAAATAAAAATAATGAAATGCATCCATCCCATTTTAATCTTTTATTTTGTATGTGTGCACAGGGACTTGTTATTCTGCATTTTTACCAGTTTTTAACCATGATACTATGTATCTGTGATATCTCATAGAGCATGTGTCCTTAAGGACATCTGTGTATGAATTTCTGGGACTTATAAACTTAGTGTCTTCAGCAACCTAATTTTACCAGTGCTCATATTGCAATTTTTGCTGTTATCATTGTATTTTTTTTACCAGAGCTCGTATTGCAATTTTTGTTGTTATTGCTTTTCTCTGGTGCTCCTTAATACTGGTTCTCATATTGTATTCATTTCTATTCTTGGTTGGCTCAGGAGAGTTTTGTGGCCTAGTATATGTGCTGATTCTTTAAGTTTATGAATTTTCCAATGTTCTTTGTCTATGATTTCAACCTGATCCCACAGAGGGCAGTGATCTCCCTTTTCTCTCCATATGTGGTTAGCCATGCCTGATTTTTCCACTTCCTCTTGTGTTATGTCTTTTTGGTGTTCTTGAAGCCTTAACTTAAGCGGCCTGTCTCACCGTTATATTTTTTTCTGCAGCTGCACGGGATGGCGTACACACAGTCTTTAGTTATATTCTACTCTAAACTTAGTGTCTTCCACAACCATTTTTTTTAAATGCTCATACTTCAATTTTTCTTGGCACGTGAAACTAGAACAGTTTATCCCAGTGAACGAAATAAAGGGTTCAGTTAGACATTCCAACCACCTGAAGAAGGCCGGAGGATACAACAGCCGAAACGTGATAAATATGGCAACAAAGATGAGGACAATAGTTCGAATAATGTAAATAGTGTACATAATATTTCATTTCAGAAATATAGACAGATACAGAATCAGAAAAATTTAAAAGTTAGGAATTCAAATGAGAACCTTCCAATTTCAGTGAAATTCTAGCAACATATTGGTGCATTAAATCAGGTAATGAAGTATATTCAATAACCTTAGTGTAAGTCATTTTAGGTCTTAAAAATATTAAAAAGTCTGTCTCAACATAATGGAATAATTATCTGGATTCAACATGAAAACAAAAGTAAACAGAATAAAAAGATATTCATTTTTATAGCAGAACTGATCAGTCTACTTAAAAACAAAATTGAACATCTTTTAAAAATAGTTTTCAATTTTGTACAATTTCAGTTTGTCAGACTTTTAATTTAAAAAATTAAAAGAGCTCACAAAATATTAGTTTAAGTTTTAAATGACCTGAAATGAACTCAAAACATTATCTGTAAAAAAGAATTAATAAAAAATTATTCAAATATGAAATTTACTGAAATCACATACGGAAGAGAAATGAGAAAGCATTTATGGAAACTTTTGTGATAATTACAATTGTCAAAATAGAAGAGAAAGTTTAAATAGAGAAGACCTCTTTGCTTTCTGTTTATAAAAACTTCTGTATCAGTTGAAAAAATTTTCCGAGTGTGTGGGTTTTTGGAGAAGGTAATAATAATATTTTATTTTTTCTATTGTAGCTGATTTGTAACTTATATTTTTAAACTGACAACAATTTAATGTTACTTATGTGATTGAAGTTTTTTTTTTTTTTTTTTTTTTTTATTGTATCTTAAAATCTAATAAAATTACTAATTTATTTTTAATAAGATTTTTCTGAATGAATAGTAATTTTTGTCTTGCAGTTAATATTTTATATTTAAGGTCTATTATTAAATTTTATTGAAAATAATTGATGTTTCATTGGAATCCAGAAATGTGAAATAGTGCTAACATGTCCTAAATATCCATCTTGTTTGAACATTTTTTTTTTTCAATTTTGAGTGACTCCATCTATGAAAACAGAATTATCTATCCTTCATTAATATTCACAGAATTATTATAATAGATCTTTGCTGGTTTTATATCTTTGCAGTCTGTAGTTGTTCATATAATTTTACATAGTTCTGTTAATGGCTAATGGGAAACATGTTGGTAAATTACTATTCAGTGTGGACCTGATTAGTATAATTCTATTTGTTAGCCATTGCTTGATCAATTACCTAATAAATGGTGAGAGGTTGGTTTCCCTCAAGTTTTGGTACTTGTTTATTTGTGTGTTTGTTATTTTGCTGTATTAATGTCTGGAGGAGCAATCCATATTCAGGATTAAAAGGTTTAACATTCTTTGCTCTCATTTGTTACCAAGCACAAGACCATTTTCTCTTCATACAAGTCTATTCCATTATAAAACTAGCATTTTTGTCAACCCACTAACTTGGGACATTGCTGCAGTCATGTTTTTTGATGATCTTTATGTTGATGAGTTTGCCAATTTTGAAATGTTTGATTTCCAAGGTAGGTACACTTAGTAGATTTTATGTATCTTTGTTTTTTAGGGATGTGGTACCATACAGGGCATTACAAAAAATACATATGGTGTGGTTGGTTTTCATGGTATACTGTATTGTACAAATATGGTATGTTTTTAATTTTTTTTTTTTGGTAATGAAACTAAGATACCATACTCTCTTTTCTCATATAGGTTCTTTTCTATTCTTTACAATACTATTTACAATACTAGTCATATTTTATGTTCATCTTATTTTTTCTTTTGATACCTTTTATCACTTATTTTTATTCTTTTCTACATTGCTTGAAATATCAAAAATTGTAAAATATTGCTTTTCATGGTATGCTCCTCAACATTTTAAATATGGTATAGAAAAGTCTTTTTTTTTGTAAAATTTTATTTGTAGGTTCTCTTTGTCAATGTTGTCTTCATATAATTATTATACAGGAAAATTATACTTATGATTCTATAATGCAAAATTATACAGAGCATAAATGATATTATATAGTGGGCAATATTTGAACAGTATATTTATTTTAATAACAAAGATTGGAAAGTAACATACTACCAAAACTGTTCAATTTTCATTGTTTAATTGTTCTTTAACACATTAGCATTCATTAATAAAAAATTCTTTATAGTTTGTTTTTTCTCTTTTACCTCATGACATTATTCTTCATGTCTCTCTTTCATTCTTGATAATTTTCTAACCATTAATATTTGTATTGAAAACTTTAGATTTATTGATATTTCCTCATTTAAGGATTTAAAATCTTTTCTTCCAGAATATACAACCTTAACTTATCTTGATATTCATTTTTTAAGTTTGTCTTTTTTTTTGTAAGTTTTTATACTTGTACTTTTAAAAAAAATGTTGGGTAATTTTTTTTTGAATTTTTAAAATGAAATTTTGATTTCCTATCAATACTATTTTGCCTTTTTCTTTTTTGTTTATTTTTTATATTAAAAGAAGAAAACTTCATGTTGGAACTACAGCAAGCAGATGTTTAAAAAGTTTATCTTGAGTTACTCAAATGAAAGAACATGTTTTTCTATGCATCTAAAGTGATAAGAATTTTTGCTATATTGTTTTTTAATTAAAGTGTGTGGGTTAAGAAAATTACTTTGAATTGCCTTTGCTGGTACTTGATTATTGTCTATGCCACTCCTGTCACATTCTTTAGGTATGTTTTTATGGTATGTTGTTAATACAACTTTGCATTAATACAATACATACATGTTCTCTAAATAGTGAAATGTTGAAGCAATTATGGAAAATGCAGATTTATTTGTTTTATAGATCAAAAAGTACTTACAATTTGTAGTGGAATTATTTTAATATGAAGCAATAGGCAATAAAATTGCTCATTACTTCGTAACAAGTATTAAAAATACAAAATACTGTTGGTGTCTACAAGTTAATAAGAGAAATGCTTATCATTTATGATTTTTTGAAATGATGGAACCTAATGAAAAAAAGTCTTAATGCTTTCCAAAAAAAAAAGAAAAATCATGACTAAAATAATCTTAAGTTATTTTAAATCTTTTGAAGCAAAATTAAAATATTAGTGATGTTTCAGTTATGATCCAAATCTCATAGAGTATGTACTCTTGAGATAGGTGATAAAATGTAGCAAAAATTGATAAGACAACTTGTCAAAATATTGGAAGTGTTCATTGGCAAAGATATGTATCTATTAGTGAATGTCGAGAACTAAGTAAACTCTTTTTTCAAAGTGATTAAGATTATATCTATTGCTTTGTTAGGTATGTAGTAAGTTACAACCTCTTATTGTATGAACACACTAATCATAACAAAGTAACTTTTAGCTTTGACACATTCAGCAAATTCTAGTTTATTTGGATTAAAATTGATATTTCATCATCTTGACTATTGTTTTGTATTTTTCCATTATATTCTTAAAAATATACATTTATTCAGAGGGAAAATACTGCTTCATTAGATAATGGAATATGGGGTGGTGCTTCAACCAATCGTATATCAACCTGTGATGATTTTTCTTTTCTTTCTTTTTCTCTTTTTACATTTGCTTTTCAATGTCATATGTAGTCCCACTTTAGTCATTTTATTTAGTATTTTGACTGATCACAATAGCACATGCACGAAATGACCTTTTTTCCATTCAAAATTAATGTAACCCTTTGTTTGCTTCTTGAGGTTTGAAAAATGTTTTAAGGAACAAAAACATACATTTGGTCAGGGGGTGGAATTTATTTTGAAACCCATCTGTTAATTTTTAATAGTAAAATATAAAATATGGGAATAATAGTTTTTGACTGGTTTCACCTTGTGATGAACCACTTTTCCTGCAGAGAAAGATTTTTACATTTTATATCATAAACTTCATGGAAAATAAACATATTTTACTGAAGTATTTTAACTTCTAGATTTTTTATATTTATTTGAAAAATATTTAACAATTTATTGGATAATATTTATCCGAGATTGTTTTAGGCAACTCAAAAACAAAAGATGCAATTATATAATGTATGTGTCTCTGTAAAACAATATACAATGGCAACTATAAAAAAAATATAAACAACCAACAAATGCGAGGGAAAGAGTAAGGATAATAATTTTTAATAAGCAAAAAAAAGAAAATGTACTAAAAAAGGACTAATGGGTAATTCTTGCTCTTCAGAGCCTCTTTAGTACAAGTATGTATAAATGTGCAATGTTTAAACAACAATAGCAAAAATTGTGTGTGTATGTATATATATATATATATATATATATATATATATAAAAACTAAACAACCAAAGAATTGGCAGGAAAAAACATTGTCAAATTCTTATTATATTAAGGCCACAAACATTCTTTCTGCTTTGTTATATATATATATATATATATATATATATATATATATAAAATATCTTGCTGTATGGTACTTTGTCTGATTGTTTTCTTCTTTTTATTTAAAGATTATAATAATATATCCATTTATTATTAATTTAAATTGATATGAATACTTAAAAGCTGAGATTTTGTAAAATTACTAGAATTAATTGATTTGTTTTAGATTTTATGGATGTATTGAAACTTGAAAATTTACATTGTTTTATTTTTGGTAACTTTAATTTTTATTTGCTGGCAAATTATCAAAGATTAATTGCAGTTTAAAATGTTGTTTATTGTTTGTAATAAATAAGTTAGTACCAAAAATCAAACCATGTAAATTTGCATGTTTTTTAGATTGAAATGATTTAGGCTATCATGACAACTCTCACACAAAAAGAAAGTTCTTTTACAGTTTATGGATAAAAGGATTAAATACCATCTTTTCCTTATGTGCTGAAAGAAAGTTTTTAAAGTTTTTTTTTTAATGGTAGCTACTTAAATTATTTATTATTGATAAGTTTGATTTCATTGTGAATATATTTCTTTATTCAATAGTGTGTGCTATAAAAAACTTACTTATTGTTAAAGGCAATGTTTTTAAATAGTTTGCATAAAAGCAACATTTGTTTGAAGTGATCAATTGGATAATCATAATTACACTTTTGGTTTAACTACTTATATAACCCATTATAAAAATGTATATTTTGACACGTCACATTTTTAATTTCATTTTATTGTGTACATTTTAACAGTTTTTCAATTTTCTCTCCCAATAGCAGAATTGTTATCTTTTTACAGCAATATTCATGATGGAAGAATTTATGATTTTATATGCATTATCCAACTGTGTAACTGTTACATTCACAAACTTAAAAGTTTTTGCAAAGAGTTTACCAGAGATATTTCATTTAAAAGGACTTGAGTGAAAAATTTCAGAGACAATAACTTTATAGGCTAAATTTTATTTTTCACAAGTTTTCATGTCTTAATGTGCATCGTTTCTCTCTATTTACATTCATAAGACTAGCCGCTTTAAAAGTTTTTTGTTGGCCAATACACCTTCCTTGCTTATTACCCTTTTAATTTCTTTCTCAAATATTTTTAATGTTATGACAGAAAAGGACTCCCATTTCTAGACACAGAGGACTTGTAGATGGAAGAAGTGTGTTGATGCTATATGGTACCCTGATGGCTGGCCTAGTCAAGTTTTAAGCTAGTTTTTTTTTTACCAATATTGTTTCTATCTAATTTAAAATGTGATGTTTCTCTTTTTCTTATGGCCTATAGTAATATTTATATATCTGAAATTAAAAAAATAAATATTAGTAACTCTACTATTAAATATTAATTTCCAGTATAATGAGTAACCTTTGAGTTATGTAAGAAAATCTTATACCACCAGATAAGTGATTGTAAATATTTGTAATAAAAGAAGATATAAACTGGAATTTGCAATGGTATATTTATCATATAAATATACCCTGAATATTTTACCAACATTGGTTGGATGTGAAAACATTGACTTAGATAATAAAATCCCATGTTGTATATAAGTTCAGTTGTGAGATCATTGAACTGGTGATGATTATTTACTTCCAATCTTGATATAAAATGAAGTTTATTAACTTTAATACACTCTAAAGGAATTCATAAAACTGGAAATCTCAGCAGATGGAATTATTTGCTCAAAAAATTTCTGATAGAAACAGCAAACTGTTGATGTAATGTACTAGAGATTTGTAAACATTTCTTAAATCTTTTCATGAAGAGATAAGTGCTGCTTGTTTGTAAAATGTTCAAGATATATGCCCCAAAAATAAGTTAACAGTTCTAGCTTAGCATTATCTTAAATTAGATTGACAGATATATCAGGTCATGAAGAAGATTTCAGAAAGCTTACAAGTTAAAACAGTGCCACACAAATAACACTCATAGGAATTTTAGTTTAAATAACTGGTAATAGTGGTTCTTCATTTCAAATTTTTTTTTTGTCTATTTTTTCTTTGTTAGTCCTTTCAAAATGTCTGAATTGTCTGGGTAAATATAATGAGATGACTTGTTTTTGACTCCTTGGATATAAATAATTTTTAGTGTTTTGTTACCAAAACAATTTCCATGTTTATTTATTTATTTTTTACTTATTAAATGGTTAGCTGTCAGTTTATGGGCAAAAATAAATGTTTTCTGTAGAAATAGATTGGACATGCTCTTGAGACATATGTCTGTTCAAATCTTAGTTGTTCACATGGTGTAGACTCTTAAGAAAGAAAGAAAAGGAAATATTGTTTGCATCTGAATTAATTTTTTTTTTCATGTGAAGTAATTGAATGGCTTTATTTCTGATAAATCATTATGGTTATTGACTTGGAATATGCTTAGCTAACCACTTGCTTCATATATTCATTAGCACTTCACATTATTTTCATAGTCTGTCATATGGAATAGTTTTTGAAATCTTTAATTTACATGTCCAAGCTTGTACCATTCTATCTATATTATCAATGGAAAAAAAAAATGAATGTATTAATTGTAATTGGGTTATGGCTTAAATTCTTGCCATGTATTTTCTTTCATAAATATAGTTTGAAATTTCTTTTGAAAATAGTGTTTCTTTTAGGTTTACAAAATAAGCAAAAATCAGTTAACTTTTACAGCATTGATAAAAAACAGATTGGAGTTACTAACATAAAGTCAATAACAAATGCATGAGTTAACTTTAAATTATTGAATTTTTTTATTGTGAAGATGAGCATTCTTCATATCTTTGGAGAATCATTTGTCTTTGGCATCTGTCTAACAATAAATAATGTCAATAATGATGACTAACCCACTCATTCTAGAAATTCCGACAATTAATTTTTTCTTTGCACTTTTTGAACTTCAAATCTTTTTAAGTATTTCAGTCAAAGGAATAAGAAATATCATTGTAAATTTATTACTATTTTTAGGCTAAACATTTTATTTTCTCCCAGTTCAAGTTTGGAAAATTATACAGTGTACCAAATATATACAATGTAACTTTTTTTTTTCCCAGATTGTTAAAAGTACTGTATTTGATAGTATATAAAATTTGTTCCCCGACTCCAATGAAAATGATGTTCTTATATATGAAGATGTGGCCATCTGGTCGGCTATTGTTTACCCAGATGCTGGGGATACTTGAACCTAGCCTAATTACATAATACTCTAATGTTAAATGTAAATAGTAGATGGGAAGGGTTTATATTCCATCAAATGTGCTATGTATTTCAACTGAGCAAATTCAAAGTATCTTGAAATATCATTTTTTTTTTTTTTCTGATTCAAAATATAATATTAGATTAAATTTGTTCTTCATGCTTTGTCTTAATTCTTTTTTATTCTCTTTGATCTCCACTGGCTTTTGAGGTTCGTTTTATACAGCTTGCTTAAAAAGATCCATCTTAAAGCAATTTTCATTTGGTAGTCAAAATATATGGTGATGTAAAAACTTTCATTAATCTTTTCAGATTATCTTTTTCTGACTATCTGTATTTATATGATTATACCCATTATAAGCAATATTTTTCATGTATTTTGATTTGTTCACTTTTACTTTGTGTCTTTTTAATAATATTGAGTGGCAATTATTTATGATGACTTATAGGCCGAAAAAGTGAATTCATTAATGTTTTTGTCAAGTATTTTTAAGTCAAATAACTTCAGTTGCTGTCAGGAGACCTACTTCTTTCATCATAAAAAGAGATCCACTTTTATAAAAATCTTTATAAGGCAAGTGTTAATGATATCAAGAAGCAAACATTCCTTTCTGAAGCATTTGGTTACAACAATAAGTCAGAATGACCTAACCTGATTTTGGTTTAGATTCTTACTGAAAACTGTACAAAGTGACTTTTAGTAGTTTCATGTTATGTTACATTTCAGTTTCTTAATCCCATTTTTATTAGTTTCTCAAAAAGATATATATTGTTTTTGAGAAAAAAATGGTAAAGGTCCTGTTATTTAAAAAGTATTATAGACTAAATATTTTTCCATAAAATTATTTATATTTGTTGTATATCGAGAAGCCACTTGAGAGATTTCATTTTCATTTATTTCATTTGCTTTACAGTTATTAAATGAATATTTAATTTGTTGGAATTTTTTGGATGAGGAATTATCATTATGATATGCCTTGAAAAGTAAGTATGCAGGAAAATTGAAAATCTGTAATCCAGTGAGACATATTGAAATTAGGCATGGTTGATCATATATGGAGAGATGGTGTTCATCAAGCTTTATGGAATTAAGACACAGAACAACAATGGAGGTTAGGACCACTGAAAGAATGATCACTCATATATGGCACTGGCAACATCTTCAGTAGAAACAGAAAAATTCCACTTCCAGAATACAGACATTAGGTTTAAGGTTCCAAAATTATACCACTGGTTTGTTCAAAAGACACACGGATTAAAGTGTTGGTTAAAACATACCTGGTTCTCTGGCAGCTGGTAGTGCTGAAAAATTTCTATACTCTATTTCAGTGGAAGAAATGAACAGATGGCACAAAAGAGAATAAGACTGGTGTCTATAGACTGATATGAAATATTCCCTATGTATAGAAAGCAGTATGAAAACAATCTAACCCTGTGGCTTGAATAAAGGGTTTGCTTTGAGATTCCAAGAAGGTCACTGAGTATGAAGACAGACATCTGAAAAAGACTACATGCTATAACAACTGAAATGTGAGTATAACCAAATAGCAAAACATATGATAATTCCTCCTTTAAAAAATTCCAACAAAAGTTGCTTATTTTTATCAATTGTTGATTAATTTCTATCCTTTGCTAAAGAGCTGTACGTATTCTTCAATTTGGAATATTATAGTTAATGAGTCTTGTATACTGAATGTCATTGATAGAAATAGTAAATATTGACTATATATACTAAATA
The DNA here is from genome assembly GCA_963932145.1 of Acanthosepion lycidas. Classification (NCBI taxonomy): domain Eukaryota; kingdom Metazoa; phylum Mollusca; class Cephalopoda; order Sepiida; family Sepiidae; genus Acanthosepion; species Acanthosepion lycidas. Next base: position 45,749 of record CAWVQA010000612.1, on the reverse strand, counting down.
TTTTGATACTAATTCATGCCAACTGCTGAATCAATTTCTCTAAACTCATTAAAACCATTTAAAATTTAAAGCAATTGAAATTATACTTTAAATTTATGTATAACACTATATTTTTTTTTCTTTAAAAGAGCTAAAAAATGTTTGACTGTTCTCTATTCATGACATGATTTGAGTTCCACCAGTTTTGCTTTTTTACATTCAGGTTCGTGATATGTATATAATAACTGAATGTGAAATAAGTTTTTATTTTGTCTTGCCATTTAAAAATAGAGCTTTAAAAATTGATGCATTACACCTCAAAAGTTCATTGAGATAAAAAATGATTAAAAATTTCATAGTCAACAATTTTATACTAAATTATTAAAATTTATTAGTTTTTAATTAATCTGTAACTTCTGTAATAATTTTTCAAAACTTTGAAAAGTTTGTAAAAATTTACATTTAGCCTAAAATTTTTGTTTCATTTAAAAAGTCATTTAAATATGCTAGATGTGTTTCACCATGGGATTTTGTATTACTTTTGATTGCTAATCTTTCTATTAAATGTAACCTTATGATAAAGTGGAAATGCTAAATTAATATTTCATCTTCAAAGTAAAAGCACATTTAGCAAATTATTATTTCTTGCTGGGTAATTAAATTTTGGGAAAAATAAAAATGCAGATTTATAAACACAAAGATTATCAAGAGTTTACTCTAAGCTCAAATTATTGTGAGAATTTTACTGGATTTGTTGTGTCAAATGCTGATTTAAAAGTAAAAATGGTTTCTCTTATGTGTCTTTACAAGAAATGTGGATATGTATTTCCTATTCCACTAACAGAGGTGATATCTCAGTTTCTACATTTCATCTGAAATGGAGACAAGGACATTTAAAATATTAGGTTTTTCTATTATCTTGTTTTCAGGTAATAATAAAACATGTAGTCAACCAGTACAAAAACTTTTGCTGGTGCAGAAAACACATGCTGGTATAATGTAACTATTTGGAGACCAATTTCTGCACTAAATATTACACTGACTACTGAATTTTAGAATCATTTTTCTAATTTGACTTGCACATCAACTAGACACAGTTCCTCTATTTAGAAAATTATACTCTTCCTTATGCTCTTCCTAATAGTATTTACTCAAAAGAAATACTCTGACAAGGTCAGTTTTAATTTATATTCCCATTTTTTTAGTTTAGCCAAATTAAGCTGCTATCTTGAGTATATTGTTCAGTAACTTCAGATCAATTGCTCAGCTAGTTAGTATTGAACTCCAGAATTCTTAAATGACAGTATTTGGTTCTGTTGTACTTGTAATTTATTCTGCTCATGAATATTATGGAATATATAAAGTTGGGCTCCTCTTTATGCTTTGATCTATTTTGGCATGAAATTTTGCAAATCAGCTACTATTAGAAACTGATTTCTTTTTTTCACATTTCATTTAAATTACTGTCAGTGTCATCAATTGTTTTAGATAATGGAATGGAATTAATAGATTTTCCTTTTCAGATATCTCTATCTATAAAAGGCAGGATGTGTGTGTGTGTGTGTGTGTGTAACGAATGCATGGCTGCAATTTTTGATGGATTTGCACCAAAATTTACATGCACATGCTCCAAGTTAGCAGGAAGGCCAAAACCGACTTTGCATTTCCCAACTCCCATTGATAGTGAAAATAATTGATTTTTTCATGCTTCTACGGCAGTTTTCATGTAGTTTGCAGCTATTTTCTACTGGCCAGAGTGAGAGCCTATAGATGGCTGCCATGATTAGACAGGAAGATTCTATTGGCCAGCGTGAGAGCCAACAGCTGACTGACACGAATGTTAACTAGCATGCAGGCATGCAAAAAAAAATCGATAGCTGCATTCGTCACAAGTGGGAAAAATTTAAATCTGCATGGCACTTTACTCCAATTGGCTCATTTGCTTGCTTAGGCTCAACGTTGATTCTGATTCTGCAGAACTGGGTTGGGTGTGAAAAAGTATTTTTTCGTAACAGATTTAATGTTTAGTATAGAGCTTAGAAAAAATTTGCAGTGTGAGATAGGCAAGAAGTAAGGCATGTAGCAACATCAGCATGGCAAAGGGCACTCCTTTAAAGGCAAGAAAGGGCAAAAAATATTTTAAGTCAAGTGATAGCGATTACTTATGAGTCGCACGATGTTTGGATCAAGCATGGGCAATGCTGCTAATATATATTATATATATATATATATATATATATTATATTATATTATATATATTATATATATATATATTATATATATATATATATATATATATATATTATATAATATTATATATGATGCTGATCATCATAATTTCTGAATTTTATTAATATGGCCTAATATGTGCTCACTTGTTGCTGATAGAGTATATTTATTTTTACCAGTAACTACAAAATACAAGCCTAATAATTAGGAGAAAGCTACTTCAAAGTATATATATTACTAGTGCTTATGATACAGAGAGTGACGTCTTGGTGCATATAAAAATTGAATACACGTGTATAAAGTGGTGTTATTAAGCCATTTTTTTGTATTCTGAAATCACTAAGGCATGTTATTTTCCTCTACACTACTCGCGCCATTCCCTCAGTGATGTCTTTTCTGAGTATTTAATCAGTATTTAACATGCTGTTTTCTATGCTCTTTTTTTTTTCTTCTTTTTTTTACAGCTTACGTTATTCAGCTTCCTCTTCTTTATCTCTTTACCTGTTGTACACATCAGTTAAGTGGCTTCCTTTAATTTTGGCACATTCTCCTTGCATGAATAACTTGTATTTGACCTTTTAGATAACATGAAATATTTTAATTTTTTCAGGAGGATAAATAAGAGAAGCATTTAAAGTCCTTGTAGAATTACATAATATGAATACTGACTGTAAATTCTAATTATGGGAACATCATCTATTTTATGTAAATAGTGAATAAATTGGAAAATTAAACTTGCAAGACTAATTGCAGTTGTTGGAATAGCAAGCTTTTATAGTGAATTGGTAATGAAAGATGATTTAAGATTCCAAGTTACTGAGGCTTATTGTTACAAATATAGATAAAAGAAGAAATCATTTTGAGCCATGTTAAGGGATATATATTTGTAGCATTCATCATCATAAATTACTTGTGCTAAAATATTGTTCACACAGTTTATTAGAAAAATGAAAGGAAATTTATGTTCTTATATTCGATTTAATAGGAAATTATAAGTGCATTAAGAAGATTATTATCTTCAAGAACATTTATCTAGTTTCAATAGAAACAAAATTTATGTAAACAAGTAAAATTTACAGATGTTAACATAAAATTAAATTTTAATATTTACAGATAAAAAGTGGAAACTGGGACCTGAAGTATTTTTGAAGCAGTTCATTTCACTGACATTTGCTAAAGTATAATATATATGCCTTAACACTTAAACATTTATTTTTGTTTTAGTATTTGTTAATTGAGGAGACATTTATTTTGAAACAATTCATTAAATATAGAATATGAAATAAGAGATGCTATGATGGAAAATATAAAAAAAATTGGTGGGGGAGAGGGATTTGCCCCTTTTTGTTTGTATGAGATGAAATTTGAAAGCTGATATTATTTCTGTATATCAACATGGGTATATTGTGTGCATATTATGTGTAGTGATTGATTTTGAAGGTTGCAAGTAAAAATGTCCTATCATTGATTACTGTGTATCCAATGAATGTTTCAAAGCTGATTAGTAATTTTTGATTTGCTTATTCACTTTTTGATATGAAATCCAGGTATGTGATGAATGATAGGAAGGCTTCTAGTGTTGACTACTATTAATACTTGTTCCTTATAGTTGGAGAGATCTGAAATCTTACAGATGCTGCCATCCAGTTCCATCATTACTATCCAAATCCATAATGAGTTGGTTCAATAGAACCACTATTCATTAGTTTATATGGTTAATCTGGTTATGGCTTAGTAATCAAATTTCTCCTCTTCACTTTTCTTAAGTTGTCCAACTGATATTTTAAAACTCTTTACTGTAGTAAGAGAAGGAAAGGTTTTTACTTAACAGTTCTTCTTTACCCCTGAATACTGACTTGTTTACTCTGAGTACCTCTCTTTATGGCAGGTGGTAGAGATGTTCTATTAAAGATATTTATTTTCTCTGTGGAAATATTTGAGGGAATAGTTTAGCCTGACCTCCTTTATAGTTAAGGCAGGCTAGCCATCTGGGATTCAGGCATGTCCTTCCTACCCTGTATTCCCTGCAGTTAGTAGGTTTTATTTGTATGTGACTTATTTACAGAAGAAATTGTTTTATCAGTATTAATAATCTTTAAAAAAAATAAAGAAACAAAACAGAAAATTTACTAATAAAAGGAACTTAATATTTTTCAAAATTTTATACAGAGTAAACAGTATTTTTATTATATTTGACTACTTTCCAACATGATTATAAGGAGTGTTGTTACTGAAGAGTGTTGTCTAGTATTTTTCTTGTTTCAATCTTCATGCTTGATTTTGGGAGCAAAAATGCTGTAAATATCTAAAAGCAATTTCTTAAAAATGTTCTGCCTATAAAATTAAAACTTTGAAATAAAAAAAAAATTTTTTTTGTGGCAGTTTTTGGGATTAAACTTTCAGTTTGTGACAAAATAATATTCTTTATAGAGCATTAATTTTGCTTGCCTTTTTAAGATCTGAATAATTTTCTAAGCAAAGTTTTTAATGTAGCTAAATTTGTTGTAAACATTAATTGAAAGTGTAACTAATAATGAAATTAGTGTACAACTGAGTATCTTTTGCTGATACCTGTTTGACTTTTTGTGAACTGAGCAGCTGGATTGTTATCTATTTTTTCTTTGGTTTTATCTGGGCTTTTGATTTGGTCATTGTTATCTATTTGAGATGTGCTACCTTAGTAGTTTCACTTTGTTGATACATTCTCTGGCAATTTATTGTACACAGTACTACATAAAAAATTGAAATTCATGCTATCACAAGATCAATATTACAGGTTGCTGATGAAAGAGTGAACTTTGTTTTAATATGGCAGTAGAGCATAGATTCTAAATTCCAAGCTTCCTGTAAATAGCACATTTACAACTTATTGGTCATTTAAGATTGTAAGCTGTTGATATGAATTTGTATTCGGCTTTTTGGTGAACATATTGCTGCATTATAGAGCTCGATTGTCATCTGAATGACAGCAGGTTTGGTATATTAGTAGTGTTGATTGAAAATTGGGTTAGTATTCAGGTCTGTCACAATGGCTGACAAACTTTATGTACACAATGTGCTCTAAATTATCATTCATTTGCCACTTGTTTGAGCACTTCTGTCTCTGGTTGCAGGAAGACATTTATGGTAAAGTAGAATCTTTTATTTTTATTTTTGTCATTTTACTATTTGTGTCATATCTTAAATGAGAAAATGTAGGAATTACAGACAAGCTGGTGCTTGTCTGACTCTTTCTGAAAATCAGTGAACTCTTCTGTTTTATTTTTCTTACTTCATTGAAACTACTGTTTTCCTCTCTTTCTTATGATACATGTATCTGAGTTCTATGATGATCATGCACTGAAAAGTATTTGCTCTTTTCTAGGCTAATATTTCTTACTGATCTTTTTCTCTATAATCCACCAACTTCTCAAAATTTATCTACTGTTGAATTATTTTTTTATTTGTTTGTACAAGCATAATGCTGATTGAAAGTTATGGTTTTTGAATGATTTCACTGACTTTTTATGGGAGAGTGAAAGTGTAAATGGAGTTGTGAAATTGGCCTAATTGTTAACATCATTAAAAATAAAATTGGTGAACCCCAGTCAAATACAATCTGAGGTAGTTTGTATTCATTTTGTACTAATGCCCTTGGGAAAAACATGAATTCACTTCTCCCAAAAGGCCATGTCAGTGATTATTACCTGCTACCAGTATCATGTAACCCATTATGACCCATCACATTACTTAGAAAGAAATTATAGTAGACATCTCAATTCTGTATGCTTCAGTATAAAGTGTAATGTAAGTTGTGCTTAGTGAATATCACATTTTCAAAAGAAAGCCAATTCAAACTGACAGAATAATCTGTTTATTGTTCTGCTTGGTACATGTAAAATACAATAGACATGAGCTGTAAATATTGATGCCTTTTGAACTCTTTGAAATAAAATCTCAACTACATAGTTTTTTTGTTTTTTTTTTATAAAGCATTAATTTTGCTTGCCTTTTTAAGATCTGAATAATTAATGTGTTCCTCTCCTATCAGATTTGTATATAATCTTTCAGTTAGTCATTTGTGTATTTGCTTTATATTTGAATATATAATGAACAGAAAATCATGTATTATTTAGTATACATATGTAAATTATTGTGCAATTAAGAAAGAAAAAAAATATTTTTAAAAGAGGTTATTTAGGATGTTTTACTTATGCTTAGCAATTATGGTTAGTACTGATGATTAGTACTTAATTTTGAATTTATAGATTTAATTTATTGACACTGGAACAGTAGACAATCCTGAAATGATATTTGAAATGATTCATAGATGATAAACTTCAAAGTGTCTTTCATAATGTTTAAGCAGATATTTGTAAAATCTGTTACTTTCCAATAATATAAATATTGAAATCATGTTATATTGAAGAGATTGTTCCAAAAAGGACTAATCTAGAATTTGTAAAATCCAAGTACTATAATTTAATTCTTAATGTACACTTTAGGAAAAAATCTAGTATTTAAAAAATATATTTTAATAGTTGTACTCTTTAACACTTCTAATTTATTACAGAACACTGATCCTAATTTGGTCTATTGTAAATTTGTTTTTCTCTCTTGCAGCCAAACTAAGATTGTTATTTTATATCTGACTTGTGTTCATGCCACATTAATATTAACTTGTTATTTGTATTTATCAGCTTTTTTTTTTTTAAGTGTGTGTGTGGGGGGGGGGATAGTAAATGCATCAATTTCAGGTCTAGCACCCTTTCACATTTGCAATTATAAGACATGGCGGTAATGTCTGAATATTGTTTTTACTCATGTTTTTATACAATTTAAAAAATTGTTTTTCATTTCTTTTATACTTTACATGTAATATCCTAAGTTTAATACATTTATCACTGATCACATTTTTAAATTTTTTTTATTATTGCAAGAATATAAAAAATATTGAAATATTCTTATTGATAATATGGTAGAATTCAGTAAACCAAGACTTGACTCCAAATAATAGAGTTGGTTTTGATAGCATTCTTTAATGCAATTCAATGAGTTACTGTACAAAAATTATTACTCTTAAAAGAAATTTCTTCTAGCTAATTATAACCCTCATTATATATCAATTTATATACTTGCTATTAGAAAGATTAAGTGGTATTTCTAAAATTGATAGCTATACTGGAATTAAAAAAGGAAATGCTGATAGCTAAATATTCTATAATATATTGTTTATCACATGTATAAAGGTTTTTGTATATGCATGTTTTTCTTTATAATAATGTATATATTTTTATGGGTAAATTATGTAAATTTGTACTTATAGTGCATTAAAATTTTATATCTTAAAAATATTTTGAAATCCACATTTAATAGTAATGAACCTTTTGTTCTCTTTGCAGTATTTTCTTAATAATTACTAATTTAGTGGAATATTTGAGGAGATAGTACTAGATTTATTTAGTTTGCACCTTTGTCTATCAATAATCTATAGTTTAAAGTTAGACATAATTTTTTTCAGTCTCTTAATACTAGGTTGGTATAGGATCTTTATAAATCACCTCAGTAGATTGAATGATGGATGAAAGTCAGTGAAAGTGCCCTAAATACTCTGTAAAAATAACCATTGGTTTGAAGAATATTCAAGATACTTGTAAATTTGAAAAAGCCTAATTACAAAAATTAAAAGTCCACTATTGTAGTCCTAAACTGCAATATGAAAAACTTCATACTGACTTTATTGGCAGACAAACTTATGTAATCACAGTTTTGAAAAAGTTCAGGGAGTAACTCAAACCTAGTGGTTACAATATTATGTCTTGCTCGCCATGACGTCATTAGAATTCCTCCCAACTGACTTCTGACTCACTTTGAGTTCTTTATTTAAGGCATTTTGCCTAGTTCATTTGTGTTACAGGGGGTATCTTATTTACTCCACAACACCCCTCACTCTTTGAGATTTTTTTTTTATTTCTTAGTATTCGCCCCCTCCTCTTTCTGGTGAGTTCACCACGTATTGAACTTTGTATTTCTTTCATTTTGGGTCAGCCTCTAGTTTTTCTGTATGTTTCCTTTTTCTAGTAATCATACTTGTACATTCAACGAATTTTTGGTGTTGGTAGGTCAAAAGTATCACACATTATGTGCATAGATTCTTCCTTTCTCGTGGCCTTTCTTCAGTAAACCTTTTCTTTAACTGATTCCAATGCCTTTTGTATTCCCATTTTTTTCCTTTTACCATATATATCATTTTTCCAATTTGTGACTTTATTACACTGTTTTCCCATTTTTATATACTCTGAAAAACACTTCTTTGCCAATTTTGAAAAATTTTATGTCCTTTTTGTTTTCCGTTCTTATTCTTTTTTGAGCTGGTAACAACTTATTGAACACCGATTTAATTTTTCCTGTGAACATTCAGTTTGCCAGTGACATGACTGCCTGGTGTATTGAGATTTGGTGTTATTTGGTATACTCTCAAAAATTTTTGTAGTGCTTCTTCACTCATTTTTCATTACTTACTTTTTTTTTAAAGCCCCTTTTAAAAGTAACCACAAGCCATTTAGCTTTTCTTTTTTTTTTTTTTTGAGCTTCAGTGATACGGTGGGGTAGTAATATCAAGAACATTTTACAAGATACTTTAAATTCATAAGCAGTGAATTGTGTACCATTGTCCAAGGCTATAGCATCCGGAATGTCATATCTTGCAAACAGTTTGTGTAAAAAATTCACTGTAACTGTAGAAGTTGTTTTTTTGCACTTATAAATTTCAGGCCATTTTCTAAAACTATCCACTGCCATAAGATAATGGGATTCATTTATTGGAACTGCAAAATCTATGTGTAGTCTTGACCAATGTTGTAATTTTGTGGTAGGTAATTTTGCTGCCAGAGTACAACCTCTGAAGGCTTTTACTAATTTTTCAATGTCATGATCCATTTTGGCCGAGTATATATAGCTTCTCATAAGAGATTTCATCCTTGAAATTCCTGAATATCCATGATAAAATTAATTTAATATCTGCTTTAGTAATATTATACGTATTACTACTATTTGTTGCAATGATTAGTACCCTGTCACATAGTGAGTAAGCATTCAAGTCTGGATTGCATTCTAAAAATTGTTTATCTTTCTTACTTCCTTTTAGTCATTTTTTATTTTCGAAAAAACATGTCTTGTTTTGCTTTTATTTTTTCTAGAGTAACTGGTAGTTTGCATACTATAGTGCATAATATATTTTTAATTCCTGTTTAACTTTTTAATGCTGCAATAATAGTGTCCTCAAACAGTTTAATAATTTTTGGTGTCAATCTTGATAAACTATCAGCATGTCCTAATTTTTTGGATGGTTAGTATTACATCCTGAAATTGTAATTTAATAAGATGGTACCCTAGAGTTGTAATCTATTTGCTGTATGTGTAGGAATTCCTTTTTTTGAATCATAAATTGCTAATAGAGGTTGATGATCTGTCTGTAAATATAAACTCCCTCTGTGTATAAATTTGTGAAATTTTTTCACTGCAAATATTATTGTTAATGTCTCTCTTTAAATCTGGCTGAAGTTTTTTTTTGCCAGTATCACAAATGTGAAGCACATATGATGGCTTTCATGTTACTGTCATAATATTTATGTAGATAGTCACTAGCGTCTGAAGCCATTTCTGCTTCTGGATCATAGTGCACTCATGATGAGTCTGATGTTAGTATTTTCTTGATTTCTTCAAATTCATTCTGGCACTTATCAGTCCAGTTCCACTTTAAGCAAATTGTTCAGTGGAGCTCTCAAATTCTGCATATTAAGTATATAGATTTGATAATCGTTTGCTAGTCCCAGAAATGCTTGTAACATTTGTTTGAGGAGGCATATTCTTATTTGCACTTGCCCTCGATGGTTGATGACCATTTTTGTCAATGATTTGTCCTAGGTACTTGATTTTAGGCAAATACAATTTGTACTATTCCTCACTGAGTTTGAACCTGTATTCTTATACTTTTTCAAAATCTCTTTTCACACACCAGACTTTTAATCAATATATTATCCAGATAAGCAACTGCGAAATCACAATCTAGAAGTATGGTGTCCATAGCTTGTTGAAACATAGCTGGAGCCACTTTTATCCTGAAAGGAATTTGGTTGATCTTATACAATCCCTTGTGCATATTTATAGTTATTAACTCTGAACATTCTTATTTGTATTTGCAAATATGCTTCAGAAAGATCTAGCTTTGAAAAAAATTTCCCACTGTTTAAATTCACAAAAATTTTCTCTGGACTTGGTAATGGGTAGTTATGAGATCCTAAATATTTGTTTAAACCTGTTGAAAAATCAGCACAAACATGAATTTTATTAATTTATTTTTCTTTATATATACTGCTGGTGCTGCTCATTTTGAATCGTCAATCTTTTCATTTACACTTATTTTTTTCAAGTCTGTCTAATTTGTTGTTGACTTGATCCAACACTATATTTTGGTTTAAACACTGGTGTCAACCCTTTTTCACTTGAAATTTTACTTTGACTTTGGAACATTGACCTAACTTATCTGACACAACATTTACAAAACATTTTTTCAATTCTTCTTTTAAATTTTCACACTGTTTTTTTTTAACTGGTAGCTTGTCCACTTAGATTTTTGCAATAAATATTTATAGGTAAATCCCATAAGTCAAATAATACTATTCAGTCAGTACTGAATAAATTTCTATTTTTTAACACATAAGCCTTAGCTTTTGCACATTTGTTATGAAATGAAACGTTACAAGTCATTTCACCAATAAAAAATAATTTCTTACCCAACATGCTATATGTGATTTTTGAAGTTCTTTTTAATATAGGTTTCCATTTTGTTTCCATGTGGCTTCATTGATTATTGTGATATCACTATCAGTGTCTAGTTGTATTTTTACATCTCCATTAATTTTCACATGCACAAATTTTCTTTGGTTTTCTGCAATTATTTTTTTCCATCGCAATGCTGTGTTTGAAATTTTTCTGTGAGAATTTTTCCTTGCTTTAGTTTTATAATGTGACTTTTTATGTCCTACTTTTCCACACTTGTAGCACTTTGAATTATTAATGAGACAGTCGTCTCTGAGATATAACCTTCCACATATGAAACTGTCATGGTCCGGTTCCTTGTACCATGGTGATAGTCCAAGGTAGAACCAATAAAAAAGAACGCGAACACAGGTATGGAATATATACAGAGAAGTAGAAGTATTAGTATGAACATTCAGGTTTAGTAGAGAGAACAATGTAGTCTCGACCAGTATCACTATTCCAGTGTCTTGCAGTAATAGTCTGAACGCGACTCTGTTTCATACTGCCTCTGACTTGACTCTTGACTCGACTTGAACTACTGACGATATTCAGTCACCCCCTCCAGGGCATCATGGGGCACACGGTCGGTTTAACGTGGGATCTCCGAGCCCATGGGTTTGGCCAAAAATATGCCCATTGAACCCATATAAATGGGTTCAGGGTCAGTTTACCTCCCCAAAAGAGAATCTACCCTTCGGTGTACCCTCTTTCGGGTTCCTCCCTGCCCGAAGGCAGAGAATTCAGCCAGTCGACCGAGATTGACTTGAACTACTGATTCCTTGCCTACTCCTGAGGCATAGTATTTATTAAGTATAGAATAGTCTATTATTATTATGGGTAAGATCCAATAACAGAAACATAGATTAATTTTTCTTTTTTCACATTCTTTTTAGTTTGTATGTATGCACATTCTTTTTCTTCAATTTCCTCTGTATTGCATCTCAGATTTATGATTCTGTTCAAGTTTCATTAGAATTCTAGCAGATACTTCTGTATCTTTTTTCACTGTTAACCCTTGAACAAAAATTAACCCTTAAACATATCTGGCATCAGTTCCTTTAATTTGAATCTTTCACACTCCTTGTTAATGATTCCAGCAAATGTAACAAAATCTTTTTCTTTTTTCATTAGATTCATATACTTCAAATGAGTATTAAATAACAAACTCTTCTCACTAAAAATTTTAGTTAGAATATTTACTTTTTCTGTTGTACAAAATTACAGTATTTTTCATGTTCTACTGGTGCTAAAAAGGCTTTCAGACGTTAATAAACTTAAATTTTATCAACATTTATATCATTGTAAGAGAAAAGCATTGAACAAAAATATGTTAAAAACATTTGACTAGTTTTAGGAAATAAATGTGAAATCTATTTGTTTACAAAAGAAATGAAGACAAAAAAGGAAATACAACATGATGTCTGAAATCTATTTGTTTCAGTTTTCAAAAAACAAAAAAAAAAAACTTTTTTCGGTAAAATTAAATTAACAACAAAATAGCGACTAAAAATAAAAAAAAATAGTTGCCAGTTCCATCTTAATGTTAAATTTTATGAAGTCGGATGTTTTGTAATTGTTTTCTCTAGTAAGCCAGTGTATACACCAATCACAAAATAAAGTGGTTGCAAACAAGAAAAAGGAATAAAGATTTTTTTTTATAAATAAATTTGGTTTTTATCTAGGGAATAATGCACCTAAATTAGATATTAAGAATAATTGAAATAGTTCTTAATTTCACTTTTAAAATGTGTATATTTCTATATTTGTATATATTTTGTATATTTCTATTTGTATGTATACTCGAGTCAGAGAAGAAATGAACATCTTCCTGGTTGTAGTTTAAGGTGTGTTCTAATTGAGTGTACAATTTCAAGAATATGATAAAGATTGTTCACTTTGATTTTGCAAAACAAAGTAGCATGTGAGATTTAGTCTCGAAAAAATCATATTTTGTATTTTCGGCTGTTCAAAGCAAAATAACATTTTAATTCGCTGTAAAAAAAAAATAATTCAATGAACAAAAGCATATACAAATTACATATTTAGAAAGATTATTTTCTTTCTAACCATATGAATATTTTTAAGATTGGACTAGAAATACACGAGATATTGAAAGTTGAATGGACTTAGTTGCAAATTTATCAATCTCAAATGAAATAAGATATTGACTGGAAATGCTATCATTACACAAGAAAATGAATGGCTTCCTTAGAAAGCAAAAATACTAAATTAAAAAAAATGAAAAACTGAATCGAAAACCGTGGTATCAAGGAAGAAACATAAATTGCCAAACCAACCAACTCTAATATAATCTAATGAGAAAACAATCACAATAGAAAATGAAAAAGTACCACAATAGTGGAATTAGAATTAGTATATAAGAAAACTCTACCTTGACAGAAGTGGAGAGATAGCTGTAACAAACAAAAATATGGAATAACCCATGATGTTAAAACTGTGATAATGACTGCATTGCTCAATGAAGAATAACAAGGCACCAGAAAAAATGAGATTGTCAAAGATTTTGACACCCTTAGATGAATTCGGGATTGATAAAATTACTGAAGTGGTCAACAAAATATATGACAGTTCCTCCAGTATTTTATCAAGAAGATCAATTTTTCTTTACTCTAAAAAAAAGTGTGTGAATGAATGCAAACAAGACATATTCAAGACACCTCAACAAGAAATGTAATTTTCATAATCAGAATGCATAATAGAAGTACTGAAAAACTGATAACTTGATGGCAGTTTCAAAAGAAAAAAAAAATGAAAGAAAGAAAAGGCATTAACCATTAATTGTAAGATGGAAGGCATGGTTATCAACAAAAGGGAGAGCATGAGTTGCTGGAATGTCAGTTAAATTTCTGTACCTGCCAAATTTCTATCTGTATAGTATGAAATATGACAAATTCAAAGGCATATGTGAATAGTAAATGATATTTTTCTGAAACTAAACAAAGTATTAAAAGATCAAAAATGTCCTTAGAAACAAAGAAAATGTGTGCTGAACTGCTATGTAATGTCGAATATTGCAGTTAATGCTGAACATTTTTATTGCATATGAAGAAAAGACTTGGTCAACAAAAATATGCTCCTATCAATAAATTTTGTGACAGATTATGTGTAAATATGAAAATTTTAATGAATAGGAACTATAAAGAAATTGTTGCTCACAATCAGAAAGTAATAGCTAAAATTTTGGAAACACATAATGAGGAAAGAATGTATAGAGAATTTTATACTATATTATATATTGAAAGCAAGAGAAGCAGAGGATAGCATTGAGAAACTTGCTTTGAGCAAATTGATGGAGGAACAAGAACTTCAAAATGAAAGTGGGTTTATAAAGATGCAAATATTGCTGAAAGCAAAAGAAACACAGGGTGATGTGGAGAGCAATGATCACACATATCCTGACAGGAGAGATTGTTGGTCTACAGTTCTGTAACCCAAGTTAAAACAATGTGATTTGTTATGCTCTCTCAGTAAAGCCAGTAATTGAATTGAAATTTCAAACATGAAAAAAAATGGTGACTGAGAAAGAATATTGATTAATGTTGATTCTGATAGTTAATCTAAATTTTATGCCAAAGACATTCTTTCTTGAAGAAATTATAATCTCTTTTTAGATACAATCTCTTTTTGATATGCGTCTCTTTCTCTATTGACTTTGCTAGGATCCATGAAACAAATAGTTGTAATCTCTTGAAGATTTAATTATTAACTAATGAAAAAATATTCTTTGTATACAGATATTAGCTTGTGTTATTTAGATATGCACAGATGATTGGCAATATCTCTTTCCTTCTTACTGGTTCTTTTTACAAAAAATTTCATAAATCTGCAGTATATTTGTTATATAGGAATAAAGTGTCGCTGTTGACACTGGAGTTTGAACACAGATCACCAGAGAGCAAACACAGGCGATCCCATTTTGAATAAGTAGATCATGTGATGGCAAAGGAAATGTATATATGGGAATTAGCGTGGCATCTAAGTGATCACTATTTCTACACTATCCTCTATTACTATATAAATCGCTATTCTCTATACTATTCGTCTATACTGATTACTATACAGATTACTATTTGGATCCCTATTCAGTGGTTACTTTTCAAGCAAGTATTATCGAGCAAGTACTATTAGTGTGAGTGTTATTCTAAGGCATCTGACACCAGTATTGTTCAACGGTGTTACTATAGTTGTATCTGTGATTACAAAGTCTCTACTACAACGAGCATTACAAAAATGACAAGTATTTGTTGACATTACAAAAGTAGCAGCGAGTATTCATTGACATAAAAATATTCTATTTGTTATATATTTTAGACTGTGCAATTGTTTTTAAATTTTTGAAGTTTACAATTTTTATCAATTTTAAACTAAATGTTGATGAAACTTTAGATTTGAGTTAAAAAAAAAAAATTGCAAAAACAATTTATATGTTGAATACCTCAGTTTCTTTGACTGAGTACATTTTCAATTTATCCTCTCTTGCAATGGTTTCAAGTTGTTCTGTTGCTATTGGTATATAAAAGTGACATTTTCATCTGATTTATTTATTTTAGTTTATAACAACATTAATAGAAAATAAAATATGTTCTGTTTTTTGTTTTGTTTCTTTAAATTTTATGAGTGAATACATTGTTTGTATTAGATATAAGTTGTTTTTGAACTCCTAAGTAACTAACAAAAACAATAATCGTGGCAAATATGAACTTGTCATGATAACCAAAATGTTGAATCTGTATAATATTGGATTTAAAGGCTCCAGAAAACACACCACTGATATCATTTTGGATAATGATGTGGTGGATATAGGCATTGGTTGAGTGTTCCTGTCACCAAGTGGCCATGAGTTTAATCCCTGGATGAGATAGTAAAATAATATAACCTGGTTCAGCAGGAAGAATCTACATCACAATGACAAAATAGCACAATAATTAATATCCCATATCATCCAAAATAATGGGCACCTGAAATGGCCAGAGGATACTTGGTTGAAATATTGTGTCATAATGACATTTCTAACAATCAATGGAGAATAATAGTTCAAATAAATTGAATAAATCAAAGACAATTGACAATTTTTCATTTCAAAAATAAAATAAAAGAAAAGTATTAAAAAATTAGCATAAATAAAATGAAAGCCTTGCAAATGTTTCAATTTTAAAGTTAATGATATATATTTTATGCCATATCTGGGAACATTTTTTTTAACTAATTTTTTTTCATTTGTGAAATTGATGGTAGCAGTTATTGTTATGATTTTGACAAGTTTTTATTTAAGCTAGCAAAAAAAAAAAAAAAATGTTTCACAGCCTTGCTAAAAATGAAAATCATTATAAACATTTATCTTACTTATATATTATGTTTAGAATATTCATTTTACATTCAAATTTTATCAAAACTGATAAAATTGGAAAAATAATTCCAACTTATAGTAAAATAGGTTATAATTTCTTATAAGAAATTGCACAATACTATTACATCAATTATTTTTTTTTTTTTTTTTTCAGGCATATTGGGATAAGTAATTTTATATTACATTTTGAATTATTTCTTATTTTCCTTTCTACTAATCGTCTTAATAGGCTTACAAAAAATTGAATTTAAGATTGTGACGTAAAAGTAGATTGTTATAAATTGCTTCTAATAAATATGTTCAAAGAAAATTCATAAAAATGCAAGTCATAGAAGAATGACTGGTCTTCGATCTCTGTTTTGAAAATCTCTATGCAAATGAAAAACATTTTACTACTTTTGGAATATATCTGTACTAAATAAGAGATAATTCCAAGAAAGTCTTGTGTACCTTAATTATCTCTATTGTTTTAACTCGTTGTAAGAAAGGTAATGGTCGGTTAGTATGAATATTAGTTTTGGTCAACATATCCAAGCTAGTTCAATCAAGCTTTCAAATTTCTTCTCTTCAGCCAATATAATATATGCAAAAACATCTTGTGTTTTATCATAAAAAGTATACCAAAAATGATTAAAATGATAATGTGTATTGTATTGAATATTATTCTTACAATCTTAAATATAAATGTGTATTTTGTAAAAGCCAGTCTGATGAATTTTAAATATTTTGCTGGAAAGCCTTGGAGTACTATGAAAATAATTTTAAAAATATTTAAAGAATATTTTAAGATATAATGTTTTGAATGTTATATTTTCCCATTGAAATTGTGTATTTCTATTTATCTGTATTTGGGTGATCTTTGATAGTTGGTAGTAGGGAGCTGAAAGATGATTATTGCCCGCCTTGGTTAATTTTGAGGACTCTTCCTATCAATATGGTTCTTATTGGTGGAATTTATTGACTACTGGCTGAAATGCTATTAGTAATTCTATGGCTTTCATCCAAAAATCTTAAAAATAGAAAAGCATTTATGTTTGTCTAGCTGATGGGCTGCAAAAGAACTGGAAACTAATATGGCTTCCAAGCAGAAAATTGTGACCCTATTGTTACTCTCTCTTCTTTCCAATATTTGTTTGGCTGAATGTGCAATTTGTATGCCTTAGATAGACTGAATGATTGGTATTATATCCTAGTGACTTGAATGTTTGCAAAAATAGGCTTTAACATGTCTTTGGTTTATCTTCTAAAAGTTATTTTATGGTGACTTTTTTGTTATTTGATAGATACTTACTCTGATATATAAAGTGTAATTGATTTGCAAATTGTATTTAGACAAGATCATAACACTCTATGCTTAGTAATTAGTGTATTGGCTTCAAAGTGTTGATGTTTACACTGTGGACATTGCAGATTGATAAAGATTGACCCCCCCCCCCAATTTTTTTTTTTTTAAATCAGTGGGCATTTTATAGTTTTGAGTTTTGTAAAATATTACTTAGGATCAGTAGCTGACTTGATCTAAAATTTCTACTGGAAGAACTTGTGAAAGGACTCACTTAATCCTGAACAAAATAAGTAAAAGCATAAATTTTAAGCAAACAAAATGTTACATCTATTCAATATTGTTATTTATGTTAATGCATGTATAATATAAATACTAGAAAATCTTTATAATCTTGTAATAAAAATGAAAATCTTATCCATAAACAAACAAACCTGAGTCATTTATAAAACATAATTTGTAATTGTATTCAAAGAAAAATTTAAACTGAAATGGATGCATTTTTCAGTATGTGCACATATTGCTAAAACAAACTAGGAAAAAAAACTATCAAGTTTTTACATGATCAAAAAATGTCCACAGAAATAAAATCTTTTTTGATGCTCATCAGCATTCCAAGTAGTGTGGAATGGAATCACATTTTTATAATTTTCATCTTAATGAATGCCTATTTGCAAATGAATTGTGTGAATGCCAGTCAAAAGATAATTGTAAGCTAAGAATAAATTTGAGTATGCAAATGCAAGCAAAGAATACTTAAGTTTATGGAAACATCAAAGCAGCCACTTCTTGCATGACTTTCCAGAAATGCAATGTGAATTTGAAATTATATCAAAGTGAATTTGATGTATCTGTTCTAATTTTATGTATTTGATTGTTACAAACTTTTTCATTCAATTTTTGGAAAGCTGAAAGTTTAGGATGAAAGATTGTACTTCATTGCCTTTTTCCTAAGACAATTGTTTTTTAGCACTTCTGGTAGTAATGTATCCATTACAATTTCAATCACCCCTTTATATATAAAATATCATAAATGAAGAAATAACATAGAATAAAAACATTTTATTGCTTAATTTATTCATTTTTTTTAAGATTACCAGATCTTTTACTACTTAACATCAAAGAAATTCTGTTAACCCAAGTGCTTTGGTGAGGTAATCAAAATCAATTGTTAGATTTTTGATATTAGCCTCATGTCTTCAATTTAAAAAATATACATGAAATATTCTGACTCTGATTAACATTGTCAATGCTTAAATTTGTATGAAGAGAAATGTATTGGGACAGGGACTTTGGGGTGCTATTAAGTACTGTTAAGAGACTATATATGAGAAGATTATATGTAAAAAATCAGTTGTAGAAACATGACTAGGAATAGCTTTCTACATTCAATTTCCTGGTCTCCTCCCCGTAAGAACTGGTGTTGCAACTAGTGTCACCAATCCTTCACAAAGATAAGGGAAATTTGAAATCATGTCCAAAATTACTGCATTATAAGATTATGAAAAGATCCTTAAAAATAAAAAAAATTATACCATCAAAGAAGGAAATTTCCTTGTATTCTGGTGAGCTAGTCTGCTAATGCTCAAGGCTGCAGTTCAGACTTGTTCATTGCCGACTCAATGAGATAAATGTTGGGTCTCTGGGTAATTGCTTTCTCTATATCATCAGTGTGTGTTTCTTATTGTAGCTCCATAGTATGTCAATATCCTCTTTTGACTTTTTCTTCAGAATAATGAATATGCACTCAATAACTTCTGGGTTAGGGTGGAGGAAATATTTAACTTTGGCCATGTTCATGAGTTGTATAGATGTATCTGAGTATCTTAAAGTTATCCTGCTATTTAATATTAACAAAAAAAAGCAGTTTACATATGTCACCTTAGTCTCCTTCAAATTACTTCCCTTAGGAGCTCACATACTTGTCCTAGTGTCCCTTTCACTTTCTCCCCCAAATTATTATTATTGTTTTTATTTTACATCATAAAACTTTATCTTTATTTTAAGTGATATTGTTAATTATCAGATATTTAGGAGTCTGTCAGTAGAAACAGAGAAATTAGCTTAAACTTTATTCATGTTACCATGTTAGAAAACTCAACCCACTGTGAACTTAAATATATACTGACTTTATAAAACTTTTCATTTCTATTTTTAAAGAAGAGAGACAGAAACCAGTTTGAAAAAAAAGAAAATACAAGGAATTGTGCAAATTTAAAATTGATCGTCGACCTTTAAAAATTAGTTTGCATTCCAAGTTTCAACTTACTCTGTCAATGGCTTCCTTTTTAAACATTCTAATTTAGGAAGCTTAGAATACAGAAAAAAAACATTTTTCTGAGGATTCGCAACTCAACTGTAAGAAAAATACTTTGGCAAGTATTTTGTGTCCAAATTTCTTAATTCTGAAAAATCTTAAACTAAAGTTATGTTTATTTTTTTCCATTGAATACACTTTGGTTAATTTTTAAAAAAGATCAGGTATCAAGAAAAAAACTTTTTTTGTTTTGGTAGGATACATGTTAATTAGAGACAAATGAAAAATTATCAGTGATAGTGTTTTAAATACCTTTTTATATTCACAGACATTGAATGAGTTTTATTTTATCTCATGGTATGTCTAATGAAAAATAAAATAACTTCTGTGGGTAAGGTTTTATAATATAAAAACAAGCATGACTCTGCCAGTGTTTATCTACTTTTGAAATGATGCAGATCATCAAAATACTTAAAAACCATGTACAATAGAATAAGTTTTAAAACAGCAATGAATTTGCCAATTTTACCTACCTTCACTCTTTTGGCAATGTTTGTCGTTTTAGAAAGGGATGATTAGAATTTTAATAAAACCCCAAAATATGAAATTAAATTTATACATTTTCTTTGTTCTTTGAGAATTTACAACAAAAATATTAAACACTATTTATTTATTAGATTATTTAAAAAAATAATTTTATATTTACAACATTCTTAAAATGTTGATAATTAATAAACATTGCATTGTATTAATTGATACGATGCAATGTTTATTAATTATCAATTTATAAAGAAATAAATATGAAAATAAATCTTTTTATTGATAAATTTATAAAAAATATCTATGAACAAGAAAATTTAAATAAACATATAATGACAAGTAACTAATTTTAAATTTTGAAAAAATACAGAATGTGAATTTTACTGGATTGTAAATTTATCAATAAAATAAATTTTTTTATTGATAAATTTACAAAAATGTTTGTGAACAAGAAAATTTACATAAACACATAATGAAAAGTAAAGTATACATTTTCCAGGCATTTCTTTCATTTGCACTCAACACATAAATTCACAAAAATAGATTGAGATCATCACTTTCACTTAATAAAATGTTCGTTTAATTTTAGATTTTAGGTGTATTTTGGGCGTGTATCTTCCTATTCATTGGGAATCTTGTAAATAAACATTGTTGAGTGAGTGAACATAGTTAAAAATAATAGCGGTGTTAGTGGAAAAACTGTCTTTTTCAAACACTTTTTTTTTCTTCTTTTGGACATGAAAATTGTGAGCATGTTTGATGTTCATCTCACCATGGTATATCATGTACTGGGAATACCTGATGGAAGGCATTACTGCCTATAGTGGACTGCATCATGGCTGGTTGTGGCTTCTTAGTGATCATTAGTTGAGGCATTTTGGCTATAATTAGTTGCCTTAATAGACGAACAACCCTGGCTCAAATAATATCACCAATCATTGAAAATACCAGTTATATATCCAGCAGGTTAGCTTGGAATTCTTTAACTTCCATGGGATATGGGACCAGAGATTCAACCAAATTATCCTTGTTAACACCACAACACTGGACATAGCATTTCACCTAGGCTCATGTTGTCACTACTTGAACCATGGAAGACTGTCAGCATGTGTTTCAAGCTGATGGTAGGTTTCAGGTGCGGTGAAGACCCTGTGAGGCCATGAATCCTAGTTGTCAATAAGACTTGTCAGGGTACTGGTAGTGGTGGTTCCATAATGGTGTGGGTTGTGATCATATGACAAGAGTTGAGTCTGTTGGTTCATCTAATTGACAGGTAAGTTATATTGTACACATTCAAAGCTTCTAGATACCTGAATAACAATGGGTTGTTCCAACAGAATAATACATTGTCTTAGTGGTTGCCCAGAATTAGTTGAGGAAATTTCTGATGAATGGTGTATCCAGGTCACCATGTTTGCTTTACATAAACCTAAGTGAACATTTATTTACAGATTAATCAAATAGAAGTTAAAGCAAAAGATGGAGAAGTCTATTCACATGCAAGATCCTGCACCTCAAATATTAGAGAGCTGTGCATAGCTACTGACAAAATGCATGGCTTAACATCTCTCCAAAGGTCTTCTAACCACTTGTGGAATTGATGCTATGCTATGTTGAGTTGCCACACTTTACTCAGCTAGTTTGTGTATATAATAATGAGTGTATCACACATTTTCCTACCTAAATCTAAACATGATTGTGTATATGAGTATTTCCATATATATATATATTACAAAAACAGCATTTCTGTTGTGAATTTAATTAAGTCTCTAGTTTTCAATAATGAGTTTGCGGGGAACAGATTGGGAATGGGGATTTTAAGAGCATATAACAACTGACAGATATACATTAAACCTGGGGAAGAATTTCACTTGTCTGTTGCTTTGTGTTTGATGTCAGCATAATGGATAAGCAATATTTCTGTAATGTGAAGTACAGACAGTATCCCAGTTTTGTTCACAATAGTGTTAACTGCCACAAATGTGATCATGTGAACAATATTTACATTTATTGGATCCTCCTAAAGTTTACATTTACAAACTTATTAAAAATATTATTTGTCTATTGTCTTCAATCAAGCTTATGCTAATGAATTGCTGCTTAAATACATGTTATATGAATTGTTTTCTCTTTTCCAACACCAAATCAATGTACTATCAATATTTTTTCATTGATTTCCCAGAAGTTTTTATGAAATCTACTTAACATTTATTGTTTACCTTTCAATTCAAATCTTTTAGCATCATCCTTATCAGATGCTATTAAGAATTTTGCTGTCCTTTAGACTAGCCCAAGAGGACATTTCCCATAATTTCCTTCATTATGAGTTCAAGATTCTTGGTGGGAGTGAGGTCAGATTCATTTTTTTGTCAGCTGCCAAATCAATTTTTTTCTTCAACTTGTGAAAAGCTTCAATCTGTTTTCTTCACTACCAAGTCACTCATCAAATTGCACAAAAATAGGCAAATATTTGTGCACAGTTCACATACTGTGCACAACTTATATAAAAATATCAGGAAAATATCAGTTAACCACATGCAGAATTGTCAATACTGTTAGTTTTTATCAAGAGTGGTATATATGCTTTTTTTCTTTTTAATGAAACGTTGATTTTATTATGAATTATCCTTACATAGAGCACTTTTTCTATTAACAAAAATGTATTGGAATGTCTAATATATAATATAAAACAAAATGTGTATCCATATATACAGAGTGCAAAACTATGAGGACACACACCTTTTACTGTCTTTAAATGGAAGACAACTTGGCATAATGTTATATGGTATGTACTAGATTTTAACATTCTCATTGTTTTTCAGACATATTGAGGCCATTAACATGGCATCTTTCAATCTGATACAGGGAATGAAAAGGAGCACACCACAATTTTGGCATGAACTGCCTACTCCAGGGACTAAGAAATAACTATCTTCTTGAAAGTGGCCAGGTAACTGTGAGGAATGATAGGTGGCTCTGCACATGGTGCTGGCAGTAATGAACAGTTAGTGCCATCATGCTATCCCACTTCTTCCTGTAGAGCGTCAGGGTCAATGTTGATGCTTACCTCAAGGTGTTGGTCATTATAGGTACGCCTTAGATAAATGGGGTAGCTGTACATGTTTCATCAGGATTCTATTCTCTTCCACATGCTTTATCTGACCCAGTAGTGATTGATTGAGAAATTTCGCAGTTATGTTACCCACAACATATGACCTCTTACTCTTAATTCTAGCTTTCCTGATTTGAACCCGCTGGGCTACCATATCAGGAGTATCATCAAGAAGAAAACCAATCAGTGTCCCTACAATAATAAGAACTCTGTGAAGGCTGCCATTGTAGACATGATGGCCAACATGAATGAGAACTTGATGCAGGCATGCAAGCAATTGTTTTTTAGGCTGTATCAAGGCTGTCTTCAAGATTGAATGTATTTTTATTGAATAACATTTTTCTAAGTTAAACATGTGTACAAAAGTTTTTGAAAATATATTGTTTTTTTCTATTGAATATATTTCTTTTTCTTTGTGTTTTAATGTAATTACCAAATTTCTCTCTTTATATATATTATTAAAAAAAAGGAATTAAGAAATGTAAGTGATATATTTCTCTCCTGCCAAGAGAATTGTTGACAATGTCAAATATAATTGTAGTAGGGAAAAGACTATAACTGGATTATTCTTTGAAGAATATACCAATACCAAATCCCCAGCAATACATCTTACATTTATTCAGTTTACATTTCTTAATTCTTTGACTAATATAGTAGCTCTGTCTGCTTGACATTGAGCACTGTTTTTAACTGCCACTATGTGCTAGCTAGTTTGTTATCATTAATATTGTTATGCATTAATATCACTATATAACTGTACATATAACACTTCACAGTGCACATATGTAGAAGTGCTAGCGAGCAGTATTTCGATCTTAGTCAGATATTCTGATCTGAGTTTACTTGTATATTTTGTATAATGAAAAATCTAAAATATATTCTGCTAAGTCTTAAAAAAAAAAAAAAAAACTGTTAACCATAAAAAAATGTACTTACTTAGAAGTAAACTTGTGGCATTTGTCTGGCCTCAAGATTGGTAATGTAGATAGAACATGATAGCTGCACTATGCTATGGTATGTTGTTCTTGTGCTTTTCATGGTATATTTGTCTCTGAGCTGGTTTTCTTTAAGTAAACAAAATGTTGAATTTACAATTAGGCAAGAAGATTGATTGTATAGTTTTACATTTTTATGTTTTTTTTTCCTCTATTGAATTATAAATTGAGTGCAATTGGAGACTTCTCATTGGTTATTAGAGTATTTGCATTGCTAAAGCCTGATATGTTGTTAAGGATTGTTGACATGATCTAATATATAGTCACTCTATTATTAGTATATAGGCACATATTTACACACACACCACCATATTTATATTTACTGCATAAAGGTTAACCAGTCTATTTCCTTATGTATATACTCAGACTTTTAGCTGTATATAGCTGTTGTTTCTTGGATATCTCAATATTAAACTTATCTGAAAATTTATATATACATATACATAGATACATGTTTATTTTCACAAATACACCTGTTGATACACAAATCTTTAGGCTTACATTAACTTCTATATATTTATTTTCTTCATTCATATTCATTCATTCATTAATATGCTTAGATATATTTATCTAAATACTCCGGTAGAAACATAATAGAAAAAACATAAATCATCTTTCTTCTGCATTACATCCATTTGATGTAACATATAATTTTTTTTGCTAGGTTTTTCTAATATTATGCTTAAGTTGATTAGACAAAGACAAAAATGGCTAATACCAATTGTTCTTTGCAATTTCATTGGTTTTATAATTGTTTAGTTTGGATTCTAGCTTTGAGCACATCACATTTTCCTCTTGAACTTGACATATCCCACTTCTAGGCATGCAGTGGTTTTATTCTGCCAATAATGTTGGCCTGTGAGTGAGTCTGTAAATTTGCTTATGTATGCACTTTTGTTGTTGCTGTCAACCACCTGTCCTGAACATGTAATATCATGTACTTAACTGAGTAATAGGCAATATGAGGAACCCTAATGTGTGGCAGTACATAATTAACAGATCAACTTCAAGAAAGGAAAAAAAAAAGAAAAAAGGATGAGTTGACTGTGAAAAAAAAAAAAAAAAAAAAATAGAACATTAGTGCAGTCAATGCATGATGTAAATAAGAGAGAAAGAAAATAAAAAGTAGTGGGTGGTTAGAAAAATAAAAAAAAGAAAACCTGTAACAATAAGTAAAACATTAGACCTGAAGAGAGATGAAAAGTATTCTGTTGATTAGATTATCAACTGGCCACATCACATTTCTCTATAGATTGTAGTTGCTTTTACTTTGCTATGCCAAATAATATCTATTGCATGCAAGTATCACATATTTTGAAAATATCTGATTTCTAGGAGATATAGTCTTTACTTTTTTTTGTCGTTCTCTAATTTGAAATTAGTTTCCCCATTTGACATTTGGATGATGCCCCAGATCTCTTAATCGTCAGTCATCTCTACCAACAGTGCCTGTTATGAAAAATGCTCATTAAAAACAAGTAGATATGTTCATGTAGTAATGTTTAATGCTAGGACTTGGCTATTTGAAAATAGGAGATATAGTCTTTACTTTTTTTTGTCGTTCTCTAATTTGAAATTAGTTTCCCCATTTGACATTTGGATGATGCCCCAGATCTCTTAATCGTCAGTCATCTCTACCAACAGTGCCTGTTATGAAAAATGCTCATTAAAAACAAGTAGATATGTTCATGTAGTAATGTTTAATGCTAGGACTTGGCTATTTGAAAATAGTACTCTTAACATGCCTTTTATCAAATGAATACTTAGGAATTCCTAACATGTTATCAGTAATTCCTTTTCAGTTTTGAATTAAAAAATTTTCTTAATTTTAAAACTTTGATTTTTAGAAAAAAAAATTTTTTTAAATGTCAACACCTGCTTGGAAACTTAAATTTTTTTTTCATTTGCATTTAAAATGGTCTTTTTCATTTGTATTCTTTCTTCATTTTTCATGTGTATTTATGAAGCAATGCAATTTCCTTGTTAAGTTATTGGGACTGGTTTCTTAAGTACTGGCAAGTATTTTTGCTCATGGCTTCTTGCACACTTA
This sequence comes from Acanthosepion lycidas, assembly GCA_963932145.1. NCBI lineage: Eukaryota > Metazoa > Mollusca > Cephalopoda > Sepiida > Sepiidae > Acanthosepion > Acanthosepion lycidas. Next base: position 19,135 of record CAWVQA010000612.1, on the reverse strand, counting down.
AATTATCTGACTTTGGTTAAAAATTGTTTCTTATAAAATGCATTAAAATTTGATAACTAACAATTGTTGAGTAAATATGTATGAATGATTGTGTTGAGTAAATATGTATATTTGTAGCTTGAATGGTTATTCATTAGGTACATGCAAAGTGAAAAATTTGTATTTAAGTGTATCAGTAAAACAACTTTTATTCATATTCTATATCTACCAGTCAAGTGCAAAACTTTATGTACTGAAATATTTATCTTTCAATACAGATAAACATTGGTTTTCTTTAGATTGTAAGCTTTGCACATATATTTTTATCTTGTTGCCTTTGTTTAAAGTCAAGTTGTTATTTAGTAGCTATCTGATTTTCTTACTGATAAAGTTTTCTTATCTGTTTATTTGTGCAAGTGTGAAAAAATAGTGTTTTTTTTGTAGGCCAAAAAAAAAATGGTTTTGATCCACTTCAGTGGTTTTATTTAAGAATATTGGCTTAAAGAAAGACTTCAGAGTTCCACTTTTAGAATTAAACTGAGATTTTATTCATTTGAGTTACAGATTTCAGCTGTAACAACCTTCTTGTACTTGATTAATCATATAGATTATGTGTTAAGTTCTCTGTAAAATGTCGTTTTAAAGATAATTACTTTAGTTGTGTGATAATTTATTCTTTAAATAGTTAATTCATAATCTTGTTCTAAGTTGTCTTAAATGTAGTTAGTTAAAATAGAGATAGTAAAGTAGTTTTTATTATTCTTTATAATAAGAAAATTTACATGATAATGATATAAATTTTTATATATCAAGAACAATTTTGGGGGAAAGATGTATGACAAAGTGGAAAAAGTTTTCATGTGACATGTTTTGTCCTTTAGAACTTCATCAGAATAAAGTGATATTTTTACTGATGCAATTATATATGCACACAAAAGGAGAGGGGGACACTGAGAATTATTATTATTATTTTTTTTTTTTTTTAAGTATGTGTTTTGGGTATATAATCTAGTTGATTTCATTTAGATTCTTTTTGTTTGTCACTTTTGTTATTAAGTATGTCACATTGTTTTGTGTTGGTGCGACTACACATATGCATAAGGATTTTAAATCCAAATGCACCCCAATATTTTAGGAATAGATAGCACTCCCCACAAACTAGTGAAAGCCATAATAAAAATTTTAACCACACTCCTTGTAACAATTTATATGTGATGCATATAAAAAAAAAAAAATCAGTTGAAAAACCAAGGGAAACAAATATGACTGACAAATTCATGGCCAGTCTAGATATAAAATCCCTTTACACCAATGCCCCAGCTGCGAAATGCTTAAATCTCGGTAACACCCAGTATTTTAAAAAGAATTTTGAATTTTTATTGTGTGTGTATAAATGTGCTGATTTTTTGTAAGTACAGATGTCCATACATAACATTATCAGAAAGTAAGAACAGTAACTATAGTAAATTTAAAGCCAAAGTACCTAAAATTAAATAAATATTAGATTACAGAGAATATTTTCCTGAATGTTTAAGATTATTGGGTAGTTAAAAATTATATAGAAAAGGTGCTCACATTATATTCCTCAAGTAATTTATACAGATATATCTCCTGTAGAGAAAATTGTTAAATCACTGTCTATCTCTAAATAGAGCTGTGAACGCCTAAAAAAAATGCATTTCTGTGATATTTTTATACTAAAAGTATGTAATATTAGTTTCTAATCAGATTAATTAAGTGTTAAATCAGTTAATATTCCTCAAGTTTCAGAAAAGTATATTTTATTTTTGAAAGATGTAATAATTATTGATTCCATTAATATTATCTTTCTTTTACTTCACAACTACCTATATGACATTACATTTGTTTTTTTTTAACTAGTTTGAAACCTGCATCTTCAGTTATATGCTGTTAACATTGGCTTCTGTCATAATAGCACACATGATGGAAAAATTTCTGACCAAATTTGAATGGTCATAACTTGGTTGCTAATTGAGCTACCAAGATAAATTTGGCACCATTTTTTGTTTTCTCAAACTCTGTGTCTTTATTAAGTTTTTTTTAGATATATTAAATATAAAATTTTAGTTTGGAGCACCTATATACATTTAAAATTAGACTAAAAATAATATTTAAATTCATTCTAATGGAAAATGGAAATCTTTTCATAATGTTCAAAAATCATTCTCTTTTAATTCAATATTATTTTTAATTCATAGATACTAATTACATTTTTATAAAATACCTTTTGATTGGTGTAAATTTCATTTTAAAATCTTAGTTTTGTATATAAATTCGAGTTAAATGACTAAACTTGCTTATCTGATGAAAATTTTTATTTATATTACCCAAAATGTTTCTTATTGCACTTGTTATTAATTGCACTAAAGTTGTTTTAAATGTCTAGCATGCCTGCCTGTGTACTCAATTCTGGAAAATCTTTGTTGACAGCACAACTATACTTAAACATGAAAACAATAAACAAAAATTAAAATTCTTGAAGCTTTATACATAAAACAGTTAAAACCTAACCTGAATAAAATAAACTATGAAATCTCCACAAATATCCATAAATGCCTATAATTTATAACATAAGCCATTGGTTTATACCAACGGCTTCCCATACTTAATACTTCTTGTTTTTCACTTTCGTGTGGTCATGTGTGACATCACAAGCTGCGATGTGATTTTCGCTTCTGCGTTTCGTATATACAAGTTTGTCGTTACTTGCAAATTTTCATGCAGCAAGGGCAGACTATCATTGTTGTTTTGTCCGTTGTTGTTTGATTTATTGAAATTGTCATCTGTGACAATGGCTTGTGTAAGCCGAAAGCTTAGATTGGATTTAAACATGGATCAATATGGTGTTTTCCTTTCGTCTTTCAACGATAATGTGGTTAAGCTTATCAGACAATGTGAAAGGAACTTACTTAAAATAAATAGACAAAACTTGTCTATATTATTTAATGAAACATGCATTAATGAAAAATTGCTGCCTAAATATACACAATTTAAATATATATATATATATATATATATATATATATATATATATATATGAAGTGTCTATTATTCAGTTAATTTGGAGATAAATTGAAATTTATAAATATAGAAAATTAGACATTTTTAAACATTTTCTTCCATATGTTGTTATCACATTGTCCCCCATTTCTTTGTTTATATTACCCTGTTTATATATTCTTAGTTTAAATGGCTTTAGTATAAATAGTACAAATTTCAAATATCAACTACTGTAAATTTTTTATATATTTTACTATAATATTTACATCCAATACTAAAACACTTAAAATATATAATTCTGATTAATTAGTGATGACTTATGTTTGTAGATAGGGAATAACTCACTTCTGGAATGATTTGGGAGCTTTTTTTGCCTTCAATTTTTACCTCCGCAGTCTCGGATATTGCAGCTGGTTTATCTTGATTTTAAGTGACAAACATAAAATTTATTGCTCCATAATTAGTAATCTTTTGGGTAAGAAATTAAAGAAATTGTATTATGTTGAATGCTAACACATGCTGATGTTTGGAAAATATTGATTGCAACATTTTCTATCTTCTATATTTTTAACACAGAAAAATGTAGGTTAGGAATGCAGTTTGTTAGAAACATAAGCTTAAGTTTATTAAACACCATTAATGTAACCATTTTAAGCTTCAACTAGAAACAACACTATTTTATTTAAATTTTGAGAAAAGTGTACAAATGATAAGGAGCAAGCATTTTTTTTACAAGAATAGATGAATTGAAAAAGCATTTGAAGGAATGTGGATATTCTGCTGAAAGAAAGGTTTTTTTTTCTCTTCGTGTAGATATTGGTGAATTTATATCAATATTTTGGGTAGCTTTGATAATATGTAATATTATAATTTGATAGTTTGATAATATTTAAATATAAAAAGAAATTATCTTCCTATTTTATTTTTATTTTCAAAATTTTCTTATACTTTGTTACATGATTTCAAATTTAAATGAATGGGCTATTAAGTTTAATTCTGATACTAGAATCTGGTAATGAAATCCATTGCTTACCATTTCAATGTTAAGTTGTAGGACTGCAACTATGGTAGCTTATTCAAATTATACAAGATCAGCCCTACCTACTTAGAATATTTATTACTAATTGTAACTTGAAGACTTTTGGAAGAGGGTAAAGTATTTCAAGGTATTTAAATTTTAATTATTTTAGTAATACTAAAGAAAAATCTGTTAAATTTCTTTCGAAATGTTTTTAATTCATGTATGATATACTGTTCTTATCTATATCTTATAGAATGTTTTCTGGTGTTGATAAAATTCCTGGAATCATAGAACAAACACATTGCTCTCCAATTTGTGTTTTGTTACTGCTGCATCTTTGAAAATCTTTTCTACTTAAGTCTACTTCTTGCAGATTCTGATGTTGGGAAAGAGATCAAATGTACTTGAGAATTGGTAATATAAGAACAAGCAGACATAATTTTTAATCTCTTTTTTGGTAAAATTTTTCTATTCTGAACTTGAATAACATCACAATATCTTTTTCCTTTTAAAATAATGTTCCAAATTATAGTGTTGTATATTATAACTGTGGGTTGTATGATCAAATCTAGCTGTACTGTATAGGATAGTTAAAGATTGAAGATATAAACAATGTCTTATCAATAATGACATTATCTGAATATTCCATGATTATTACAAAATTAAAATCAATTTAAAGTGTGATCTCTAGTTATGACTGTAATGGTAGCAATAGTAATTTTAACTGACCTAATTTTTAAATTGTCTTTCTTTTTAGAAAAATATATTTTGTATTTTTGATTGTATAGAAAAGAAACTGAGAATATGTTTACTGTGATGATTGATATTATTGACGTAGCAATATTAGCATTTAAAAATATTAGGAGTCTGCAAAAGTTTCCAACACTTTCCCTTTTAGAAACTAGAGTGAACATACAATAGAAAAAAAAAAACATTTGTTTTAAAAACACTTTACATGCACATAATAAATCATATTGCATCAAAGATAAATCTTTGTTTTTGTTAAGTAACTAGTAATTCTAATTCTATAATTATCTACTAGCTATTTGTTCGAAATGCAATCAGATATCTTAGAAATTATTTGAGAATTAGTGATAAATACTATGAATAAATAATGATTACAAATTTGTGATTCTGCTAGAATTTTTACAGTGATTTATATTGTAACTCCTGGGTAAGAAATGGAACTTTCAACTAAGCCACATTCTTCATTTTCTGGAAATACCCTTATATCTTTTACAAAAGATCAATATTTTCCATTTCTTCTTTGTAGCAGTTACTAATAGGCTTAAAGTTTATTTGCTCCAATTTGAAATTAATTTTCTTTCTCTGAGCTGATTTTGTAAGCAATCCCTTTGATGCTTAGCATGGAACTTCTGATGGTTTGGCTATTTTACTATTGAACAAAACTTTCCTGTGTTATAAACACAAAAAACCAACAACTTTTCTCTCATACTCAAATTTTCATTTGGTATCTTTTTTTATATACTAAATATCACCCATTATAAGGCTCAAGAACTACTCAATGTAGAAGATTACAGTCAAAATGGTAATGAATGAGGTGTGTAATATGAATGGAAGGTGGTTGGAAGTGAAGATTGAAGGAGAAGGAGGAAAGATGACAAATGATCCTTAACTTAAGATCAAGATTGAAGTGTTGAGTAAAGGACTCACGTGGGAGCCTATTTTACAAAGTGGCAGTTTTGAGAGAAAAGTTGTTTCAGTTGAATTTTATTAGAAAAAATTCCTTTTATAAATCGGTTATATTTACATATTTATGATTTTAGTCATATAAGAGAAATATGAATGCAATTAAAAAATTTTTTAATTAAATCTTTAATTTTTCAAATTTTAAAACTAATTTAGATATTAGTTGCTATTAATATTTGTTTTAAATAGTATTGTAAAGTTCCTTATTTGCATTAGGAATTTAAATAAAAATCCTTTTTATATGATGTAGTTATAAAAGTGATTTTAATTTTGTTTTAATTTAACTTTGCCCAAGAAGTTTAAATACTATTTCATAAATTGTGTGTTGACATGTTGCATATTGGTATATAATATATTCATTTTGCAATGTGCATATACAACTTAGAATCATTTGCATAATTGTTTTCTTCTCTAAACTACTTGTGAGTATAACATAAGTTGTGTTGAAGCTAAGTGATTTGCATCTATCTCATGCCACATACCAATTAGAAAAACCTGTAAATAGTAACAGCTGCATATTTCTTGATAGTATATTGGAATTGTCCTTCAATGAACACCCTGCCAATGAACAAAATAAGATGATGTTCGCCATCATCTAATAAAATAGAATGCTGTGGGCAGTAAGCTACTCCCACACTTGTTTTTGAGTCTATTCTGTGCAACCCAGACTGTTTTTGAGTATTTTTCATAGTCTTTAAAGAAAAAAAAAAGATGTTTTCACATCAACCAGACAGCAGAAGCATACTTTTTATTCATTTGCTTCCATTCTTTATAAGCATACTGCACTGCTTGCTAGATTAATATTATTGTCATGTTTCTTCCATACTTGTAGTGTTACAGATTTGTAATGTTAATGCTCTAAATGTATCTCTTTGATGTTATCTTTGCTAGCAATAATTTTGAAAGTTACAAGTTTTCCATTTTTATATACTACATCTTGCAGCATGTCATATCTTTTCATTGCCTGTTGTTTACCTTTCAATTATTAAAAAAAAATGTATACATATTTGGAAATGAAAGGTTTAAAATTATGTTAAACTATGTGCATTCATTTCTAGAGATCATTGCTATACTATTCGTTTCTTTCTCACTACTAAATTTATTTGTTTAAATTTACACTCATTTTTTCTCTCTTTTGATTCACAGTATATTCAGTGTGCAAATATAAATATATGTTTGATTTCATTGTTTTATAGCCATTTGTAAATGTGTGAGAGTGTGAACATGGTGACTGGTGGTGTGTTGCTGTATGTTTTCCATCTGGACCCAAATGTCTAAAAATTAGGCACAAGCTGGAGATGAGCAGCTTAATGTTTTCAAAGTTAATTATTTAATGTAATGACATTTTATATTTATTTGATATCTACATATGATTCAAGAGGAAAAAGATTTACTACTTTGTAACTCTAAGCAGACCCTCTCCAAATTTGTAGGCCTTCAGCTTCTCATTTTCACCCTACTCCCAGATAAGTGTGAGGACACATGCCAGCCAGTGCTCCCTGCTCCCTGGATCTCTGCATCCTGACTGCAAATGTACCAAGAGTTCAACTGCGAGTAAATCCACCTGCTGTTAATGATTGTTTAAATAAGAAAATTGAGACATTCAAGTATCATATTTTGCACTGATCTCTAAAATCATATGACTCAAATATACATATTTTGACCATGACTTATTCCTAGCAATTTAATTTTGGGTGTTTTCAGATCCAAAATGAAACAAATCACCTATTCTCATTTATATAAGGAACTGTGCCATATTTGTTGAATAGTATTTGGAATTTTGCCTCATTTTTGTTGTTTGATAGAATTAGTTTATTAGTCAAACATATCATCTGGACTGTATATGCTAACTCATTGAATCTAGTATGGGAAGAGGTGTGGCCTGAATGTCTAATATATTAGTTTTAATGAGTTTTTTCTTAGTTATATCTAAGCTCAAATTTAACAGTTTCCAAATATTAGCACCATTTATTAAATAAAAATTTTCTAAACTGAATTTTACATCATATCATTTCTTTAGATAAATAAAATAAATAAAACTTTCTTCGAAGAACTTTCTCTATTTCTATTATGAGAAAAACAGTAGTATACCTTAGATGTTCTTGATAGTTCACATTATCATACCTCTTTCATGATAAACTGTCTCCTTATCCTATTATAAATGCAGTGTTTTGAATGATGCTTCAAATTTTATATTTTGTTTAATATTTTTAACATGATACTATGAAATCATTTTGGAAGGAGATTATAAACATAGTTTATTTGGTTAACTTAAATAGTAATTTCACTTCTTACTTTTATGGTAAATTGAGAATAGTAATTTTAAAATGCCATCATTTTATTGTTCACATATTGTTTGTTCATTTACTTAAATTTTTTCAATCATAATTTTCAGATGAGTTTATTTTTTCAACACAAGTTATTTTTAGTGCAGATTTTATCCTTTTTTCTGTATTCATAAAATTGATTTCTGAAATATATGTTCTTCTGCAATAATTTTGGAATGACTCATTTGCTAAATCATTTTTTGTTTTAACCTACAATTTTACCTGAGTACTGATATTTCAGCAACTACAAAACCAAAGTCTGGATTATTATTCATTTTTGACAACTATTTCTTTTATCTTATTTTTGTTGCTTTTGATCACAACTTTCAGACTGTTGTTATTTAATTGTTATCTAGCAGTGGGAATCAGAAATAAAAACAAGACTTCAGTGAACTTCAAACTTATATCCTTTTTCCTCAGGAAACCTTCCTGCCTCAAAAAGCTGCATTACCAACTATGCTACAAAAAACTGACTCCATTTCTTAGAGCATTGTCATTAACTGGCAATATTTTGAGAAATTGGGATAATATTAGTGCATACCGTGAATACTTCATAAAAATCCGGGATGTGGAATTAGTAAATACTGAACACTTCAAATACCTTGATGTATGGATCAGTTGCAACAAATTTATTATACGAGATAAAGAAATTGAATATAGAATAGGTTGTACTAGGAGTAATTTCACTCAATACCACAAGCTGCTACAAAACCAAAATATTAACTTAAAAAGAAGAGTAATATTCTCTCTTATTGGATCAAGAAACAAAGAACTGTACCAGATAACAGAAAATACATCATTTGAGGACTTTCAGCAGCAACAACAAAAATGACTAGCACTTGTAAGTGAAAGAGAATAATGACATAATCAAGATGCTTATGTTCCAATCAACCCCAAACAAAAAGCAAGGAAGCCCCATCAATGCTACAACTAGCATTAACAGTGATTGAACTTGAGAAACTTATTTTCCTGGAAAAGATTTTTATAAATTTCAACTGACAGCATGTCTAAATGCTTGGCTGAGGAATGCCAAATGTTTCCCCATCATCATCATCATCGTCATCCTTCGACCACCCCCCCATGGTTGGTTGGAACTTCACTGACAATTCCTTTCTACACAGTTCTGTTCTGTATTGCTGTCCCCAATGTCCAACCAGTAGTAGTAGTAGTAGTAGTAGTAGTAGTAGTAGCATCATCATCATCATCATAAGGAAATGGCTAATATTACCATTAATGCTAGTTAGCTGAAATCTTGTCAATTATTAATTTCTAAGAAATTCAAATATTACAAATTCTTGATTATTTGATATGATTGAATTTTTGAAAAATGGTGAGGGAAGGGATGAATGAAGGCCAATTGAATATGGTAGTAATTTGTAAGAGATTTGTATAAACATAATTATTATTTATTTAAAAAATATATTTGGGAAATAAAGTTTTATATATATATATATATATATATATATATATATAATGTAGGTGTATATATACAATACTAATCAAAATAGTAAAATAAAGAACAGTTCTTGACATTTAATTTTTTTCTTTTATTTTCAGCACCCCTTGTATTGCTAAGAATGTAATACTTATAGGTATATTAGTGTGAGTTTATTATTTTCTAATTTTTAGTTGCATAGGAAAGTAATTATCTATTTGTTTTGAAAATTCTAGATACTAAGTTCAAAATCTGCATTGTTCAAAATTGATGTCTTAATCTTTGAAATATAATCAAAGTTTAATCTGTTATTTTAGGTTTTATAAATATGTATATTTCATTGTACCCTGCATTGGTTTCTCTCTTCAACACTCATCAATCTGTTTCTGGAGAGAATTATGCAGGAAACCCTCCATGACTGCAACACTTCTATCTCTATTGGTGGTAGACCTGTCTGCAACTTAGGTTTCATAGATGATATTGACCTTATGGCAGGCAGTAAAAGTGAGTTATAAAACCTGATCAAGAAAACTTATTGAAAGAACTATCACATATGGAATGGAACTTAACACAGAGAAATCTAAAGGTAATGATGACTAGCACAATCATCACCAGTGTCACTGTCACCATGGATGGTGACCCACTAGAGGAAGTGCCCAGTTTCATATAATTTCAGACTGGAAAGGATATGGAAGAGCAACATCAGCTTCCATGCCAAGTTTAATCTCTACAAATCACTGGTCGTATCTATCCTCCTTTACACGTGTGAGACTTGGATGCCCCTGGTTGAAGCAGGAAAAGTGATCCAGGTGTTTGAGGACAAATGCTTGAGAAAGCTCCTATGTATCTCCTATTGGGAGCACAAAACCAATGACTGTGTATGGTGCAAGGTCAAAAATCTTGTGGGTTGATAGGAATCTCTTCTCACCACTATTTAAATGTCAGAAGATGTCATGGTTTGGCCATGTAACATGGCACAACAGCCTCTGCAAGACCGGTGCTTGCATAGGCAAGGTACTATTAAATGCAGACACAAGTGGAGATGGCAATGCAAAAAGAGTGGATCAAAGAGTGGATGGAAATGACAATGTTGGCACTCCTGAGAGTCACTGCCAACAGATTATCCTAAAGGGGGTGTTTTTTTTTCTTCTGCCCTTAGGTTCACCCCAATGATTGAAGCAGTCAAGGGACTGATGATGATGATGATATTTAATTTATGTGTAACTCTTTAACTGCATATAAAATATAGATTTTATGTCTCATACTTTATGAAAATCTTTGAAAATTGCCTTATTCATGAAAGTTGTAAACATCATATTGGTAATATTACTTACTTTTAGACTAAACTTGCTAGCAATATTATTACTTGTTTCTGGTATTAATGAGTAATATTCTTGTGTTACAATATTTCATGATATTTACTAAACTAAATCAGTTTTATGATATTACGATATTTTTTGCAACAATTATTCTACTGAAATCATAGTTATAAATGTAGCATCCCTGAGGATCCTAATGAATCTCTCAAATATCAAAATAAACAAGTCTTTAGGTAGATTATAATTGTATTTATTTGATTTTCTTTTTTTTTTTTTTTTTTTTTTTTTTGTTTAATATAGTTGGTTTAATCAAATTTTAACATAAATGACAAATTTACTAATTTGCTTACTATAAATTGAACAGGACTCCCATAGTTTGGGGAGTATCTGCTTTTGAATTAAAGATCTCTTACTATGTATGATAAACTATATGCAGTCTGACAGACTGATAGAGTATTACCCTAATCTGTCTACTGAAAGACAGATTTTCTTTTTATTTTCTCTTCTTGTAATTTATTAATTGTAATTGAGCTTCATTAATAGTATGATAAATATCTTTCAAGAAAATTGATATGAAGTGTTACTTAATTGTTTGCAGTCTAATCTGGTAGAAGTAATGACTCTTTCACTTTTGATAAAGATTATTGATTTTGAAAGCTGATATAATTTTTGCTTCAGAATTTAAAAAATACAATTTTTCATTTTTCTTATTCCTATTTTTCTTATTCCTATTTTTTTTCATGACTGACTGTGATTAACTTTGTTCTATTTTGATGATCTCAAAAGTTTTTATGTTATACTCAGTGACTTAACAGATTTTCAG
>CAWVQA010000611.1:0-66361 GCA_963932145.1 Acanthosepion lycidas | reverse complement strand
ACTTCCGGTAGCCTAGCTGCAAGAGAAATGCCTTAAATTGCCGTTTGAAGCTTCAACTTTGGGTTCCCTTAAATTGCCGTTTGAAGCTTCAACTTTGGGGTCCCAGTTCACGTTATTTGGGTATCGTAAAAAAAAGTCGATTAAGATTTGTCATTTTTGGTAGTGATTTTATTCGCCTATTAGATGCACAATGAGTTGGAGAATCTGATAAACCCCACTTCCGGTAGCCTAGCTGCATGGGAAATGCCTTAAATTGCCGTTTGAAGCTTCAACTTTGGGTTCCCAGTTCACGACATTTGGGTATCGTAAAAAAAAGTCGATTAAGATTTGTCATTTTTGGTAGTGATTTTATTCGCCTATTAGATGCACAATGAGTTGGAGAATCTGATAAACCCCACTTCCGGTAGCCTAGCTGCAAGGGAAATGCCTTAAATTGCCGTTTAAAGCTTCAACTTTGGGTTCCCAGTTCACGACATTTGGGTATCGTAAAAAAAAGTCGATTAAGATTTGTCATTTTTGGTAGTGATTTTATTCGCCTATTAGATGCACAATGAGTTGGAGAATCTGATAAACCCCACTTCCGGTAGCCTAGCTGCAAGGGAAATGCCTTAAATTGCCGTTTGAAGCTTCAACTTTGGGTTCCCAGTTCACGACATTTGGGTATCGTAAAAAAAAGTCGATTAAGATTTGTCATTTTTGGTAGTGATTTTATTCGCCTATTAGATGCACAATGAGTTGGAGAATCTGATAAACCCCACTTCCGGTAGCCTAGCTGCAAGGGAAATGCCTTAAATTGCCGTTTGAAGCTTCAACTTTGGGTTCCCAGTTCACGTTATTTGGGTATCGTAAAAAAAAGTCGATTAAGATTTGTCATTTTTGGTAGTGATTTTATTCGCCTATTAGATGCACAATTAGTTGGAGAATCTGATAAACCCCACTTCCGGTAGCCTAGCTGCAAGAGAAATGCCTTAAATTGCCGTTTGAAGCTTCAACTTTGGGTTCCCTTAAATTGCCGTTTGAAGCTTCAACTTTGGGTTCCCAGTTCACGTTATTTGGGTATCGTAAAAAAAAGTCGATTAAGATTTGTCATTTTTGGTAGTGATTTTATTCGCCTATTAGATGCACAATTAGTTGGAGAATCAGATAAACCCCACTTCCGGTAGCCTAGCTGCAAGAGAAATGCGTTAAATTGCCGTTTGAAGCTTCAACTTTGGGTTCCCTTAAATTGCCGTTTGAAGCTTCAACTTTGGGTTCCCAGTTCACGTTATTTGGGTATCGTAAAAAAAAGTCGATTAAGATTTGTCATTTTTGGTAGTGATTTTATTCGCCTATTAGATGCACAATGAGTTGGAGAATCTGATAAACCCCACTTCCGGTAGCCTAGCTGCAAGAGAAATGCCTTAAATTGCCGTTTGAAGCTTCAACTTTGGGTTCCCTTAAATTGCCGTTTGAAGCTTCAACTTTGGGTTCCCAGTTCACGTTATTTGGGTATCGTAAAAAAAAGTCGATTAAGATTTGTCATTTTTGGTAGTGATTTTATTCGCCTATTAGATGCACAATGAGTTGGAGAATCTGATAAACCCCATTTCCGGTAGCCTAGCTGCAAGGGAAATGCCTTAAATTGCCGTTTGAAGCTTCAACTTTGGGTTCCCAGTTCACGACATTTGGGTATCGTAAAAAAAAGTCGATTAAGATTTGTCATTTTTGGTAGTGATTTTATTCGCCTATTAGATGCACAATGAGTTGGAGAATCTGATAAACCCCACTTCCGGTAGCCTAGCTGCAAGGGAAATGCCTTAAATTGCCGTTTGAAGCTTCAACTTTGGGTTCCCAGTTCACGACATTTGGGTATCGTAAAAAAAAGTCGATTAAGATTTGTCATTTTTGGTAGTGATTTTATTCGCCTATTAGATGCACAATGAGTTGGAGAATCTGATAAACCCCACTTCCGGTAGCCTAGCTGCAAGGGAAACGCCTTAAATTGCCGTTTGAAGCTTCAACTTTGGGTTCCCAGTTCACGACATTTGGGTATCGTAAAAAAAAGTCGATTAAGATTTGTCATTTTTGGTAGTGATTTTATTCGCCTATTAGATGCACAATTAGTTGGAGAATCTGATAAACCCCACTTCCGGTAGCCTAGCTGCAAGAGAAATGCCTTAAATTGCCGTTTGAAGCTTCAACTTTGGGTTCCCTTAAATTGCCGTTTGAAGCTTCAACTTTGGGTTCCCAGTTCACGTTATTTGGGTATCGTAAAAAAAAGTCGATTAAGATTTGTCATTTTTGGTAGTGATTTTATTCGCCTATTAGATGCACAATGAGTTGGAGAATCTGATAAACCCCACTTCCGGTAGCCTAGCTGCAAGAGAAATGCCTTAAATTGCCGTTTGAAGCTTCAACTTTGGGTTCCCTTAAATTGCCGTTTGAAGCTTCAACTTTGGGTTCCCAGTTCACGTTATTTGGGTATCGTAAAAAAAAGTCGATTAAGATTTGTCATTTTTGGTAGTGATTTTATTCGCCTATTAGATGCACAATGAGTTGGAGAATCTGATAAACCCCACTTCCGGTAGCCTAGCTGCAAGGGAAATGCCTTAAATTGCCGTTTGAAGCTTCAACTTTGGGTTCCCAGTTCACGACATTTGGGTATCGTAAAAAAAAGTCGATTAAGATTTGTCATTTTTGGTAGTGATTTTATTCGCCTATTAGATGCACAATGAGTTGGAGAATCTGATAAACCCCACTTCCGGTAGCCTAGCTGCCAGGGAAATGCCTTAAATTGCCGTTTGAAGCTTCAACTTTGGGTTCCCAGTTCACGACATTTGGGTATCGTAAAAAAAAGTCGATTAAGATTTGTCATTTTTGGTAGTGATTTTATTCGCCTATTAGATGCACAATGAGTTGGAGAATCTGATAAACCCCACTTCCGGTAGCCTAGCTGCAAGGGAAATGCCTTAAATTGCCGTTTGAAGCTTCAACTTTGGGTTCCCAGTTCACGACATTTGGGTATCGTAAAAAAAAGTCGATTAAGATTTGTCATTTTTGGTAGTGATTTTATTCGCCTATTAGATGCACAATGAGTTGGAGAATCTGATAAACCCCACTTCCGGTAGCCTAGCTGCAAGAGTAATGCCTTAAATTGCCGTTTGAAGCTTCAACTTTGGGTTCCCAGTTCACGTTATTTGGGTATCGTAAAAAAAAGTCGATTAAGATTTGTCATTTTTGGTAGTGATTTTATTCGCCTATTAGATGCACAATTAGTTGGAGAATCTGATAAACCCCACTTCCGGTAGCCTAGCTGCAAGAGAAATGCCTTAAATTGCCGTTTGAAGCTTCAACTTTGGGTTCCCTTAAATTGCCGTTTGAAGCTTCAACTTTGGGTTCCCAGTTCACGTTATTTGGGTATCGTAAAAAAAAGTCGATTAAGATTTGTCATTTTTGGTAGTGATTTTATTCGCCTATTAGATGCACAATTAGTTGGAGAATCTGATAAACCCCACTTCCGGTAGCCTAGCTGCAAGAGAAATGCCTTAAATTGCCGTTTGAAGCTTCAACTTTGGGTTCCCTTAAATTGCCGTTTGAAGCTTCAACTTTGGGTTCCCAGTTCACGTTATTTGGGTATCGTAAAAAAAAGTCGATTAAGATTTGTCATTTTTGGTAGTGATTTTATTCGCCTATTAGATGCACAATTAGTTGGAGAATCTGATAAACCCCACTTCCGGTAGCCTAGCTGCAAGAGAAATGCCTTAAATTGCCGTTTGAAGCTTCAACTTTGGGTTCCCTTAAATTGCCGTTTGAAGCTTCAACTTTGGGTTCCCAGTTCACGTTATTTGGGTATCGTAAAAAAAAGTCGATTAAGATTTGTCATTTTTGGTAGTTATTTTATTCGCCTATTAGATGCACAATGAGTTGGAGAATCTGATAAACCCCACTTCCGGTAGCCTAGCTGCAAGAGAAATGCCTTAAATTGCCGTTTGAAGCTTCAACTTTGGGTTCCCTTAAATTGCCGTTTGAAGCTTCAACTTTGGGTTCCCAGTTCACGTTATTTGGGTATCGTAAAAAAAAGTCGATTAAGATTTGTCATTTTTGGTAGTGATTTTATTCGCCTATTAGATGCACAATGAGTTGGAGAATCTGATAAACCCCACTTCCGGTAGCCTAGCTGCAAGGGAAATGCCTTAAATTGCCGTTTGAAGCTTCAACTTTGGGTTCCCAGTTCACGACATTTGGGTATCGTAAAAAAAAGTCGATTAAGATTTGTCATTTTTGGTAGTGATTTTATTCGCCTATTAGATGCACAATGAGTTGGAGAATCTGATAAACCCCACTTCCGGTAGCCTAGCTGAAAGGGAAATGCCTTAAATTGCCGTTTGAAGCTACAACTTTGGGTTCCCAGTTCACGACATTTGGGTATCGTAAAAAAAAGTCGATTAAGATTTGTCATTTTTGGTAGTGATTTTATTCGCCTATTAGATGCACAATGAGTTGGAGAATCTGATAAACCCCACTTCCGGTAGCCTAGCTGCAAGGGAAATGCCTTAAATTGCCGTTTGAAGCTTCAACTTTGGGTTCCCAGTTCACGACATTTGGGTATCGTAAAAAAAAGTCGATTAAGATTTGTCATTTTTGGTAGTGATTTTATTCGCCTATTAGATGCACAATGAGTTGGAGAATCTGATAAACCCCACTTCCGGTAGCCTAGCTGCAAGAGAAATGCCTTAAATTGCCGTTTGAAGCTTCAAGTTTGGGTTCCCAGTTCACGTTATTTGGGTATCGTAAAAAAAAGTCGATTAAGATTTGTCATTTTTGGTAGTGATTTTATTCGCCTATTAGATGCACAATTAGTTGGAGAATCTGATAAACCCCACTTCCGGTAGCCTAGCTGCAAGAGAAATGCCTTAAATTGCCGTTTGAAGCTTCAACTTTGGGTTCCCTTAAATTGCCGTTTGAAGCTTCAACTTTGGGTTCCCAGTTCACGTTATTTGGGTATCGTAAAAAAAAGTCGATTAAGATTTGTCATTTTTGGTAGTGATTTTATTCGCCTATTAGATGCACAATTAGTTGGAGAATCTGATAAACCCCACTTCCGGTAGCCTAGCTGCAAGAGAAATGCCTTAAATTGCCGTTTGAAGCTTCAACTTTGGGTTCCCTTAAATTGCCGTTTGAAGCTTCAACTTTGGGTTCCCAGTTCACGTTATTTGGGTATCGTAAAAAAAAGTCGATTAAGATTTGTCATTTTTGGTAGTGATTTTATTCGCCTATTAGATGCACAATTAGTTGGAGAATCTGATAAACCCCACTTCCGGTAGCCTAGCTGCAAGAGAAATGCCTTAAATTGCCGTTTGAAGCTTCAACTTTGGGTCCCTTAAATTGCCGTTTGAAGCTTCAACTTTGGGTTCCCAGTTCACGTTATTTGTGTATCGTAAAAAAAAGTCGATTAAGATTTGTCATTTTTGGTAGTGATTTTATTCGCCTATTAGATGCACAATGAGTTGGAGAATCTGATAAACCCCACTTCCGGTAGCCTAGCTGCAAGAGAAATGCCTTAAATTGCCGTTTGAAGCTTCAACTTTGGGTTCCCTTAAATTGCCGTTTGAAGCTTCAACTTTGGGTTCCCAGTTCACGTTATTTGGGTATCGTAAAAAAAAGTCGATTAAGATTTGTCATTTTTGGTAGTGATTTTATTCGCCTATTAGATGCACAATGAGTTGGAGAATCTGATAAACCCCACTTCCGGTAGCCTAGCTGCAAGGGAAATGCCTTAAATTGCCGTTTGAAGCTTCAACTTTGGGTTCCCAGTTCACGACATTTGGGTATCGTAAAAAAAAGTCGATTAAGATTTGTCATTTTTGGTAGTGATTTTATTCGCCTATTAGATGCACAATGAGTTGGAGAATCTGATAAACCCCACTTCCGGTAGCCTAGCTGCAAGGGAAATGCCTTAAATTGCCGTTTGAAGCTTCAACTTTGGGTTCCCAGTTCACGACATTTGGGTATCGTAAAAAAAAGTCGATTAAGATTTGTGATTTTTGGTAGTGATTTTATTCGCCTATTAGATGCACAATGAGTTGGAGAATCTGATAAACCCCACTTCCGGTAGCCTAGCTGCAAGAGAAATGCCTTAAATTGCCGTTTGAAGCTTCAACTTTGGGTTCCCTTAAATTGCCGTTTGAAGCTTCAACTTTGGGTTCCCAGTTCACGTTATTTGGGTATCGTAAAAAAAAGTCGATTAAGATTTGTCATTTTTGGTAGTGATTTTATTCGCCTATTAGATGCACAATGAGTTGGAGAATCTGATAAACCCCACTTCCGGTAGCCTAGCTGCAAGAGAAATGCCTTAAATTGCCGTTTGAAGCTTCAACTTTGGGTTCCCTTAAATTGCCGTTTGAAGCTTCAACTTTGGGTTCCCAGTTCACGTTATTTGGGTATCGTAAAAAAAAGTCGATTAAGATTTGTCATTTTTGGTAGTGATTTTATTCGCCTATTAGATGCACAATGAGTTGGAGAATCTGATAAACCCCACTTCCGGTAGCCTAGCTGCAAGGGAAATGCCTTAAATTGCCGTTTGAAGCTTCAACTTTGGGTTCCCAGTTCACGACATTTGGGTATCGTAAAAAAAAGTCGATTAAGATTTGTCATTTTTGGTAGTGATTTTATTCGCCTATTAGATGCACAATGAGTTGGAGAATCTGATAAACCCCACTTCCGGTAGCCTAGCTGCAAGGGAAATGCCTTAAATTGCCGTTTGAAGCTTCAACTTTGGGTTCCCAGTTCACGACATTTGGGTATCGTAAAAAAAAGTCGATTAAGATTTGTCATTTTTGGTAGTGATTTTATTCGCCTATTAGATGCACAATGAGTTGGAGAATCTGATAAACCCCACTTCCGGTAGCCTAGCTGCAAGAGAAATGCCTTAAATTGCCGTTTGAAGCTTCAACTTTGGGTTCCCTTAAATTGCCGTTTGAAGCTTCAACTTTGGGTTCCCAGTTCACGTTATTTGGGTATCGTAAAAAAAAGTCGATTAAGATTTGTCATTTTTGGTAGTGATTTTATTCGCCTATTAGATGCACAATGAGTTGGAGAATCTGATAAACCCCACTTCCGGTAGCCTAGCTGCAAGAGAAATGCCTTAAATTGCCGTTTGAAGCTTCAACTTTGGGTTCCCTTAAATTGCCGTTTGAAGCTTCAACTTTGGGTTCCCAGTTCACGTTATTTGGGTATCGTAAAAAAAAGTCGATTAAGATTTGTCATTTTTGGTAGTGATTTTATTCGCCTATTAGATGCACAATGAGTTGGAGAATCTGATAAACCCCACTTCCGGTAGCCTAGCTGCAAGGGAAATGCCTTAAATTGCCGTTTGAAGCTTCAACTTTGGGTTCCCAGTTCACGACATTTGGGTATCGTAAAAAAAAGTCGATTAAGATTTGTCATTTTTGGTAGTGATTTTATTCGCCTATTAGATGCACAATGAGTTGGAGAATCTGATAAACCCCACTTCCGGTAGCCTAGCTGCAAGGGAAATGCCTTAAATTGCCGTTTGAAGCTTCAACTTTGGGTTCCCAGTTCACGACATTTGGGTATCGTAAAAAAAAGTCGATTAAGATTTGTCATTTTTGGTAGTGATTTTATTCGCCTATTAGATGCACAATGAGTTGGAGAATCTGATAAACCCCACTTCCGGTAGCCTAGCTGCAAGGGAAACGCCTTAAATTGCCGTTTGAAGCTTCAACTTTGGGTTCCCAGTTCACGACATTTGGGTATCGTAAAAAAAAGTCGATTAAGATTTGTCATTTTTGGTAGTGATTTTATTCGCCTATTAGATGCACAATGAGTTGGAGAATCTGATAAACCCCACTTCCGGTAGCCTAGCTGCAAGAGAAATGCCTTAAATTGCCGTTTGAAGCTTCAACTTTGGGTTCCCAGTTCACGTTATTTGGGTATCGTAAAAAAAAGTCGATTAAGATTTGTCATTTTTGGTAGTGATTTTATTCGCCTATTAGATGCACAATTAGTTGGAGAATCTGATAAACCCCACTTCCGGTAGCCTAGCTGCAAGAGAAATGCCTTAAATTGCCGTTTGAAGCTTCAACTTTGGGTTCCCTTAAATTGCCGTTTGAAGCTTCAACTTTGGGTTCCCAGTTCACGTTATTTGGGTATCGTAAAAAAAAGTCGATTAAGATTTGTCATTTTTGGTAGTGATTTTATTCGCCTATTAGATGCACAATGAGTTGGAGAATCTGATAAACCCCACTTCCGGTAGCCTAGCTGTAAGAGAAATGCCTTAAATTGCCGTTTGAAGCTTCAACTTTGGGTTCCCTTAAATTGCCGTTTGAAGCTTCAACTTTGGGTTTCCAGTTCACGTTATTTGGGTATCGTAAAAAAAAGTCGATTAAGATTTGTCATTTTTGGTAGTGATTTTATTCGCCTATTAGATGCACAATGAGTTGGAGAATCTGATAAACCCGACTTCCGGTAGCCTAGCTGCAAGGGAAATGCCTTAAATTGCCGTTTGAAGCTTCAACTTTGGGTTCCCAGTTCACGACATTTGGGTATCGTAAAAAAAAGTCGATTAAGATTTGTCATTTTTGGTAGTGATTTTATTCGCCTATTAGATGCACAATGAGTTGGAGAATCTGATAAACCCCACTTCCGGTAGCCTAGCTGCAAGGGAAACGCCTTAAATTGCCGTTTGAAGCTTCAACTTTGGGTTCCCAGTTCACGACATTTGGGTATCGTAAAAAAAAGTCGATTAAGATTTGTCATTTTTGGTAGTGATTTTATTCGCCTATTAGATGCACAATGAGTTGGAGAATCTGATAAACCCCACTTCCGGTAGCCTAGCTGCAAGAGAAATGCCTTAAATTGCCGTTTGAAGCTTCAACTTTGGGTTCCCAGTTCACGTTATTTGGGTATCGTAAAAAAAAGTCGATTAAGATTTGTCATTTTTGGTAGTGATTTTATTCGCCTATTAGATGCACAATGAGTTGGAGAATCTGATAAACCCCACTTCCGGTAGCCTAGCTGCAAGGGAAATGCCTTAAATTGCCGTTTGAAGCTTCAACTTTGGGTTCCCAGTTCACGACATTTGGGTATCGTAAAAAAAAGTCGATTAAGATTTGTCATTTTTGGTAGTGATTTTATTCGCCTATTAGATGCACAATGAGTTGGAGAATCTGATAAACCCCACTTCCGGTAGCCTAGCTGCAAGGGAAACGCCTTAAATTGCCGTTTGAAGCTTCAACTTTGGGTTCCCAGTTCACGACATTTGGGTATCGTAAAAAAAAGTCGATTAAGATTTGTCATTTTGGTAGTGATTTTATTCGCCTATTAGATGCACAATGAGTTGGAGAATCTGATAAACCCCACTTCCGGTAGCCTAGCTGCAAGAGAAATGCCTTAAATTGCCGTTTGAAGCTTCAACTTTGGGTTCCCAGTTCACGTTATTTGGGTATCGTAAAAAAAAGTCGATTAAGATTTGTCATTTTTGGTAGTGATTTTATTCGCCTATTAGATGCACAATTAGTTGGAGAATCTGATAAACCCCACTTCCGGTAGCCTAGCTGCAAGAGAAATGCCTTAAATTGCCGTTTGAAGCTTCAACTTTGGGTTCCCTTAAATTGCCGTTTGAAGCTTCAACTTTGGGTTCCCAGTTCACGTCATTTGGGTATCGTAAAAAAAAAGTCGATTAAGATTTGTCATTTTTGGTAGTGATTTTATTCGCCTATTAGATGCACAATGAGTTGGAGAATCTGATAAACCCCACTTCCGGTAGCCTAGCTGTAAGAGAAATGCCTTAAATTGCCGTTTGAAGCTTCAACTTTGGGTTCCCTTAAATTGCCGTTTGAAGCTTCAACTTTGGGTTCCCAGTTCACGTTATTTGGGTATCGTAAAAAAAGTCGATTAAGATTTGTCATTTTTGGTAGTGATTTTATTCGCCTATTAGATGCACAATGAGTTGGAGAATCTGATAAACCCGACTTCCGGTAGCCTAGCTGCAAGGGAAATGCCTTAAATTGCCGTTTGAAGCTTCAACTTTGGGTTCCCAGTTCACGACATTTGGGTATCGTAAAAAAAAGTCGATTAAGATTTGTCATTTTTGGTAGTGATTTTATTCGCCTATTAGATGCACAATGAGTTGGAGAATCTGATAAACCCCACTTCCGGTAGCCTAGCTGCAAGGGAAACGCCTTAAATTGCCGTTTGAAGCTTCAACTTTGGGTTCCCAGTTCACGACATTTGGGTATCGTAAAAAAAAGTCGATTAAGATTTGTCATTTTTGGTAGTGATTTTATTCGCCTATTAGATGCACAATGAGTTGGAGAATCTGATAAACCCCACTTCCGGTAGCCTAGCTGCAAGAGAAATGCCTTAAATTGCCGTTTGAAGCTTCAACTTTGGGTTCCCAGTTCACGTTATTTGGGTATCGTAAAAAAAAGTCGATTAAGATTTGTCATTTTTGGTAGTGATTTTATTCGCCTATTAGATGCACAATGAGTTGGAGAATCTGATAAACCCCACTTCCGGTAGCCTAGCTGCAAGGGAAATGCCTTAAATTGCCGTTTGAAGCTTCAACTTTGGGTTCCCAGTTCACGACATTTGGGTATCGTAAAAATAAGTCGATTAAGATTTGTCATTTTTGGTAGTGATTTTATTCGCCTATTAGATGCACAATGAGTTGGAGAATCTGATAAACCCCACTTCCGGTAGCCTAGCTGCAAGGGAAACGCCTTAAATTGCCGTTTGAAGCTTCAACTTTGGGTTCCCAGTTCACGACATTTGGGTATCGTAAAAAAAAGTCGATTAAGATTTGTCATTTTTGGTAGTGATTTTATTCGCCTATTAGATGCACAATGAGTTGGAGAATCTGATAAACCCCACTTCCGGTAGCCTAGCTGCAAGAGAAATGCCTTAAATTGCCGTTTGAAGCTTCAACTTTGGGTTCCCTTAAATTGCCGTTTGAAGCTTCAACTTTGGGTTCCCAGTTCACGTTATTTGGGTATCGTAAAAAAAAGTCGATTAAGATTTGTCATTTTTGGTAGTGATTTTATTCGCCTATTAGATGCACAATGAGTTGGAGAATCTGATAAACCCCACTTCCGGTAGCCTAGCTGCAAGGGAAATGCCTTAAATTGCCGTTTGAAGCTTCAACTTTGGGTTCCCAGTTCACGACATTTGGGTATCGTAAAAAAAAGTCGATTAAGATTTGTCATTTTTGGTAGTGATTTTATTCGCCTATTAGATGCACAATGAGTTGGAGAATCTGATAAACCCCACTTCCGGTAGCCTAGCTGCAAGGGAAACGCCTTAAATTGCCGTTTGAAGCTTCAACTTTGGGTTCCCAGTTCACGACATTTGGGTATCGTAAAAAAAAGTCGATTAAGATTTGTCATTTTTGGTAGTGATTTTATTCGCCTATTAGATGCACAATGAGTTGGAGAATCTGATAAACCCCACTTCCGGTAGCCTAGCTGCAAGAGAAATGCCTTAAATTGCCGTTTGAAGCTTCAACTTTGGGTTCCCTTAAATTGCCGTTTGAAGCTTCAACTTTGGGTTCCCAGTTCACGTTATTTGGGTATCGTAAAAAAAAGTCGATTAAGATTTGTCATTTTTGGTAGTGATTTTATTCGCCTATTAGATGCACAATGAGTTGGAGAATCTGATAAACCCCACTTCCGGTAGCCTAGCTGCAAGGGAAATGCCTTAAATTGCCGTTTGAAGCTTCAACTTTGGGTTCCCAGTTCACGACATTTGGGTATCGTAAAAAAAAGTCGATTAAGATTTGTCATTTTTGGTAGTGATTTTATTCGCCTATTAGATGCACAATGAGTTGGAGAATCTGATAAACCCCACTTCCGGTAGCCTAGCTGCAAGGGAAACGCCTTAAATTGCCGTTTGAAGCTTCAACTTTGGGTTCCCAGTTCACGACATTTGGGTATCGTAAAAAAAAGTCGATTAAGATTTGTCATTTTTGGTAGTGATTTTATTCGCCTATTAGATGCACAATGAGTTGGAGAATCTGATAAACCCCACTTCCGGTAGCCTAGCTGCAAGAGAAATGCCTTAAATTGCCGTTTGAAGCTTCAACTTTGGGTTCCCAGTTCACGTTATTTGGGTATCGTAAAAAAAAGTCGATTAAGATTTGTCATTTTTGGTAGTGATTTTATTCGCCTATTAGATGCACAATGAGTTGGAGAATCTGATAAACCCCACTTCCGGTAGCCTAGCTGCAAGGGAAATGCCTTAAATTGCCGTTTGAAGCTTCAACTTTGGGTTCCCAGTTCACGACATTTGGGTATCGTAAAAAAAAGTCGATTAAGATTTGTCATTTTTGGTAGTGATTTTATTCGCCTATTAGATGCACAATGAGTTGGAGAATCTGATAAACCCCACTTCCGGTAGCCTAGCTGCAAGGGAAACGCCTTAAATTGCCGTTTGAAGCTTCAACTTTGGGTTCCCAGTTCACGACATTTGGGTATCGTAAAAAAAAGTCGATTAAGATTTGTCATTTTTGGTAGTGATTTTATTCGCCTATTAGATGCACAATGAGTTGGAGAATCTGATAAACCCCACTTCCGGTAGCCTAGCTGCAAGAGAAATGCCTTAAATTGCCGTTTGAATCTTCAACTTTGGGTTCCCTTAAATTGCCGTTTGAAGCTTCAACTTTGGGTTCCCAGTTCACGTTATTTGGGTATCGTAAAAAAAAGTCGATTAAGATTTGTCATTTTTGGTAGTGATTTTATTCGCCTATTAGATGCACAATGAGTTGGAGAATCTGATAAACCCCACTTCCGGTAGCCTAGCTGCAAGGGAAATGCCTTAAATTGCCGTTTGAAGCTTCAACTTTGGGTTCCCAGTTCACGACATTTGTGTATCGTAAAAAAAAGTCGATTAAGATTTGTCATTTTTGGTAGTGATTTTATTCGCCTATTAGATGCACAATGAGTTGGAGAATCTGATAAACCCCACTTCCGGTAGCCTAGCTGCAAGGGAAATGCCTTAAATTGCCGTTTGAAGCTTCAACTTTGGGTTCCCAGTTCACGACATTTGCGTATCGTAAAAAAAAGTCGATTAAGATTTGTCATTTTTGGTAGTGATTTTATTCGCCTATTAGATGCACAATGAGTTGGAGAATCTGATAAACCCCACTTCCGGTAGCCTAGCTGCAAGAGAAATGCCTTAAATTGCCGTTTGAAGCTTCAACTTTGGGTTCCCAGTTCACGTTATTTGGGTATCGTAAAAAAAAGTCGATTAAGATTTGTCATTTTTGGTAGTGATTTTATTCGCCTATTAGATGCACAATGAGTTGGAGAATCTGATAAACCCCACTTCCGGTAGCCTAGCTGCAAGGGAAATGCCTTAAATTGCCGTTTGAAGCTTCAACTTTGGGTTCCCAGTTCACGACATTTGGGTATCGTAAAAAAAAGTCGATTAAGATTTGTCATTTTTGGTAGTGATTTTATTCGCCTATTAGATGCACAATGAGTTGGAGAATCTGATAAACCCCACTTCCGGTAGCCTAGCTGCAAGGGAAACGCCTTAAATTGCCGTTTGAAGCTTCAACTTTGGGTTCCCAGTTCACGACATTTGGGTATCGTAAAAAAAAGTCGATTAAGATTTGTCATTTTTGGTAGTGATTTTATTCGCCTATTAGATGCACAATGAGTTGGAGAATCTGATAAACCCCACTTCCGGTAGCCTAGCTGCAAGAGAAATGCCTTAAATTGCCGTTTGAAGCTTCAACTTTGGGTTCCCTTAAATTGCCGTTTGAAGCTTCAACTTTGGGTTCCCAGTTCACGTTATTTGGGTATCGTAAAAAAAAGTCGATTAAGATTTGTCATTTTTGGTAGTGATTTTATTCGCCTATTAGATGCACAATGAGTTGGAGAATCTGATAAACCCCACTTCCGGTAGCCTAGCTGCAAGGGAAATGCCTTAAATTGCCGTTTGAAGCTTCAACTTTGGGTTCCCAGTTCACGTTATTTGGGTATCGTAAAAAAAAGTCGATTAAGATTTGTCATTTTTGGTAGTGATTTTATTCGCCTATTAGATGCACAATGAGTTGGAGAATCTGATAAACCCCACTTCCGGTAGCCTAGCTGCAAGGGAAATGCCTTAAATTGCCGTTTGAAGCTTCAACTTTGGGTTCCCAGTTCACGACATTTGGGTATCGTAAAAAAAAGTCGATTAAGATTTGTCATTTTTGGTAGTGATTTTATTCGCCTATTAGATGCACAATGAGTTGGAGAATCTGATAAACCCCACTTCCGGTAGCCTAGCTGCAAGGGAAACGCCTTAAATTGCCGTTTGAAGCTTCAACTTTGGGTTCCCAGTTCACGACATTTGGGTATCGTAAAAAAAAGTCGATTAAGATTTGTCATTTTTGGTAGTGATTTTATTCGCCTATTAGATGCACAATGAGTTGGAGAATCTGATAAACCCCACTTCCGGTAGCCTAGCTGCAAGAGAAATGCCTTAAATTGCCGTTTGAAGCTTCAACTTTGGGTTCCCAGTTCACGTTATTTGGGTATCGTAAAAAAAAGTCGATTAAGATTTGTCATTTTTGGTAGTGATTTTATTCGCCTATTAGATGCACAATGAGTTGGAGAATCTGATAAACCCCACTTCCGGTAGCCTAGCTGCAAGGGAAATGCCTTAAATTGCCGTTTGAAGCTTCAACTTTGGGTTCCCAGTTCACGTTATTTGGGTATCGTAAAAAAAAGTCGATTAAGATTTGTCATTTTTGGTAGTGATTTTATTCGCCTATTAGATGCACAATGAGTTGGAGAATCTGATAAACCCCACTTCCGGTAGCCTAGCTGCAAGGGAAATGCCTTAAATTGCCGTTTGAAGCTTCAACTTTGGGTTCCCAGTTCACGACATTTGGGTATCGTAAAAAAAAGTCGATTAAGATTTGTCATTTTTGGTAGTGATTTTATTCGCCTATTAGATGCACAATGAGTTGGAGAATCTGATAAACCCCACTTCCGGTAGCCTAGCTGCAAGAGAAATGCCTTAAATTGCCGTTTGAAGCTTCAACTTTGGGTTCCCTTAAATTGCCGTTTGAAGCTTCAACTTTGGGTTCCCAGTTCACGTTATTTGGGTATCGTAAAAAAAAGTCGATTAAGATTTGTCATTTTTGGTAGTGATTTTATTCGCCTATTAGATGCACAATGAGTTGGAGAATCTCATAAACCCCACTTCCGGTAGCCTAGCTGCAAGGGAAATGCCTTAAATTGCCGTTTGAAGCTTCAACTTTGGGTTCCCAGTTCACGTTATTTGGGTATCGTAAAAAAAAGTCGATTAAGATTTGTCATTTTTGGTAGTGATTTTATTCGCCTATTAGATGCACAATGAGTTGGAGAATCTGATAAACCCCACTTCCGGTAGCCTAGCTGCAAGGGAAATGCCTTAAATTGCCGTTTGAAGCTTCAACTTTGGGTTCCCAGTTCACGACATTTGGGTATCGTAAAAAAAAGTCGATTAAGATTTGTCATTTTTGGTAGTGATTTTATTCGCCTATTAGATGCACAATGAGTTGGAGAATCTGATAAACCCCACTTCCGGTAGCCTAGCTGCAAGGGAAACGCCTTAAATTGCCGTTTGAAGCTTCAACTTTGGGTTCCCAGTTCACGACATTTGGGTATCGTAAAAAAAAGTCGATTAAGATTTGTCATTTTTGGTAGTGATTTTATTCGCCTATTAGATGCACAATGAGTTGGAGAATCTGATAAACCCCACTTCCGGTAGCCTAGCTGCAAGAGAAATGCCTTAAATTGCCGTTTGAAGCTTCAACTTTGGGTTCCCAGTTCACGTTATTTGGGTATCGTAAAAAAAAGTCGATTAAGATTTGTCATTTTTGGTAGTGATTTTATTCGCCTATTAGATGCACAATGAGTTGGAGAATCTGATAAACCCCACTTCCGGTAGCCTAGCTGCAAGGGAAATGCCTTAAATTGCCGTTTGAAGCTTCAACTTTGGGTTCCCAGTTCACGACATTTGGGTATCGTAAAAAAAAGTCGATTAAGATTTGTCATTTTTGGTAGTGATTTTATTCGCCTATTAGATGCACAATGAGTTGGAGAATCTGATAAACCCCACTTCCGGTAGCCTAGCTGCAAGAGAAATGCCTTAAATTGCCGTTTGAAGCTTCAACTTTGGGTTCCCAGTTCACGTTATTTGGGTATCGTAAAAAAAAGTCGATTAAGATTTGTCATTTTTGGTAGTGATTTTATTCGCCTATTAGATGCACAATGAGTTGGAGAATCTGATAAACCCCACTTCCGGTAGCCTAGCTGCAAGGGAAATGCCTTAAATTGCCGTTTGAAGCTTCAACTTTGGGTTCCCAGTTCACGACATTTGGGTATCGTAAAAAAAAGTCGATTAAGATTTGTCATTTTTGGTAGTGATTTTATTCGCCTATTAGATGCACAATGAGTTGGAGAATCTGATAAACCCCACTTCCGGTAGCCTAGCTGCAAGGGAAACGCCTTAAATTGCCGTTTGAAGCTTCAACTTTGGGTTCCCAGTTCACGACATTTGGGTATCGTAAAAAAAAGTCGATTAAGATTTGTCATTTTTGGTAGTGATTTTATTCGCCTATTAGATGCACAATGAGTTGGAGAATCTGATAAACCCCACTTCCGGTAGCCTAGCTGCAAGAGAAATGCCTTAAATTGCCGTTTGAAGCTTCAACTTTGGGTTCCCTTAAATTGCCGTTTGAAGCTTCAACTTTGGGTTCCCAGTTCACGTTATTTGGGTATCGTAAAAAAAAGTCGATTAAGATTTGTCATTTTTGGTAGTGATTTTATTCGCCTATTAGATGCACAACGAGTTGGAGAATCTGATAAACCCCACTTCCGGTAGCCTAGCTGCAAGGGAAATGCCTTAAATTGCCGTTTGAAGCTTCAACTTTGGGTTCCCTTAAATTGCCGTTTGAAGCTTCAACTTTGGGTTCCCAGTTCACGTTATTTGGGTATCGTAAAAAAAAGTCGATTAAGATTTGTCATTTTTGGTAGTGATTTTATTCGCCTATTAGATGCACAATTAGTTGGAGAATCTGATAAACCCCACTTCCGGTAGCCTAGCTGCAAGAGAAATGCCTTAAATTGCCGTTTGAAGCTTCAACTTTGGGTTCCCTTAAATTGCCGTTTGAAGCTTCAACTTTGGGTTCCCAGTTCACGTTATTTGGGTATCGTAAAAAAAAGTCGATTAAGATTTGTCATTTTTGGTAGTGATTTTATTCGCCTATTAGATGCACAATGAGTTGGAGAATCTGATAAACCCCACTTCCGGTAGCCTAGCTGCAAGGGAAATGCCTTAAATTGCCGTTTGAAGCTTCAACTTTGGGTTCCCAGTTCACGACATTTGGGTATCGTAAAAAAAAGTCGATTAAGATTTGTCATTTTTGGTAGTGATTTTATTCGCCTATTAGATGCACAATGAGTTGGAGAATCTGATAAACCCCACTTCCGGTAGCCTAGCTGCAAGGGAAATGCCTTAAATTGCCGTTTGAAGCTTCAACTTTGGGTTCCCAGTTCACGACATTTGGGTATCGTAAAAAAAAGTCGATTAAGATTTGTCATTTTTGGTAGTGATTTTATTCGCCTATTAGATGCACAATGAGTTGGAGAATCTGATAAACCCCACTTCCGGTAGCCTAGCTGCAAGGGAAACGCCTTAAATTGCCGTTTGAAGCTTCAACTTTGGGTTCCCAGTTCACGACATTTGGGTATCGTAAAAAAAAGTCGATTAAGATTTGTCATTTTTGGTAGTGATTTTATTCGCCTATTAGATGCACAATTAGTTGGAGAATCTGATAAACCCCACTTCCGGTAGCCTAGCTGCAAGAGAAATGCCTTAAATTGCCGTTTGAAGCTTCAACTTTGGGTTCCCTTAAATTGCCGTTTGAAGCTTCAACTTTGGGTTCCCAGTTCACGTTATTTGGGTATCGTAAAAAAAAGTCGATTAAGATTTGTCATTTTTGGTAGTGATTTTATTCGCCTATTAGATGCACAATGAGTTGGAGAATCTGATAAACCCCACTTCCGGTAGCCTAGCTGCAAGGGAAATGCCTTAAATTGCCGTTTGAAGCTTCAACTTTGGGTTCCCAGTTCACGACATTTGGGTATCGTAAAAAAAAGTCGATTAAGATTTGTCATTTTTGGTAGTGATTTTATTCGCCTATTAGATGCACAATGAGTTGGAGAATCTGATAAACCCCACTTCCGGTAGCCTAGCTGCAAGGGAAATGCCTTAAATTGCCGTTTGAAGCTTCAACTTTGGGTTCCCAGTTCACGACATTTGGGTATCGTAAAAAAAAGTCGATTAAGATTTGTCATTTTTGGTAGTGATTTTATTCGCCTATTAGATGCACAATGAGTTGGAGAATCTGATAAACCCCACTTCCGGTAGCCTAGCTGCAAGGGAAACGCCTTAAATTGCCGTTTGAAGCTTCAACTTTGGGTTCCCAGTTCACGACATTTGGGTATCGTAAAAAAAAGTCGATTAAGATTTGTCATTTTTGGTAGTGATTTTATTCGCCTATTAGATGCACAATGAGTTGGAGAATCTGATAAACCCCACTTCCGGTAGCCTAGCTGCAAGAGAAATGCCTTAAATTGCCGTTTGAAGCTTCAACTTTGGGTTCCCAGTTCACGTTATTTGGGTATCGTAAAAAAAAGTCGATTAAGATTTGTCATTTTTGGTAGTGATTTTATTCGCCTATTAGATGCACAATTAGTTGGAGAATCTGATAAACCCCACTTCCGGTAGCCTAGCTGCAAGAGAAATGCCTTAAATTGCCGTTTGAAGCTTCAACTTTGGGTTCCCTTAAATTGCCGTTTGAAGCTTCAACTTTGGGTTCCCAGTTCACGTTATTTGGGTATCGTAAAAAAAAGTCGATTAAGATTTGTCATTTTTGGTAGTGATTTTATTCGCCTATTAGATGCACAATGAGTTGGAGAATCTGATAAACCCCACTTCCGGTAGCCTAGCTGCAAGAGAAATGCCTTAAATTGCCGTTTGAAGCTTCAACTTTGGGTTCCCTTAAATTGCCGTTTGAAGCTTCAACTTTGGGTTCCCAGTTCACGTTATTTGGGTATCGTAAAAAAAAGTCGATTAAGATTTGTCATTTTTGGTAGTGATTTTATTCGCCTATTAGATGCACAATGAGTTGGAGAATCTGATAAACCCCACTTCCGGTAGCCTAGCTGCAAGGGAAATGCCTTAAATTGCCGTTTGAAGCTTCAACTTTGGGTTCCCAGTTCACGACATTTGGGTATCGTAAAAAAAAGTCGATTAAGATTTGTCATTTTTGGTAGTGATTTTATTCGCCTATTAGATGCACAATGAGTTGGAGAATCTGATAAACCCCACTTCCGGTAGCCTAGCTGCAAGGGAAACGCCTTAAATTGCCGTTTGAAGCTTCAACTTTGGGTTCCCAGTTCACGACATTTGGGTATCGTAAAAAAAAGTCGATTAAGATTTGTCATTTTTGGTAGTGATTTTATTCGCCTATTAGATGCACAATGAGTTGGAGAATCTGATAAACCCCACTTCCGGTAGCCTAGCTGCAAGAGAAATGCCTTAAATTGCCGTTTGAAGCTTCAACTTTGGGTTCGCAGTTCACGTTATTTGGGTATCGTAAAAAAAAGTCGATTAAGATTTGTCATTTTTGGTAGTGATTTTATTCGCCTATTAGATGCACAATGAGTTGGAGAATCTGATAAACCCCACTTCCGGTAGCCTAGCTGCAAGGGAAATGCCTTAAATTGCCGTTTGAAGCTTCAACTTTGGGTTCCCAGTTCACGACATTTGGGTATCGTAAAAAAAAGTCGATTAAGATTTGTCATTTTTGGTAGTGATTTTATTCGCCTATTAGATGCACAATGAGTTGGAGAATCTGATAAACCCCACTTCCGGTAGCCTAGCTGCAAGGGAAACGCCTTAAATTGCCGTTTGAAGCTTCAACTTTGGGTTCCCAGTTCACGACATTTGGGTATCGTAAAAAAAAGTCGATTAAGATTTGTCATTTTTGGTAGTGATTTTATTCGCCTATTAGATGCACAATGAGTTGGAGAATCTGATAAACCGCACTTCCGGTAGCCTAGCTGCAAGAGAAATGCCTTAAATTGCCGTTTGAAGCTTCAACTTTGGGTTCCCTTAAATTGCCGTTTGAAGCTTCAACTTTGGGTTCCCAGTTCACGTTATTTGGGTATCGTAAAAAAAAGTCGATTAAGATTTGTCATTTTTGGTAGTGATTTTATTCGCCTATTAGATGCACAATGAGTTGGAGAATCTGATAAACCCCACTTCCGGTAGCCTAGCTGCAAGGGAAATGCCTTAAATTGCCGTTTGAAGCTTCAACTTTGGGTTCCCAGTTCACGACATTTGGGTATCGTAAAAAAAAGTCGATTAAGATTTGTCATTTTTGGTAGTGATTTTATTCGCCTATTAGATGCACAATGAGTTGGAGAATCTGATAAACCCCACTTCCGGTAGCCTAGCTGCAAGGGAAACGCCTTAAATTGCCGTTTGAAGCTTCAACTTTGGGTTCCCAGTTCACGACATTTGGGTATCGTAAAAAAAAGTCGATTAAGATTTGTCATTTTTGGTAGTGATTTTATTCGCCTATTAGATGCACAATGAGTTGGAGAATCTGATAAACCCCACTTCCGGTAGCCTAGCTGCAAGAGAAATGCCTTAAATTGCCGTTTGAAGCTTCAACTTTGGGTTCCCTTAAATTGCCGTTTGAAGCTTCAACTTTGGGTTCCCAGTTCACGTTATTTGGGTATCGTAAAAAAAAGTCGATTAAGATTTGTCATTTTTGGTAGTGATTTTATTCGCCTATTAGATGCACAATGAGTTGGAGAATCTGATAAACCCCACTTCCGGTAGCCTAGCTGCAAGAGAAATGCCTTAAATTGCCGTTTGAAGCTTCAACTTTGGGTTCCCAGTTCACGTTATTTGGGTATCGTAAAAAAAAGTCGATTAAGATTTGTCATTTTTGGTAGTGATTTTATTCGCCTATTAGATGCACAATGAGTTGGAGAATCTGATAAACCCCACTTCCGGTAGCCTAGCTGCAAGGGAAATGCCTTAAATTGCCGTTTGAAGCTTCAACTTTGGGTTCCCAGTTCACGACATTTGGGTATCGTAAAAAAAAGTCGATTAAGATTTGTCATTTTTGGTAGTGATTTTATTCGCCTATTAGATGCACAATGAGTTGGAGAATCTGATAAACCCCACTTCCGGTAGCCTAGCTGCAAGGGAAACGCCTTAAATTGCCGTTTGAAGCTTCAACTTTGGGTTCCCAGTTCACGACATTTGGGTATCGTAAAAAAAAGTCGATTAAGATTTGTCATTTTTGGTAGTGATTTTATTCGCCTATTAGATGCACAATGAGTTGGAGAATCTGATAAACCCCACTTCCGGTAGCCTAGCTGCAAGGGAAACGCCTTAAATTGCCGTTTGAAGCTTCAACTTTGGGTTCCCAGTTCACGACATTTGGGTATCGTAAAAAAAAGTCGATTAAGATTTGTCATTTTTGGTACTGATTTTATTCGCCTATTAGATGCACAATGAGTTGGAGAATCTGATAAACCCCACTTCCGGTAGCCTAGCTGCAAGAGAAATGCCTTAAATTGCCGTTTGAAGCTTCAACTTTGGGTTCCCAGTTCACGTTATTTGGGTATCGTAAAAAAAAGTCGATTAAGATTTGTCATTTTTGGTAGTGATTTTATTCGCCTATTAGATGCACAATGAGTTGGAGAATCTGATAAACCCCACTTCCGGTAGCCTAGCTGCAAGGGAAATGCATTAAATTGCCGCTTGAAGCTTCAACTTTGGGTTCCCAGTTCACGACATTTGGGTATCGTAAAAAAAAGTCGATTAAGATTTGTCATTTTTGGTAGTGATTTTATTCGCCTATTAGATGCACAATGAGTTGGAGAATCTGATAAACCCCACTTCCGGTAGCCTAGCTGCAAGGGAAACGCCTTAAATTGCCGTTTGAAGCTTCAACTTTGGGTTCCCAGTTCACGACATTTGGGTATCGTAAAAAAAAGTCGATTAAGATTTGTCATTTTTGGTAGTGATTTTATTCGCCTATTAGATGCACAATGAGTTGGAGAATCTGATAAACCCCACTTCCGGTAGCCTAGCTGCAAGTGAAATGCCTTAAATTGCCGTTTGAAGCTTCAACTTTGGGTTCCCTTAAATTGCCGTTTGAAGCTTCAACTTTGGGTTCCCAGTTCACGTTATTTGGGTATCGTAAAAAAAAGTCGATTAAGATTTGTCATTTTTGGTAGTGATTTTATTCGCCTATTAGATGCACAATGAGTTGGAGAATCTGATAAACCCCACTTCCGGTAGCCTAGCTGCAAGGGAAATGCCTTAAATTGCCGTTTGAAGCTTCAACTTTGGGTTCCCAGTTCACGTTATTTGGGTATCGTAAAAAAAAGTCGATTAAGATTTGTCATTTTTGGTAGTGATTTTATTCGCCTATTAGATGCACAATGAGTTGGAGAATCTAATAAACCCCACTTCCGGTAGCCTAGCTGCAAGGGAAATGCCTTAAATTGCCGTTTGAAGCTTCAACTTTGGGTTCCCAGTTCACGACATTTGGGTATCGTAAAAAAAAGTCGATTAAGATTTGTCATTTTTGGTAGTGATTTTATTCGCCTATTAGATGCACAATGAGTTGGAGAATCTGATAAACCCCACTTCCGGTAGCCTAGCTGCAAGGGAAACGCCTTAAATTGCCGTTTGAAGCTTCAACTTTGGGTTCCCAGTTCACGACATTTGGGTATCGTAAAAAAAAGTCGATTAAGATTTGTCATTTTTGGTAGTGATTTTATTCGCCTATTAGATGCACAATGAGTTGGAGAATCTGATAAACCCCACTTCCGGTAGCCTAGCTGCAAGGGAAATGCCTTAAATTGCCGTTTGAAGCTTCAACTTTGGGTTCCCAGTTCACGTTATTTGGGTATCGTAAAAAAAAGTCGATTAAGATTTGTCATTTTTGGTAGTGATTTTATTCGCCTATTAGATGCACAATGAGTTGGAGAATCTGATAAACCCCACTTCCGGTAGCCAAGCTGCAAGGGAAATGCCTTAAATTGCCGTTTGAAGCTTCAACTTTGGGTTCCCAGTTCACGATATTTGGGTATCGTAAAAAAAAGTCGATTAAGATTTGTCATTTTTGGTAGTGATTTTATTCGCCTATTAGATGCACAATGAGTTGGAGAATCTGATAAACCCCACTTCCGGTAGCCTAGCTGCAAGGGAAACGCCTTAAATTGCCGTTTGAAGCTTCAACTTTGGGTTCCCAGTTCACGACATTTGGGTATCGTAAAAAAAAGTCGATTAAGATTTGTCATTTTTGGTAGTGATTTTATTCGCCTATTAGATGCACAATGAGTTGGAGAATCTGATAAACCCCACTTCCGGTAGCCTAGCTGCAAGAGAAATGCCTTAAATTGCCGTTTGAAGCTTCAACTTTGGGTTCCCAGTTCACGTTATTTGGGTATCGTAAAAAAAAGTCGATTAAGATTTGTCATTTTTGGTAGTGATTTTATTCGCCTATTAGATGCACAATGAGTTGGAGAATCTGATAAACCCCACTTCCGGTAGCCTAGCTGCAAGAGAAATGCCTTAAATTGCCGTTTGAAGCTTCAACTTTGGGTTCCCTTAAATTGCCGTTTGAAGCTTCAACTTTGGGTTCCCAGTTCACGTTATTTGGGTATCGTAAAAAAAAGTCGATTAAGATTTGTCATTTTTGGTAGTGATTTTATTCGCCTATTAGATGCACAATGAGTTGGAGAATCTGATAAACCCCACTTCCGGTAGCCTAGCTGCAAGGGAAATGCCTTAAATTGCCGTTTGAAGCTTCAACTTTGGGTTCCCAGTTCACGACATTTGGGTATCGTAAAAAAAAGTCGATTAAGATTTGTCATTTTTGGTAGTGATTTTATTCGCCTATTAGATGCACAATGAGTTGGAGAATCTGATAAACCCCACTTCCGGTAGCCTAGCTGCAAGGGAAACGCCTTAAATTGCCGTTTGAAGCTTCAACTTTGGGTTCCCAGTTCACGACATTTGGGTATCGTAAAAAAAAGTCGATTAAGATTTGTCATTTTTGGTAGTGATTTTATTCGCCTATTAGATGCACAATGAGTTGGAGAATCTGATAAACCCCACTTCCGGTAGCCTAGCTGCAAGAGAAATGCCTTAAATTGCCGTTTGAAGCTTCAACTTTGGGTTCCCAGTTCACGTTATTTGGGTATCGTAAAAAAAAGTCGATTAAGATTTGTCATTTTTGGTAGTGATTTTATTCGCCTATTAGATGCACAATGAGTTGGAGAATCTGATAAACCCCACTTCCGGTAGCCTAGCTGCAAGGGAAATGCCTTAAATTGCCGTTTGAAGCTTCAACTTTGGGTTCCCAGTTCACGACATTTGGGTATCGTAAAAAAAAGTCGATTAAGATTTGTCATTTTTGGTAGTGATTTTATTCGCCTATTAGATGCACAATGAGTTGGAGAATCTGATAAACCCCACTTCCGGTAGCCTAGCTGCAAGGGAAACGCCTTAAATTGCCGTTTGAAGCTTCAACTTTGGGTTCCCAGTTCACGACATTTGGGTATCGT
Organism: Acanthosepion lycidas; assembly: GCA_963932145.1. Taxonomy (NCBI): domain Eukaryota; kingdom Metazoa; phylum Mollusca; class Cephalopoda; order Sepiida; family Sepiidae; genus Acanthosepion; species Acanthosepion lycidas. Next base: position 41,720 of record CAWVQA010000611.1, on the reverse strand, counting down.
AAAAAAAAGTCGATTAAGATTTGTCATTTTTGGTAGTGATTTTATTCGCCTATTAGATGCACAATGAGTTGGAGAATCTGATAAACCCCACTTCCGGTAGCCTAGCTGCAAGAGAAATGCCTTAAATTGCCGTTTGAAGCTTCAACTTTGGGTTCCCTTAAATTGCCGTTTGAAGCTTCAACTTTGGGTTCCCAGTTCACGTTATTTGGGTATCGTAAAAAAAAGTCGATTAAGATTTGTCATTTTTGGTAGTGATTTTATTCGCCTATTAGATGCACAATGAGTTGGAGAATCTGATAAACCCCACTTCCGGTAGCCTAGCTGCAAGGGAAATGCCTTAAATTGCCGTTTGAAGCTTCAACTTTGGGTTCCCAGTTCACGACATTTGGGTATCGTAAAAAAAAGTCGATTAAGATTTGTCATTTTTGGTAGTGATTTTATTCGCCTATTAGATGCACAATGAGTTGGAGAATCTGATAAACCCCACTTCCGGTAGCCTAGCTGCAAGGGAAACGCCTTAAATTGCCGTTTGAAGCTTCAACTTTGGGTTCCCAGTTCACGACATTTGGGTATCGTAAAAAAAAGTCGATTAAGATTTGTCATTTTTGGTAGTGATTTTATTCAACTATTAGATGCACAATGAGTTGAAGAATCTGATAAACCCCACTTCCGGTAGCCTAGCTGCAAGGGAAACGCCTTAAATTGCCGTTTGAAGCTTCAACTTTGGGTTCCCAGTTCACGACATTTGGGTATCGTAAAAAAAAGTCGATTAAGATTTGTCATTTTTGGTAGTGATTTTATTCGCCTATTAGATGCACAATGAGTTGGAGAATCTGATAAACCCCACTTCCGGTAGCCTAGCTGCAAGAGAAATGCCTTAAATTGCCGTTTGAAGCTTCAACTTTGGGTTCCCTTAAATTGCCGTTTGAAGCTTCAACTTTGGGTTCCCAGTTCACGACATTTGGGTATCGTAAAAAAAAGTCGATTAAGATTTGTCATTTTTGGTAGTGATTTTATTCGCCTATTAGATGCACAATGAGTTGGAGAATCTGATAAACCCCACTTCCGGTAGCCTAGCTGCAAGAGAAATGCCTTAAATTGCCGTTTGAAGCTTCAACTTTGGGTTCCCTTAAATTGCCGTTTGAAGCTTCAACTTTGGGTTCCCAGTTCACGTTATTTGGGTATCGTAAAAAAAAGTCGATTAAGATTTGTCATTTTTGGTAGTGATTTTATTCGCCTATTAGATGCACAATGAGTTGGAGAATCTGATAAACCCCACTTCCGGTAGCCTAGCTGCAAGGGAAATGCCTTAAATTGCCGTTTGAAGCTTCAACTTTGGGTTCCCAGTTCACGTTATTTGGGTATCGTAAAAAAAAGTCGATTAAGATTTGTCATTTTTGGTAGTGATTTTATTCGCCTATTAGATGCACAATGAGTTGGAGAATCTGATAAACCCCACTTCCGGTAGCCTAGCTGCAAGGGAAATGCCTTAAATTGCCGTTTGAAGCTTCAACTTTGGGTTCCCAGTTCACGACATTTGGGTATCGTAAAAAAAAGTCGATTAAGATTTGTCATTTTTGGTAGTGATTTTATTCGCCTATTAGATGCACAATGAGTTGGAGAATCTGATAAACCCCACTTCCGGTAGCCTAGCTGCAAGGGAAACGCCTTAAATTGCCGTTTGAAGCTTCAACTTTGGGTTCCCAGTTCACGACATTTGGGTATCGTAAAAAAAAGTCGATTAAGATTTGTCATTTTTGGTAGTGATTTTATTCGCCTATTAGATGCACAATGAGTTGGAGAATCTGATAAACCCCACTTCCGGTAGCCTAGCTGCAAGAGAAATGCCTTAAATTGCCGTTTGAAGCTTCAACTTTGGGTTCCCTTAAATTGCCGTTTGAAGCTTCAACTTTGGGTTCCCAGTTCACGTTATTTGGGTATCGTAAAAAAAAGTCGATTAAGATTTGTCATTTTTGGTAGTGATTTTATTCGCCTATTAGATGCACAATGAGTTGGAGAATCTGATAAACCCCACTTCCGGTAGCCTAGCTGCAAGGGAAATGCCTTAAATTGCCGTTTGAAGCTTCAACTTTGGGTTCCCAGTTCACGACATTTGGGTATCGTAAAAAAAAGTCGATTAAGATTTGTCATTTTTGGTAGTGATTTTATTCGCCTATTAGATGCACAATGAGTTGGAGAATCTGATAAACCCCACTTCCGGTAGCCTAGCTGCAAGGGAAACGCCTTAAATTGCCGTTTGAAGCTTCAACTTTGGGTTCCCAGTTCACGACATTTGGGTATCGTAAAAAAAAGTCGATTAAGATTTGTCATTTTTGGTAGTGATTTTATTCGCCTATTAGATGCACAATGAGTTGGAGAATCTGATAAACCCCACTTCCGGTAGCCTAGCTGCAAGGGAAACGCCTTAAATTGCCGTTTGAAGCTTCAACTTTGGGTTCCCAGTTCACGACATTTGGGTATCGTAAAAAAAAGTCGATTAAGATTTGTCATTTTTGGTAGTGATTTTATTCGCCTATTAGATGCACAATGAGTTGGAGAATCTGATAAACCCCACTTCCGGTAGCCTAGCTGCAAGAGAAATGCCTTAAATTGCCGTTTGAAGCTTCAACTTTGGGTTCCCAGTTCACGTTATTTGGGTATCGTAAAAAAAAGTCGATTAAGATTTGTCATTTTTGGTAGTGATTTTATTCGCCTATTAGATGCACAATGAGTTGGAGAATCTGATAAACCCCACTTCCGGTAGCCTAGCTGCAAGGGAAATGCCTTAAATTGCCGTTTGAAGCTTCAACTTTGGATTCCCAGTTCACGACATTTGGGTATCGTAAAAAAAAGTCGATTAAGATTTGTCATTTTTGGTAGTGATTTTATTCGCCTATTAGATGCACAATGAGTTGGAGAATCTGATAAACCCCACTTCCGGTAGCCTAGCTGCAAGGGAAACGCCTTAAATTGCCGTTTGAAGCTTCAACTTTGGGTTCCCAGTTCACGACATTTGGGTAACGTAAAAAAAAGTCGATTAAGATTTGTCATTTTTGGTAGTGATTTTATTCGCCTATTAGATGCACAATGAGTTGGAGAATCTGATAAACCCCACTTCCGGTAGCCTAGCTGCAAGAGAAATGCCTTAAATTGCCGTTTGAAGCTTCAACTTTGGGTTCCCTTAAATTGCCGTTTGAAGCTTCAACTTTGGGTTCCCAGTTCACGTTATTTGGGTATCGTAAAAAAAAGTCGATTAAGATTTGTCATTTTTGGTAGTGATTTTATTCGCCTATTAGATGCACAATGAGTTGGAGAATCTGATAAACCCCACTTCCGGTAGCCTAGCTGCAAGGGAAATGCCTTAAATTGCCGTTTGAAGCTTCAACTTTGGGTTCCCAGTTCACGTTATTTGGGTATCGTAAAAAAAAGTCGATTAAGATTTGTCATTTTTGGTAGTGATTTTATTCGCCTATTAGATGCACAATGAGTTGGAGAATCTGATAAACCCCACTTCCGGTAGCCTAGCTGCAAGGGAAATGCCTTAAATTGCCGTTTGAAGCTTCAACTTTGGGTTCCCAGTTCACGACATTTGGGTATCGTAAAAAAAAGTCGATTAAGATTTGTCATTTTTGGTAGTGATTTTATTCGCCTATTAGATGCACAATGAGTTGGAGAATCTGATAAACCCCACTTCCGGTAGCCTAGCTGCAAGGGAAACGCCTTAAATTGCCGTTTGAAGCTTCAACTTTGGGTTCCCAGTTCACGACATTTGGGTATCGTAAAAAAAAGTCGATTAAGATTTGTCATTTTTGGTAGTGATTTTATTCGCCTATTAGATGCACAATGAGTTGGAGAATCTGATAAACCCCACTTCCGGTAGCCTAGCTGCAAGAGAAATGCCTTAAATTGCCGTTTGAAGCTTCAACTTTGGGTTCCCAGTTCACGTTATTTGGGTATCGTAAAAAAAAGTCGATTAAGATTTGTCATTTTTGGTAGTGATTTTATTCGCCTATTAGATGCACAATGAGTTGGAGAATCTGATAAACCCCACTTCCGGTAGCCTAGCTGCAAGGGAAATGCCTTAAATTGCCGTTTGAAGCTTCAACTTTGGGTTCCCAGTTCACGACATTTGGGTATCGTAAAAAAAAGTCGATTAAGATTTGTCATTTTTGGTAGTGATTTTATTCGCCTATTAGATGCACAATGAGTTGGAGAATCTGATAAACCCCACTTCCGGTAGCCTAGCTGCAAGGGAAACGCCTTAAATTGCCGTTTGAAGCTTCAACTTTGGGTTCCCAGTTCACGACATTTGGGTATCGTAAAAAAAAGTCGATTAAGATTTGTCATTTTTGGTAGTGATTTTATTCGCCTATTAGATGCACAATGAGTTGGAGAATCTGATAAACCCCACTTCCGGTAGCCTAGCTGCAAGAGAAATGCCTTAAATTGCCGTTTGAAGCTTCAACTTTGGGTTCCCTTAAATTGCCGTTTGAAGCTTCAACTTTGGGTTCCCAGTTCACGTTATTTGGGTATCGTAAAAAAAAGTCGATTAAGATTTGTCATTTTTGGTAGTGATTTTATTCGCCTATTAGATGCACAATGAGTTGGAGAATCTGATAAACCCCACTTCCGGTAGCCTAGCTGCAAGGGAAATGCCTTAAATTGCCGTTTGAAGCTTCAACTTTGGGTTCCCAGTTCACGACATTTGGGTATCTTAAAAAAAAGTCGATTAAGATTTGTCATTTTTGGTAGTGATTTTATTCGCCTATTAGATGCACAATGAGTTGGAGAATCTGATAAACCCCACTTCCGGTAGCCTAGCTGCAAGGGAAACGCCTTAAATTGCCGTTTGAAGCTTCAACTTTGGGTTCCCAGTCCACGACATTTGGGTATCGTAAAAAAAAGTCGATTAAGATTTGTCATTTTTGGTAGTGATTTTATTCGCCTATTAGATGCACAATGAGTTGGAGAATCTGATAAACCCCACTTCCGGTAGCCTAGCTGCAAGGGAAACGCCTTAAATTGCCGTTTGAAGCTTCAACTTTGGGTTCCCAGTTCACGACATTTGGGTATCGTAAAAAAAAGTCGATTAAGATTTGTCATTTTTGGTAGTGATTTTATTCGCCTATTAGATGCACAATGAGTTGGAGAATCTGATAAACCCCACTTCCGGTAGCCTAGCTGCAAGGGAAACGCCTTAAATTGCCGTTTGAAGCTTCAACTTTGGGTTCCCAGTTCACGACATTTGGGTATCGTAAAAAAAAGTCGATTAAGATTTGTCATTTTTGGTAGTGATTTTATTCGCCTATTAGATGCACAATGAGTTGGAGAATCTGATAAACCCCACTTCCGGTAGCCTAGCTGCAAGGGAAACGCCTTAAATTGCCGTTTGAAGCTTCAACTTTGGGTTCCCAGTTCACGACATTTGGGTATCGTAAAAAAAAGTCGATTAAGATTTGTCATTTTTGGTAGTGATTTTATTCGCCTATTAGATGCACAATGAGTTGGAGAATCTGATAAACCCCACTTCCGGTAGCCTAGCTGCAAGGGAAATGCCTTAAATTGCCGTTTGAAGCTTCAACTTTGGGTTCCCAGTTCACGACATTTGGGTATCGTAAAAAAAAGTCGATTAAGATTTGTCATTTTTGGTAGTGATTTTATTCGCCTATTAGATGCACAATGAGTTGGAGAATCTGATAAACCCCACTTCCGGTAGCCTAGCTGCAAGGGAAACGCCTTAAATTGCCGTTTGAAGCTTCAACTTTGGGTTCCCAGTTCACGACATTTGGGTATCGTAAAAAAAAGTCGATTAAGATTTGTCATTTTTGGTAGTGATTTTATTCGCCTATTAGATGCACAATGAGTTGGAGAATCTGATAAACCCCACTTCCGGTAGCCTAGCTGCAAGAGAAATGCCTTAAATTGCCGTTTGAAGCTTCAACTTTGGGTTCCCAGTTCACGTTATTTGGGTATCGTAAAAAAAAGTCGATTAAGATTTGTCATTTTTGGTAGTGATTTTATTCGCCTATTAGATGCACAATGAGTTGGAGAATCTGATGAACCCCACTTCCGGTAGCCTAGCTGCAAGGGAAATGCCTTAAATTGCCGTTTGAAGCTTCAACTTTGGGTTCCCAGTTCACGACATTTGGGTATCGTAAAAAAAAGTCGATTAAGATTTGTCATTTTTGGTAGTGATTTTATTCGCCTATTAGATGCACAATGAGTTGGAGAATCTGATAAACCCCACTTCCGGTAGCCTAGCTGCAAGGGAAACGCCTTAAATTGCCGTTTGAAGCTTCAACTTTGGGTTCCCAGTTCACGACATTTGGGTATCGTAAAAAAAAGTCGATTAAGATTTGTCATTTTTGGTAGTGATTTTATTCGCCTATTAGATGCACAATGAGTTGGAGAATCTGATAAACCCCACTTCCGGTAGCCTAGCTGCAAGAGAAATGCCTTAAATTGCCGTTTGAAGCTTCAACTTTGGGTTCCCTTAAATTGCCGTTTGAAGCTTCAACTTTGGGTTCCCAGTTCACGTTATTTGGGTATCGTAAAAAAAAGTCGATTAAGATTTGTCATTTTTGGTAGTGATTTTATTCGCCTATTAGATGCACAATGAGTTGGAGAATCTGATAAACCCCACTTCCGGTAGCCTAGCTGCAAGGGAAATGCCTTAAATTGCCGTTTGAAGCTTCAACTTTGGGTTCCCAGTTCACGACATTTGGGTATCGTAAAAAAAAGTCGATTAAGATTTGTCATTTTTGGTAGTGATTTTATTCGCCTATTAGATGCACAATGAGTTGGAGAATCTGATAAACCCCACTTCCGGTAGCCTAGCTGCAAGGGAAATGCCTTAAATTGCCGTTTGAAGCTTCAACTTTGGGTTCCCAGTTCACGACATTTGGGTATCTTAAAAAAAAGTCGATTAAGATTTGTCATTTTTGGTAGTGATTTTATTCGCCTATTAGATGCACAATGAGTTGGAGAATCTGATAAACCCCACTTCCGGTAGCCTAGCTGCAAGGGAAACGCCTTAAATTGCCGTTTGAAGCTTCAACTTTGGGTTCCCAGTCCACGACATTTGGGTATCGTAAAAAAAAGTCGATTAAGATTTGTCATTTTTGGTAGTGATTTTATTCGCCTATTAGATGCACAATGAGTTGGAGAATCTGATAAACCCCACTTCCGGTAGCCTAGCTGCAAGGGAAACGCCTTAAATTGCCGTTTGAAGCTTCAACTTTGGGTTCCCAGTTCACGACATTTGGGTATCGTAAAAAAAAGTCGATTAAGATTTGTCATTTTTGGTAGTGATTTTATTCGCCTATTAGATGCACAATGAGTTGGAGAATCTGATAAACCCCACTTCCGGTAGCCTAGCTGCAAGGGAAACGCCTTAAATTGCCGTTTGAAGCTTCAACTTTGGGTTCCCAGTTCACGACATTTGGGTATCGTAAAAAAAAGTCGATTAAGATTTGTCATTTTTGGTAGTGATTTTATTCGCCTATTAGATGCACAATGAGTTGGAGAATCTGATAAACCCCACTTCCGGTAGCCTAGCTGCAAGAGAAATGCCTTAAATTGCCGTTTGAAGCTTCAACTTTGGGTTCCCTTAAATTGCCGTTTGAAGCTTCAACTTTGGGTTCCCAGTTCACGACATTTGGGTATCGTAAAAAAAAGTCGATTAAGATTTGTCATTTTTGGTAGTGATTTTATTCGCCTATTAGATGCACAATGAGTTGGAGAATCTGATAAACCCCACTTCCGGTAGCCTAGCTGCAAGAGAAATGCCTTAAATTGCCGTTTGAAGCTTCAACTTTGGGTTCCCTTAAATTGCCGTTTGAAGCTTCAACTTTGGGTTCCCAGTTCACGTTATTTGGGTATCGTAAAAAAAAGTCGATTAAGATTTGTCATTTTTGGTAGTGATTTTATTCGCCGATAAGATGCACAATGAGTTGGAGAATCTGATAAACCCCACTTCCGGTAGCCTAGCTGCAATGGAAATGCCTTAAATTGCCGTTTGAAGCTTCAACTTTGGGTTCCCAGTTCACGACATTTGGTTATCGTAAAAAAAAGTCGATTAAGATATGTCATTTTTGGTAATGATTTTATTCGCCTATTAGATGCACAATGAGTTGGAGAATCTGATAAACCCCACTTCCGGTAGCCTAGCTGCAAGGGAAATGCCTTAAATTGCCGTTTGAAGCTTCAACTTTGGGTTCCCAGTTCACGACATTTGGGTATCGTAAAAAAAAGTCGATTAAGATTTGTCATTTTTGGTAGTGATTTTATTCGCCTATTAGATGCACAATGAGTTGGAGAATCTGATAAACCCCACTTCCGGTAGCCTAGCTGCAAGGGAAACGCCTTAAATTGCCGTTTGAAGCTTCAACTTTGGGTTCCCAGTTCACGACATTTGGGTATCGTAAAAAAAAGTCGATTAAGATTTGTCATTTTTGGTAGTGATTTTATTCGCCTATTAGATGCACAATGAGTTGGAGAATCTGATAAACCCCACTTCCGGTAGCCTAGCTGCAAGGGAAACGCCTTAAATTGCCGTTTGAAGCTTCAACTTTGGGTTCCCAGTTCACGACATTTGGGTATCGTAAAAAAAAGTCGATTAAGATTTGTCATTTTTGGTAGTGATTTTATTCGCCTATTAGATGCACAATGAGTTGGAGAATCTGATAAACCCCACTTCCGGTAGCCTAGCTGCAAGGGAAACGCCTTAAATTGCCGTTTGAAGCTTCAACTTTGGGTTCCCAGTTCACGACATTTGGGTATCGTAAAAAAAAGTCGATTAAGATTTGTCATTTTTGGTAGTGATTTTATTCGCCTATTAGATGCACAATGAGTTGGAGAATCTGATAAACCCCACTTCCGGTAGCCTAGCTGCAAGAGAAATGCCTTAAATTGCCGTTTGAAGCTTCAACTTTGGGTTCCCAGTTCACGTTATTTGGGTATCGTAAAAAAAAGTCGATTAAGATTTGTCATTTTTGGTAGTGATTTTATTCGCCTATTAGATGCACAATGAGTTGGAGAATCTGATAAACCCCACTTCCGGTAGCCTAGCTGCAAGAGAAATGCCTTAAATTGCCGTTTGAAGCTTCAACTTTGGGTTCCCTTAAATTGCCGTTTGAAGCTTCAACTTTGGGTTCCCAGTTCACGACATTTGGGTATCGTAAAAAAAAGTCGATTAAGATTTGTCATTTTTGGTAGTGATTTTATTCGCCTATTAGATGCACAATGAGTTGGAGAATCTGATAAACCCCACTTCCGGTAGCCTAGCTGCAAGAGAAATGCCTTAAATTGCCGTTTGAAGCTTCAACTTTGGGTTCCCTTAAATTGCCGTTTGAAGCTTCAACTTTGGGTTCCCAGTTCACGTTATTTGGGTATCGTAAAAAAAAGTCGATTAAGATTTGTCATTTTTGGTAGTGATTTTATTCGCCTATTAGATGCACAATGAGTTGGAGAATCTGATAAACCCCACTTCCGGTAGCCTAGCTGCAAGGGAAATGCCTTAAATTGCCGTTTGAAGCTTCAACTTTGGGTTCCCAGTTCACGTTATTTGGGTATCGTAAAAAAAAGTCGATTAAGATTTGTCATTTTTGGTAGTGATTTTATTCGCCTATTAGATGCACAATGAGTTGGAGAATCTGATAAACCCCACTTCCGGTAGCCTAGCTGCAAGGGAAATGCCTTAAATTGCCGTTTGAAGCTTCAACTTTGGGTTCCCAGTTCACGACATTTGGGTATCGTAAAAAAAAGTCGATTAAGATTTGTCATTTTTGGTAGTGATTTTATTCGCCTATTAGATGCACAATGAGTTGGAGAATCTGATAAACCCCACTTCCGGTAGCCTAGCTGCAAGGGAAACGCCTTAAATTGCCGTTTGAAGCTTCAACTTTGGGTTCCCAGTTCACGACATTTGGGTATCGTAAAAAAAAGTCGATTAAGATTTGTCATTTTTGGTAGTGATTTTATTCGCCTATTAGATGCACAATGAGTTGGAGAATCTGATAAACCCCACTTCCGGTAGCCTAGCTGCAAGAGAAATGCCTTAAATTGCCGTTTGAAGCTTCAACTTTGGGTTCCCAGTTCACGTTATTTGGGTATCGTAAAAAAAAGTCGATTAAGATTTGTCATTTTTGGTAGTGATTTTATTCGCCTATTAGATGCACAATGAGTTGGAGAATCTGATAAACCCCACTTCCGGTAGCCTAGCTGCAAGGGAAATGCCTTAAATTGCCGTTTGAAGCTTCAACTTTGGGTTCCCAGTTCACGACATTTGGGTATCGTAAAAAAAAGTCGATTAAGATTTGTCATTTTTGGTAGTGATTTTATTCGCCTATTAGATGCACAATGAGTTGGAGAATCTGATAAACCCCACTTCCGGTAGCCTAGCTGCAAGGGAAACGCCTTAAATTGCCGTTTGAAGCTTCAACTTTGGGTTCCCAGTTCACGACATTTGGGTATCGTAAAAAAAAGTCGATTAAGATTTGTCATTTTTGGTAGTGATTTTATTCGCCTATTAGATGCACAATGAGTTGGAGAATCTGATAAACCCCACTTCCGGTAGCCTAGCTGCAAGGGAAATGCCTTAAATTGCCGTTTGAAGCTTCAACTTTGGGTTCCCAGTTCACAGACATTTGGGTATCGTAAAAAAAAGTCGATTAAGATTTGTCATTTTTGGTAGTGATTTTATTCGCCTATTAGATGCACAATGAGTTGGAGAATCTGATAAACCCCACTTCCGGTAGCCTAGCTGCAAGGGAAATGCCTTAAATTGCCGTTTGAAGCTTCAACTTTGGGTTCCCAGTTCACGACATTTGGGTATCGTAAAAAAAAGTCGATTAAGATTTGTCATTTTTGGTAGTGATTTTATTCGCCTATTAGATGCACAATGAGTTGGAGAATCTGATAAACCCCACTTCCGGTAGCCTAGCTGCAAGGGAAACGCCTTAAATTGCCGTTTGAAGCTTCAACTTTGGGTTCCCAGTTCACGACATTTGGGTATCGTAAAAAAAAGTCGATTAAGATTTGTCATTTTTGGTAGTGATTTTATTCGCCTATTAGATGCACAATGAGTTGGAGAATCTGATAAACCCCACTTCCGGTAGCCTAGCTGCAAGGGAAACGCCTTAAATTGCCGTTTGAAGCTTCAACTTTGGGTTCCCAGTTCACGACATTTGGGTATCGTAAAAAAAAGTCGATTAAGATTTGTCATTTTTGGTAGTGATTTTATTCGCCTATTAGATGCACAATGAGTTGGAGAATCTGATAAACCCCACTTCCGGTAGCCTAGCTGCAAGGGAAACGCCTTAAATTGCCGTTTGAAGCTTCAACTTTGGGTTCCCAGTTCACGACATTTGGGTATCGTAAAAAAAAGTCGATTAAGATTTGTCATTTTTGGTAGTGATTTTATTCGCCTATTAGATGCACAATGAGTTGGAGAATCTGATAAACCCCACTTCCGGTAGCCTAGCTGCAAGAGAAATGCCTTAAATTGCCGTTTGAAGCTTCAACTTTGGGTTCCCTTAAATTGCCGTTTGAAGCTTCAACTTTGGGTTCCCAGTTCACGACATTTGGGTATCGTAAAAAAAAGTCGATTAAGATTTGTCATTTTTGGTAGTGATTTTATTCGCCTATTAGATGCACAATGAGTTGGAGAATCTGATAAACCCCACTTCCGGTAGCCTAGCTGCAAGAGAAATGCCTTAAATTGCCGTTTGAAGCTTCAACTTTGGGTTCCCTTAAATTGCCGTTTGAAGCTTCAACTTTGGGTTCCCAGTTCACGACATTTGGGTATCGTAAAAAAAAGTCGATTAAGATTTGTCATTTTTGGTAGTGATTTTATTCGCCTATTAGATGCACAATGAGTTGGAGAATCTGATAAACCCCACTTCCGGTAGCCTAGCTGCAAGAGAAATGCCTTAAATTGCCGTTTGAAGCTTCAACTTTGGGTTCCCTTAAATTGCCGTTTGAAGCTTCAACTTTGGGTTCCCAGTTCACGTTATTTGGGTATCGTAAAAAAAAGTCGATTAAGATTTGTCATTTTTGGTAGTGATTTTATTCGCCTATTAGATGCACAATGAGTTGGAGAATCTGATAAACCCCACTTCCGGTAGCCTAGCTGCAAGGGAAATGCCTTAAATTGCCGTTTGAAGCTTCAACTTTGGGTTCCCTTAAATTGCCGTTTGAAGCTTCAACTTTGGGTTCCCAGTTCACGACATTTGGGTATCGTAAAAAAAAGTCGATTAAGATTTGTCATTTTTGGTAGTGATTTTATTCGCCTATTAGATGAACAATGAGTTGGAGAATCTGATAAACCCCACTTCCGGTAGCCTAGCTGCAAGAGAAATGCCTTAAATTGCCGTTTGAAGCTTCAACTTTGGGTTCCCTTAAATTGCCGTTTGAAGCTTCAACTTTGGGTTCCCAGTTCACGTTATTTGGGTATCTTAAAAAAAAGTCGATTAAGATTTGTCATTTTTGGTAGTGATTTTATTCGCCTATTAGATGCACAATGAGTTGGAGAATCTGATAAACCCCACTTCCGGTAGCCTAGCTGCAAGGGAAATGCCTTAAATTGCCGTTTGATGCTTCAACTTTGGGTTCCCAGTTCACGACATTTGGGTATCGTAAAAAAAAGTCGATTAAGATTTGTCATTTTTGGTAGTGATTTTATTCGCCTATTAGATGCGCAATGAGTTGGAGAATCTGATAAACCCCACTTCCGGTAGCCTAGCTGCAAGAGAAATGCCTTAAATTGCCGTTTGAAGCTTCAACTTTGGGTTCCCTTAAATTGCCGTTTGAAGCTTCAACTTTGGGTTCCCAGTTCACGTTATTTGGGTATCGTAAAAAAAAGTCGATTAAGATTTGTCATTTTTGGTAGTGATTTTATTCGCCTATTAGATGCACAATGAGTTGGAGAATCTGATAAACCCCACTTCCGGTAGCCTAGCTGCAAGGGAAATGCCTTAAATTGCCGTTTGAAGCTTCAACTTTGGGTTCCCAGTTCACGACATTTGGGTATCGTAAAAAAAAGTCGATTAAGATTTGTCATTTTTGGTAGTGATTTTATTCGCCTATTAGATGCACAATGAGTTGGAGAATCTGATAAACCCCACTTCCGGTAGCCTAGCTGCAAGGGAAATGCCTTAAATTGCCGTTTGAAGCTTCAACTTTGGGTTCCCAGTTCACGACATTTGGGTATCGTAAAAAAAAGTCGATTAAGATTTGTCATTTTTGGTAGTGATTTTATTCGCCTATTAGATGAACAATGAGTTGGAGAATCTGATAAACCCCACTTCCGGTAGCCTAGCTGCAAGGGAAACGCCTTAAATTGCCGTTTGATGCTTCAACTTTGGGTTCCCAGTTCACGACATTTGGGTATCGTAAAAAAAAGTCGATTAAGATTTGTCATTTTTGGTAGTGATTTTATTCGCCTATTAGATGCACAATGAGTTGGAAAATCTGATAAACCCCACTTCCGGTAGCCTAGCTGCAAGGGAAACGCCTTAATTTGCCGTTTGAAGCTTCAACTTTGGGTTCCCAGTTCACGACATTTGGGTATCGTAAAAAAAAGTCGATTAAGATTTGTCATTTTTGGTAGTGATTTTATTCGCCTATTAGATGCACAATGAGTTGGAGAATCTGATAAACCCCACTTCCGGTAGCCTAGCTGCAAGAGAAATGCCTTAAATTGCCGTTTGAAGCTTCAACTTTGGGTTCCCTTAAATTGCCGTTTGAAGCTTCAACTTTGGGTTCCCAGTTCACGACATTTGGGTATCGTAAAAAAAAGTCGATTAAGATTTGTCATTTTTGGTAGTGATTTTATTCGCCTATTAGATGCACAATGAGTTGGAGAATCTGATAAACCCCACTTCCGGTAGCCTAGCTGCAAGAGAAATGCCTTAAATTGCCGTTTGAAGCTTCAACTTTGGGTTCCCTTAAATTGCCGTTTGAAGCTTCAACTTTGGGTTCCCAGTTCACGTTATTTGGGTATCGTAAAAAAAAGTCGATTAAGATTTGTCATTTTTGGTAGTGATTTTATTCGCCTATTAGATGCACAATGAGTTGGAGAATCTGATAAACCCCACTTCCGGTAGCCTAGCTGCAAGGGAAATGCCTTAAATTGCCGTTTGAAGCTTCAACTTTGGGTTCCCAGTTCACGACATTTGGGTATCGTAAAAAAAAGTCGATTAAGATTTGTCATTTTTGGTAGTGATTTTATTCGCCTATTAGATGCACAATGAGTTGGAGAATCTGATAAACCCCACTTCCGGTAGCCTAGCTGCAAGGGAAATGCCTTAAATTGCCGTTTGAAGCTTCAACTTTGGGTTCCCAGTTCACGACATTTGGGTATCGTAAAAAAAAGTCGATTAAGATTTGTCATTTTTGGTAGTGATTTTATTCGCCTATTAGATGCACAATGAGTTGGAGAATCTGATAAACCCCACTTCCGGTAGCCTAGCTGCAAGAGAATTGCCTTAAATTGCCGTTTGAAGCTTCAACTTTGGGTTCCCTTAAATTGCCGTTTGAAGCTTCAACTTTGGGTTCCCAGTTCACGTTATTTGGGTATCGTAAAAAAAAGTCGATTAAGATTTGTCATTTTTGGTAGTGATTTTATTCGCCTATTAGATGCACAATGAGTTGGAGAATCTGATAAACCCCACTTCCGGTAGCCTAGCTGCAAGGGAAATGCCTTAAATTGCCGTTTGAAGCTTCAACTTTGGGTTCCCTTAAATTGCCGTTTGAAGCTTCAACTTTGGGTTCCCAGTTCACGACATTTGGGTATCGTAAAAAAAAGTCGATTAAGATTTGTCATTTTTGGTAGTGATTTTATTCGCCTATTAGATGCACAATGAGTTGGAGAATCTGATAAACCCCACTTCCGGTAGCCTAGCTGCAAGAGAAATGCCTTAAATTGCCGTTTGAAGCTTCAACTTTGGGTTCCCTTAAATTGCCGTTTGAAGCTTCAACTTTGGGTTCCCAGTTCACGACATTTGGGTATCGTAAAAAAAAGTCGATTAAGATTTGTCATTTTTGGTAGTGATTTTATTCGCCTATTAGATGCACAATGAGTTGGAGAATCTGATAAACCCCACTTCCGGTAGCCTAGCTGCAAGGGAAATGCCTTAAATTGCCGTTTGAAGCTTCAACTTTGGGTTCCCAGTTCACGACATTTGGGTATCGTAAAAAAAAGTCGATTAAGATTTGTCATTTTTGGTAGTGATTTTATTCGCCTATTAGATGCACAATGAGTTGGAGAATCTGATAAACCCAACTTCCGGTAGCCTAGCTGCAAGGGAAATGCCTTAAATTGCCGTTTGAAGCTTCAACTTTGGGTTCCCAGTTCACGACATTTGGGTATCGTAAAAAAAAGTCGATTAAGATTTGTCATTTTTGGTAGTGATTTTATTCGCCTATTAGATGCACAATGAGTTGGAGAATCTGATAAACCCCACTTCCGGTAGCCTAGCTGCAAGGGAAACGCCTTAAATTGCCGTTTGAAGCTTCAACTTTGGGTTCCCAGTTCACGACATTTGGGTATCGTAAAAAAAAGTCGATTAAGATTTGTCATTTTTGGTAGTGATTTTATTCGCCTATTATATGCACAATGAGTTGGAGAATCTGATAAACCCCACTTCCGGTAGCCTAGCTGCAAGGGAAACGCCTTAAATTGCCGTTTGAAGCTTCAACTTTGGGTTCCCAGTTCACGACATTTGGGTATCGTAAAAAAAAGTCGATTAAGATTTGTCATTTTTGGTAGTGATTTTATTCGCCTATTAGATGCACAATGAGTTGGAGAATCTGATAAACCCCACTTCCGGTAGCCTAGCTGCAAGAGAAATGCCTTAAATTGCCGTTTGAAGCTTCAACTTTGGGTTCCCTTAAATTGCCGTTTGAAGCTTCAACTTTGGGTTCCCAGTTCACGTTATTTGGGTATCGTAAAAAAAAGTCGATTAAGATTTGTCATTTTTGGTAGTGATTTTATTCGCCTATTAGATGCACAATGAGTTGGAGAATCTGATAAACCCCACTTCCGGTAGCCTAGCTGCAAGGGAAATGCCTTAAATTGCCGTTTGAAGCTTCAACTTTGGGTTCCCAGTTCACGACATTTGGGTATCGTAAAAAAAAGTCGATTAAGATTTGTCATTTTTGGTAGTGATTTTATTCGCCTATTAGATGCACAATGAGTTGGAGAATCTGATAAACCCAACTTCCGGTAGCCTAGCTGCAAGGGAAACGCCTTAAATTGCCGTTTGAAGCTTCAACTTTGGGTTCCCAGTTCACGACATTTGGGTATCGTAAAAAAAAGTCGATTAAGATTTGTCATTTTTGGTAGTGATTTTATTCGCCTATTAGATGCACAATGAGTTGGAGAATCTGATAAACCCCACTTCCGGTAGCCTAGCTGCAAGAGAAATGCCTTAAATTGCCGTTTGAAGCTTCAACTTTGGGTTCCCTTAAATTGCCGTTTGAAGCTTCAACTTTGGGTTCCCAGTTCACGACATTTGGGTATCGTAAAAAAAAGTCGATTAAGATTTGTCATTTTTGGTAGTGATTTTATTCGCCTATTAGATGCACAATGAGTTGGAGAATCTGATAAACCCCACTTCCGGTAGCCTAGCTGCAAGAGAAATGCCTTAAATTGCCGTTTGAAGCTTCAACTTTGGGTTCCCTTAAATTGCCGTTTGAAGCTTCAACTTTGGGTTCCCAGTTCACGTTATTTGGGTATCGTAAAAAAAAGTCGATTAAGATTTGTCATTTTTGGTAGTGATTTTATTCGCCTATTAGATGCACAATGAGTTGGAGAATCTGATAAACCCCACTTCCGGTAGCCTAGCTGCAAGGGAAATGCCTTAAATTGCCGTTTGAAGCTTCAACTTTGGGTTCCCAGTTCACGACATTTGGGTATCGTAAAAAAACGTCGATTAAGATTTGTCATTTTTGGTAGTGATTTTATTCGCCTATTAGATGCACAATGAGTTGGAGAATCTGATAAACCCCACTTCCGGTAGCCTAGCTGCAAGGGAAACGCCTTAAATTGCCGTTTGAAGCTTCAACTTTGGGTTCCCAGTTCACGACATTTGGGTATCGTAAAAAAAAGTCGATTAAGATTTGTCATTTTTGGTAGTGATTTTATTCGCCTATTAGATGCACAATGAGTTGGAGAATCTGATAAACCCCACTTCCGGTAGCCTAGCTGCAAGGGAAACGCCTTAAATTGCCGTTTGAAGCTTCAACTTTGGGTTCCCAGTTCACGACATTTGGGTATCGTAAAAAAAAGTCGATTAAGAGTTGTCATTTTTGGTAGTGATTTTATTCGCCTATTAGATGCACAATGAGTTGGAGAATCTGATAAACCCCACTTCCGGTAGCCTAGCTGCAAGGGAAACGCCTTAAATTGCCGTTTGAAGCTTCAACTTTGGGTTCCCAGTTCACGACATTTGGGTATCGTAAAAAAAAGTCGATTAAGATTTGTCATTTTTGGTAGTGATTTTATTCGCCTATTAGATGCACAATGAGTTGGAGAATCTGATAAACCCCACTTCCGGTAGCCTAGCTGCAAGAGAAATGCCTTAAATTGCCGTTTGAAGCTTCAACTTTGGGTTCCCTTAAATTGCCGTTTGAAGCTTCAACTTTGGGTTCCCAGTTCACGTTATTTGGGTATCGTAAAAAAAAGTCGATTAAGATTTGTCATTTTTGGTAGTGATTTTATTCGCCTATTAGATGCACAATGAGTTGGAGAATCTGATAAACCCCACTTCCGGTAGCCTAGCTGCAAGGGAAATGCCTTAAATTGCCGTTTGAAGCTTCAACTTTGGGTTCCCAGTTCACGACATTTGGGTATCGTAAAAAAAAGTCGATTAAGATTTGTCATTTTTGGTAGTGATTTTATTCGCCTATTAGATGCACAATGAGTTGGAGAATCTGATAAACCCCACTTCCGGTAGCCTAGCTGCAAGGGAAACGCCTTAAATTGCCGTTTGAAGCTTCAACTTTGGGTTCCCAGTTCACGACATTTGGGTATCGTAAAAAAAAGTCGATTAAGATTTGTCATTTTTGGTAGTGATTTTATTCGCCTATTAGATGCACAATGAGTTGGAGAATCTGATAAACCCCACTTCCGGTAGCCTAGCTGCAAGAGAAATGCCTTAAATTGCCGTTTGAAGCTTCAACTTTGGGTTCCCTTAAATTGCCGTTTGAAGCTTCAACTTTGGGTTCCCAGTTCACGACATTTGGGTATCGTAAAAAAAAGTCGATTAAGATTTGTCATTTTTGGTAGTGATTTTATTCGCCTATTAGATGCACAATGAGTTGGAGAATCTGATAAACCCCACTTCCGGTAGCCTAGCTGCAAGAGAAATGCCTTAAATTGCCGTTTGAAGCTTCAACTTTGGGTTCCCAGTTCACGTTATTTGGGTATCGTAAAAAAAAGTCGATTAAGATTTGTCATTTTTGGTAGTGATTTTATTCGCCTATTAGATGCACAATGAGTTGGAGAATCTGATAAACCCCACTTCCGGTAGCCTAGCTGCAAGGGAAATGCCTTAAATTGCCGTTTGAAGCTTCAACTTTGGGTTCCCAGTTCACGACATTTGGGTATCGTAAAAAAAACATCGATTAAGATTTGTCATTTTTGGTAGTGATTTTATTCGCCTATTAGATGCACAATGAGTTGGAGAATCTGATAAACCCCACTTCCGGTAGCCTAGCTGCAGGGGAAACGCCTTAAATTGCCGTTTGAAGCTTCAACTTTGGGTTCCCAGTTCACGACATTTGGGTATCGTAAAAAAAAGTCGATTAAGATTTGTCATTTTTGGTAGTGATTTTATTCGCCTATTAGATGCACAATGAGTTGGAGAATCTGATAAACCCCACTTCCGGTAGCCTAGCTGCAAGAGAAATGCCTTAAATTGCCGTTTGAAGCTTCAACTTTGGGTTCCCTTAAATTGCCGTTTGAAGCTTCAACTTTGGGTTCCCAGTTCACGACATTTGGGTATCGTAAAAAAAAGTCGATTAAGATTTGTCATTTTTGGTAGTGATTTTATTCGCCTATTAGATGCACAATGAGTTGGAGAATCTGATAAACCCCACTTCCGGTAGCCTAGCTGCAAGAGAAATGCCTTAAATTGCCGTTTGAAGGTTCAACTTTGGGTTCCCAGTTCACGTTATTTGGGTATCGTAAAAAAAAGTCGATTAAGATTTGTCATTTTTGGTAGTGATTTTATTCGCCTATTAGATGCACAATGAGTTGGAGAATCTGATAAACCCCACTTCCGGTAGCCTAGCTGCAAGGGAAATGCCTTAAATTGCCGTTTGAAGCTTCAACTTTGGGTTCCCAGTTCACGACATTTGGGTATCGTAAAAAAAAGTCGATTAAGATTTGTCATTTTTGGTAGTGATTTTATTCGCCTATTAGATGCACAATGAGTTGGAGAATCTGATAAACCCCACTTCCGGTAGCCTAGCTGCAAGGGAAATGCCTTAAATTGCCGTTTGAAGCTTCAACTTTGGGTTCCCAGTTCACGACATTTGGGTATCGTAAAAAAAAGTCGATTAAGATTTGTCATTTTTGGTAGTGATTTTATTCGCCTATTAGATGCACAATGAGTTGGAGAATCTGATAAACCCCACTTCCGGTAGCCTAGCTGCAAGGGAAACGCCTTAAATTGCCGTTTGAAGCTTCAACTTTGGGTTCCCAGTTCACGACATTTGGGTATCGTAAAAAAAAGTCGATTAAGATTTGTCATTTTTGGTAGTGATTTTATTCGCCTATTAGATGCACAATGAGTTGGAGAATCTGATAAACCCCACTTCCGGTAGCCTAGCTGCAAGGGAAACGCCTTAAATTGCCGTTTGAAGCTTCAACTTTGGGTTCCCAGTTCACGACATTTGGGTATCGTAAAAAAAAGTCGATTAAGATTTGTCATTTTTGGTAGTGATTTTATTCGCCTATTAGATGCACAATGAGTTGGAGAATCTGATAAACCCCACTTCCGGTAGCCTAGCTGCAAGAGAAATGCCTTAAATTGCCGTTTGAAGCTTCAACTTTGGGTTCCCTTAAATTGCCGTTTGAAGCTTCAACTTTGGGTTCCCAGTTCACGACATTTGGGTATCGTAAAAAAAAGTCGATTAAGATTTGTCATTTTTGGTAGTGATTTTATTCGCCTATTAGATGCACAATGAGTTGGAGAATCTGATAAACCCCACTTCCGGTAGCCTAGCTGCAAGAGAAATGCCTTAAATTGCCGTTTGAAGCTTCAACTTTGGGTTCCCTTAAATTGCCGTTTGAAGCTTCAACTTTGGGTTCCCAGTTCACGACATTTGGGTATCGTAAAAAAAAGTCGATTAAGATTTGTCATTTTTGGTAGTGATTTTATTCGCCTATTAGATGCACAATGAGTTGGAGAATCTGATAAACCCCACTTCCGGTAGCCTAGCTGCAAGGGAAATGCCTTAAATTGCCGTTTGAAGCTTCAACTTTGGGTTCCCAGTTCACGACATTTGGGTATCGTAAAAAAAAGTCGATTAAGATTTGTCATTTTTGGTAGTGATTTTATTCGCCTATTAGATGCACAATGAGTTGGAGAATCTGATAAACCCCACTTCCGGTAGCCTAGCTGCAAGGGAAACGCCTTAAATTGCCGTTTGAAGCTTCAACTTTGGGTTCCCAGTTCACGACATTTGGGTATCGTAAAAAAAAGTCGATTAAGATTTGTCATTTTTGGTAGTGATTTTATTCGCCTATTAGATGCACAGTGAGTTGGAGAATCTGATAAACCCCACTTCCGGTAGCCTAGCTGCAAGAGAAATGCCTTAAATTGCCGTTTGAAGCTTCAACTTTGGGTTCCCAGTTCACGTTATTTGGGTATCGTAAAAAAAAGTCGATTAAGATTTGTCATTTTTGGTAGTGATTTTATTCGCCTATTAGATGCACAATGAGTTGGAGAATCTGATAAACCCCACTTCCGGTAGCCTAGCTGCAAGGGAAATGCCTTAAATTGCCGTTTGAAGCTTCAACTTTGGGTTCCCAGTTCACGACATTTGGGTATCGTAAAAAAAAGTCGATTAAGATTTGTCATTTTTGGTAGTGATTTTATTCGCCTATTAGATGCACAATGAGTTGGAGAATCTGATAAACCCCACTTCCGGTAGCCTAGCTGCAAGGGAAACGCCTTAAATTGCCGTTTGAAGCTTCAACTTTGGGTTCCCAGTTCACGACATTTGGGTATCGTAAAAAAAAGTCGATTAAGATTTGTCATTTTTGGTAGTGATTTTATTCGCCCATTAGATGCACAATGAGTTGGAGAATCTGATAAACCCCACTTCCGGTAGCCTAGCTGCAAGAGAAATGCCTTAAATTGCCGTTTGAAGCTTCAACTTTGGGTTCCCTTAAATTGCCGTTTGAAGCTTCAACTTTGGGTTCCCAGTTCACGACATTTGGGTATCGTAAAAAAAAGTCGATTAAGATTTGTCATTTTTGGTAGTGATTTTATTCGCCTATTAGATGCACAATGAGTTGGAGAATCTGATAAACCCCACTTCCGGTAGCCTAGCTGCAAGAGAAATGCCTTAAATTGCCGTTTGAAGCTTCAACTTTGGGTTCCCTTAAATTGCCGTTTGAAGCTTCAACTTTGGGTTCCCAGTTCACGTTATTTGGGTATCGTAAAAAAAAGTCGATTAAGATTTGTCATTTTTGGTAGTGATTTTATTCGCCTATTAGATGCACAATGAGTTGGAGAATCTGATAAACCCCACTTCCGGTAGCCTAGCTGCAAGGGAAATGCCTTAAATTGCCGTTTGAAGCTTCAACTTTGGGTTCCCAGTTCACGACATTTGGGTATCGTAAAAAAAAGTCGATTAAGATTTGTCATTTTTGGTAGTGATTTTATTCGCCTATTAGATGCACAATGAGTTGGAGAATCTGATAAACCCCACTTCCGGTAGCCTAGCTGCAAGGGAAACGCCTTAAATTGCCGTTTGAAGCTTCAACTTTGGGTTCCCAGTTCACGACATTTGGGTATCGTAAAAAAAAGTCGATTAAGATTTGTCATTTTTGGTAGTGATTTTATTCGCCTATTAGATGCACAATGAGTTGGAGAATCTGATAAACCCCACTTCCGGTAGCCTAGCTGCAAGGGAAACGCCTTAAATTGCCGTTTGAAGCTTCAACTTTGGGTTCCCAGTTCACGACATTTGGGTATCGTAAAAAAAAGTCGATTAAGATTTGTCATTTTTGGTAGTGATTTTATTCGCCTATTAGATGCACAATGAGTTGGAGAATCTGATAAACCCCACTTCCGGTAGCCTAGCTGCAAGGGAAACGCCTTAAATTGCCGTTTGAAGCTTCAACTTTGGGTTCCCAGTTCACGACATTTGGGTATCGTAAAAAAAAGTCGATTAAGATTTGTCATTTTTGGTAGTGATTTTATTCGCCTATTAGATGCACAATGAGTTGGAGAATCTGATAAACCCCACTTCCGGTAGCCTAGCTGCAAGAGAAATGCCTTAAATTGCCGTTTGAAGCTTCAACTTTGGGTTCCCTTAAATTGCCGTTTGAAGCTTCAACTTTGGGTTCCCAGTTCACGACATTTGGGTATCGTAAAAAAAAGTCGATTAAGATTTGTCATTTTTGGTAGTGATTTTATTCGCCTATTAGATGCACAATGAGTTGGAGAATCTGATAAACCCCACTTCCGGTAGCCTAGCTGCAAGAGAAATGCCTTAAATTGCCGTTTGAAGCTTCAACTTTGGGTTCCCTTAAATTGCCGTTTGAAGCTTCAACTTTGGGTTCCCAGTTCACGACATTTGGGTATCGTAAAAAAAAGTCGATTAAGATTTGTCATTTTTGGTAGTGATTTTATTCGCCTATTAGATGCACAATGAGTTGGAGAATCTGATAAACCCCACTTCCGGTAGCCTAGCTGCAAGAGAAATGCCTTAAATTGCCGTTTGAAGCTTCAACTTTGGGTTCCCAGTTCACGTTATTTGGGTATCGTAAAAAAAAGTCGATTAAGATTTGTCATTTTTGGTAGTGATTTTATTCGCCTATTAGATGCACAATGAGTTGGAGAATCTGATAAACCCCACTTCCGGTAGCCTAGCTGCAAGGGAAATGCCTTAAATTGCCGTTTGAAGCTTCAACTTTGGGTTCCCAGTTCACGACATTTGGGTATCGTAAAAAAAAGTCGATTAAGATTTGTCATTTTTGGTAGTGATTTTATTCGCCTATTAGATGCACAATGAGTTGGAGAATCTGATAAACCCCACTTCCGGTAGCCTAGCTGCAAGGGAAATGCCTTAAATTGCCATTTGAAGCTTCAACTTTGGGTTCCCAGTTCACGACATTTGGGTATCGTAAAAAAAAGTCGATTAAGATTTGTCATTTTTGGTAGTGATTTTATTCGCCTATTAGATGCACAATGAGTTGGAGAATCTGATAAACCCCACTTCCGGTAGCCTAGCTGCAAGGGAAACGCCTTAAATTGCCGTTTGAAGCTTCAACTTTGGGTTCCCAGTTCACGACATTTGGGTATCGTAAAAAAAAGTCGATTAAGATTTGTCATTTTTGGTAGTGATTTTATTCGCCTATTAGATGCACAATGAGTTGGAGAATCTGATAAACCCCACTTCCGGTAGCCTAGCTGCAAGGGAAACGCCTTAAATTGCCGTTTGAAGCTTCAACTTTGGGTTCCCAGTTCACGACATTTGGGTATCGTAAAAAAAAGTCGATTAAGATTTGTCATTTTTGGTAGTGATTTTATTCGCCTATTAGATGCACAATGAGTTGGAGAATCTGATAAACCCCACTTCCGGTAGCCTAGCTGCAAGAGAAATGCCTTAAATTGCCGTTTGAATCTTCAACTTTGGGTTCCCTTAAATTGCCGTTTGAAGCTTCAACTTTGGGTTCCCAGTTCACGACATTTGGGTATCGTAAAAAAAAGTCGATTAAGATTTGTCATTTTTGGTAGTGATTTTATTCGCCTATTAGATGCACAATGAGTTGGAGAATCTGATAAACCCCACTTCCGGTAGCCTAGCTGCAAGGGAAATGCCTTAAATTGCCGTTTGAAGCTTCAACTTTGGGTTCCCAGTTCACGACATTTGGGTATCGTAAAAAAAAGTCGATTAAGATTTGTCATTTTTGGTAGTGATTTTATTCGCCTATTAGATGCACAATGAGTTGGAGAATCTGATAAACCCAACTTCCGGTAGCCTAGCTGCAAGGGAAATGCCTTAAATTGCCGTTTGAAGCTTCAACTTTGGGTTCCCAGTTCACGACATTTGGGTATCGTAAAAAAAAGTCGATTAAGATTTGTCATTTTTGGTAGTGATTTTATTCGCCTATTAGATGCACAATGAGTTGGAGAATCTGATAAACCCCACTTCCGGTAGCCTAGCTGCAAGGGAAACGCCTTAAATTGCCGTTTGAAGCTTCAACTTTGGGTTCCCAGTTCACGACATTTGGGTATCGTAAAAAAAAGTCGATTAAGATTTGTCATTTTTGGTAGTGATTTTATTCGCCTATTAGATGCACAATGAGTTGGAGAATCTGATAAACCCCACTTCCGGTAGCCTAGCTGCAAGGGAAACGCCTTAAATTGCCGTTTGAAGCTTCAACTTTGGGTTCCCAGTTCACGACATTTGGGTATCGTAAAAAAAAGTCGATTAAGATTTGTCATTTTTGGTAGTGATTTTATTCGCCTATTAGATGCACAATGAGTTGGAGAATCTGATAAACCCCACTTCCGGTAGCCTAGCTGCAAGGGAAACGCCTTAAATTGCCGTTTGAAGCTTCAACTTTGGGTTCCCAGTTCACGACATTTGGGTATCGTAAAAAAAAGTCGATTAAGATTTGTCATTTTTGGTAGTGATTTTATTCGCCTATTAGATGCACAATGAGTTGGAGAATCTGATAAACCCCACTTCCGGTAGCCTAGCTGCAAGAGAAATGCCTTAAATTGCCGTTTGAAGCTTCAACTTTGGGTTCCCTTAAATTGCCGTTTGAAGCTTCAACTTTGGGTTCCCAGTTCACGACATTTGGGTATCGTAAAAAAAAGTCGATTAAGATTTGTCATTTTTGGTAGTGATTTTATTCGCCTATTAGATGCACAATGAGTTGGAGAATCTGATAAACCCCACTTCCGGTAGCCTAGCTGCAAGGGAAATGCCTTAAATTGCCGTTTGAAGCTTCAACTTTGGGTTCCCAGTTCACGACATTTGGGTATCGTAAAAAAAAGTCGATTAAGATTTGTCATTTTTGGTAGTGATTTTATTCGCCTATTAGATGCACAATGAGTTGGAGAATCTGATAAACCCAACTTCCGGTAGCCTAGCTGCAAGGGAAATGCCTTAAATTGCCGTTTGAAGCTTCAACTTTGGGTTCCCAGTTCACGACATTTGGGTATCGTAAAAAAAAGTCGATTAAGATTTGTCATTTTTGGTAGTGATTTTATTCGCCTATTAGATGCACAATGAGTTGGAGAATCTGATAAACCCCACTTCCGGTAGCCTAGCTGCAAGGGAAACGCCTTAAATTGCCGTTTGAAGCTTCAACTTTGGGTTCCCAGTTCACGACATTTGGGTATCGTAAAAAAAAGTCGATTAAGATTTGTCATTTTTGGTAGTGATTTTATTCGCCTATTAGATGCACAATGAGTTGGAGAATCTGATAAACCCCACTTCCGGTAGCCTAGCTGCAAGAGAAATGCCTTAAATTGCCGTTTGAAGCTTCAACTTTGGGTTCCCTTAAATTGCCGTTTGAAGCTTCAACTTTGGGTTCCCAGTTCACGACATTTGGGTATCGTAAAAAAAAGTCGATTAAGATTTGTCATTTTTGGTAGTGATTTTATTCGCCTATTAGATGCACAATGAGTTGGAGAATCTGATAAACCCCACTTCCGGTAGCCTAGCTGCAAGGGAAATGCCTTAAATTGCCGTTTGAAGCTTCAACTTTGGGTTCCCAGTTCACGACATTTGGGTATCGTAAAAAAAAGTCGATTAAGATTTGTCATTTTTGGTAGTGATTTTATTCGCCTATTAGATGCACAATGAGTTGGAGAATCTGATAAACCCAACTTCCGGTAGCCTAGCTGCAAGGGAAATGCCTTAAATTGCCGTTTGAAGCTTCAACTTTGGGTTCCCAGTTCACGACATTTGGGTATCGTAAAAAAAAGTCGATTAAGATTTGTCATTTTTGGTAGTGATTTTATTCACCTATTAGATGCACAATGAGTTGGAGAATCTGATAAACCCCACTTCCGGTAGCCTAGCTGCAAGAGAAATGCCTTAAATTGCCGTTTGAAGCTTCAACTTTGGGTTCCCTTAAATTGCCGTTTGAAGCTTCAACTTTGGGTTCCCAGTTCACGACATTTGGGTATCGTAAAAAAAAGTCGATTAAGATTTGTCATTTTTGGTAGTGATTTTATTCGCCTATTAGATGCACAATGAGTTGGAGAATCTGATAAACCCCACTTCCGGTAGCCTAGCTGCAAGAGAAATGCCTTAAATTGCCGTTTGAAGCTTCAACTTTGGGTTCCCAGTTCACGTTATTTGGGTATCGTAAAAAAAAGTCGATTAAGATTTGTCATTTTTGGTAGTGATTTTATTCGCCTATTAGATGCACAATGAGTTGGAGAATCTGATAAACCCCACTTCCGGTAGCCTAGCTGCAAGGGAAATGCCTTAAATTGCCGTTTGAAGCTTCAACTTTGGGTTCCCAGTTCACGACATTTGGGTATCGTAAAAAAAAGTCGATTAAGATTTGTCATTTTTGGTAGTGATTTTATTCGCCTATTAGATGCACAATGAGTTGGAGAATCTGATAAACCCCACTTCCGGTAGCCTAGCTGCAAGGGAAATGCCTTAAATTGCCATTTGAAGCTTCAACTTTGGGTTCCCAGTTCACGACATTTGGGTATCGTAAAAAAAAGTCGATTAAGATTTGGCATTTTTGGTAGTGATTTTATTCGCCTATTAGATGCACAATGAGTTGGAGAATCTGATAAACCCCACTTCCGGTAGCCTAGCTGCAAGGGAAACGCCTTAAATTGCCGTTTGAAGCTTCAACTTTGGGTTCCCAGTTCACGACATTTGGGTATCGTAAAAAAAAGTCGATTAAGATTTGTCATTTTTGGTAGTGATTTTATTCGCCTATTAGATGCACAATGAGTTGGAGAATCTGATAAACCCCACTTCCGGTAGCCTAGCTGCAAGGGAAACGCCTTAAATTGCCGTTTGAAGCTTCAACTTTGGGTTCCCAGTTCACGACATTTGGGTATCGTAAAAAAAAGTCGATTAAGATTTGTCATTTTTGGTAGTGATTTTATTCGCCTATTAGATGCACAATGAGTTGGAGAATCTGATAAACCCCACTTCCGGTAGCCTAGCTGCAAGAGAAATGCCTTAAATTGCCGTTTGAATCTTCAACTTTGGGTTCCCTTAAATTGCCGTTTGAAGCTTCAACTTTGGGTTCCCAGTTCACGACATTTGGGTATCGTAAAAAAAAGTCGATTAAGATTTGTCATTTTTGGTAGTGATTTTATTCGCCTATTAGATGCACAATGAGTTGGAGAATCTGATAAACCCCACTTCCGGTAGCCTAGCTGCAAGGGAAATGCCTTAAATTGCCGTTTGAAGCTTCAACTTTGGGTTCCCAGTTCACGACATTTGGGTATCGTAAAAAAAAGTCGATTAAGATTTGTCATTTTTGGTAGTGATTTTATTCGCCTATTAGATGCACAATGAGTTGGAGAATCTGATAAACCCAACTTCCGGTAGCCTAGCTGCAAGGGAAATGCCTTAAATTGCCGTTTGAAGCTTCAACTTTGGGTTCCCAGTTCACGACATTTGGGTATCGTAAAAAAAAGTCGATTAAGATTTGTCATTTTTGGTAGTGATTTTATTCGCCTATTAGATGCACAATGAGTTGGAGAATCTGATAAACCCCACTTCCGGTAGCCTAGCTGCAAGGGAAACGCCTTAAATTGCCGTTTGAAGCTTCAACTTTGGGTTCCCAGTTCACGACATTTGGGTATCGTAAAAAAAAGTCGATTAAGATTTGTCATTTTTGGTAGTGATTTTATTCGCCTATTAGATGCACAATGAGTTGGAGAATCTGATAAACCCCACTTCCGGTAGCCTAGCTGCAAGGGAAACGCCTTAAATTGCCGTTTGAAGCTTCAACTTTGGGTTCCCAGTTCACGACATTTGGGTATCGTAAAAAAAAGTCGATTAAGATTTGTCATTTTTGGTAGTGATTTTATTCGCCTATTAGATGCACAATGAGTTGGAGAATCTGATAAACCCCACTTCCGGTAGCCTAGCTGCAAGGGAAACGCCTTAAATTGCCGTTTGAAGCTTCAACTTTGGGTTCCCAGTTCACGACATTTGGGTATCGTAAAAAAAAGTCGATTAAGATTTGTCATTTTTGGTAGTGATTTTATTCGCCTATTAGATGCACAATGAGTTGGAGAATCTGATAAACCCCACTTCCGGTAGCCTAGCTGCAAGAGAAATGCCTTAAATTGCCGTTTGAAGCTTCAACTTTGGGTTCCCTTAAATTGCCGTTTGAAGCTTCAACTTTGGGTTCCCAGTTCACGACATTTGGGTATCGTAAAAAAAAGTCGATTAAGATTTGTCATTTTTGGTAGTGATTTTATTCGCCTATTAGATGCACAATGAGTTGGAGAATCTGATAAACCCCACTTCCGGTAGCCTAGCTGCAAGGGAAATGCCTTAAATTGCCGTTTGAAGCTTCAACTTTGGGTTCCCAGTTCACGACATTTGGGTATCGTAAAAAAAAGTCGATTAAGATTTGTCATTTTTGGTAGTGATTTTATTCGCCTATTAGATGCACAATGAGTTGGAGAATCTGATAAACCCAACTTCCGGTAGCCTAGCTGCAAGGGAAATGCCTTAAATTGCCGTTTGAAGCTTCAACTTTGGGTTCCCAGTTCACGACATTTGGGTATCGTAAAAAAAAGTCGATTAAGATTTGTCATTTTTGGTAGTGATTTTATTCGCCTATTAGATGCACAATGAGTTGGAGAATCTGATAAACCCCACTTCCGGTAGCCTAGCTGCAAGGGAAACGCCTTAAATTGCCGTTTGAAGCTTCAACTTTGGGTTCCCAGTTCACGACATTTGGGTATCGTAAAAAAAAGTCGATTAAGATTTGTCATTTTTGGTAGTGATTTTATTCGCCTATTAGATGCACAATGAGTTGGAGAATCTGATAAACCCCACTTCCGGTAGCCTAGCTGCAAGGGAAACGCCTTAAATTGCCGTTTGAAGCTTCAACTTTGGGTTCCCAGTTCACGACATTTGGGTATCGTAAAAAAAAGTCGATTAAGATTTGTCATTTTTGGTAGTGATTTTATTCGCCTATTAGATGCACAATGAGTTGGAGAATCTGATAAACCCCACTTCCGGTAGCCTAGCTGCAAGAGAAATGCCTTAAATTGCCGTTTGAAGCTTCAACTTTGGGTTCCCTTAAATTGCCGTTTGAAGCTTCAACTTTGGGTTCCCAGTTCACGACATTTGGGTATCGTAAAAAAAAGTCGATTAAGATTTGTCATTTTTGGTAGTGATTTTATTCGCCTATTAGATGCACAATGAGTTGGAGAATCTGATAAACCCCACTTCCGGTAGCCTAGCTGCAAGAGAAATGCCTTAAATTGCCGTTTGAAGCTTCAACTTTGGGTTCCCTTAAATTGCCGTTTGAAGCTTCAACTTTGGGTTCCCAGTTCACGTTATTTGGGTATCGTAAAAAAAAGTCGATTAAGATTTGTCATTTTTGGTAGTGATTTTATTCGCCTATTAGATGCACAATGAGTTGGAGAATCTGATAAACCCCACTTCCGGTAGCCTAGCTGCAAGGGAAATGCCTTAAATTGCCGTTTGAAGCTTCAACTTTGGGTTCCCAGTTCACGAGATTTGGGTATCGTAAAAAAAAGTCGATTAAGATTTGTCATTTTTGGTAGTGATTTTATTCGCCTATTAGATGCACAATGAGTTGGAGAATCTGATAAACCCCACTTCCGGTAGCCTAGCTGCAAGAGAAATGCCTTAAATTGCCGTTTGAAGCTTCAACTTTGGGTTCCCTTAAATTGCCGTTTGAAGCTTCAACTTTGGGTTCCCAGTTCACGACATTTGGGTATCGTAAAAAAAAGTCGATTAAGATTTGTCATTTTTGGTAGTGATTTTATTCGCCTATTAGATGCACAATGAGTTGGAGAATCTGATAAACCCCACTTCCGGTAGCCTAGCTGCAAGGGAAACGCCTTAAATTGCCGTTTGAAGCTTCAACTTTGGGTTCCCAGTTCACGACATTTGGGTATCGTAAAAAAAAGTCGATTAAGATTTGTCATTTTTGGTAGTGATTTTATTCGCCTATTAGATGCACAATGAGTTGGAGAATCTGATAAACCCCACTTCCGGTAGCCTAGCTGCAAGAGAAATGCCTTAAATTGCCGTTTGAAGCTTCAACTTTGGGTTCCCTTAAATTGCCGTTTGAAGCTTCAACTTTGGGTTCCCAGTTCACGACATTTGGGTATCGTAAAAAAAAGTCGATTAAGATTTGTCATTTTTGGTAGTGATTTTATTCGCCTATTAGATGCACAATGAGTTGGAGAATCTGATAAACCCCACTTCCGGTAGCCTAGCTGCAAGGGAAATGCCTTAAATTGCCGTTTGAAGCTTCAACTTTGGGTTCCCAGTTCACGACATTTGGGTATCGTAAAAAAAAGTCGATTAAGATTTGTCATTTTTGGTAGTGATTTTATTCGCCTATTAGATGCACAATGAGTTGGAGAATCTGATAAACCCAACTTCCGGTAGCCTAGCTGCAAGGGAAATGCCTTAAATTGCCGTTTGAAGCTTCAACTTTGGGTTCCCAGTTCACGACATTTGGGTATCGTAAAAAAAAGTCGATTAAGATTTGTCATTTTTGGTAGTGATTTTATTCGCCTATTAGATGCACAATGAGTTGGAGAATCTGATAAACCCCACTTCCGGTAGCCTAGCTGCAAGGGAAACGCCTTAAATTGCCGTTTGAAGCTTCAACTTTGGGTTCCCAGTTCACGACATTTGGGTATCGTAAAAAAAAGTCGATTAAGATTTGTCATTTTTGGTAGTGATTTTATTCGCCTATTAGATGCACAATGAGTTGGAGAATCTGATAAACCCCACTTCCGGTAGCCTAGCTGCAAGGGAAACGCCTTAAATTGCCGTTTGAAGCTTCAACTTTGGGTTCCCAGTTCACGACATTTGGGTATCGTAAAAAAAAGTCGATTAAGATTTGTCATTTTTGGTAGTGATTTTATTCGCCTATTAGATGCACAATGAGTTGGAGAATCTGATAAACCCCACTTCCGGTAGCCTAGCTGCAAGAGAAATGCCTTAAATTGCCGTTTGAAGCTTCAACTTTGGGTTCCCTTAAATTGCCGTTTGAAGCTTCAACTTTGGGTTCCCAGTTCACGACATTTGGGTATCGTAAAAAAAAGTCGATTAAGATTTGTCATTTTTGGTAGTGATTTTATTCGCCTATTAGATGCACAATGAGTTGGAGAATCTGATAAACCCCACTTCCGGTAGCCTAGCTGCAAGAGAAATGCCTTAAATTGCCGTTTGAAGCTTCAACTTTGGGTTCCCAGTTCACGTTATTTGGGTATCGTAAAAAAAAGTCGATTAAGATTTGTCATTTTTGGTAGTGATTTTATTCGCCTATTAGATGCACAATGAGTTGGAGAATCTGATAAACCCCACTTCCGGTAGCCTAGCTGCAAGGGAAACGCCTTAAATTGCCGTTTGAAGCTTCAACTTTGGGTTCCCAGTTCACGACATTTGGGTATCGTAAAAAAAAGTCGATTAAGATTTGTCATTTTTGGTAGTGATTTTATTCGCCTATTAGATGCACAATGAGTTGGAGAATCTGATAAACCCCACTTCCGGTAGCCTAGCTGCAAGAGAAATGCCTTAAATTGCCGTTTGAAGCTTCAACTTTGGGTTCCCTTAAATTGCCGTTTGAAGCTTCAACTTTGGGTTCCCAGTTCACGACATTTGGGTATCGTAAAAAAAAGTCGATTAAGATTTGTCATTTTTGGTAGTGATTTTATTCGCCTATTAGATGCACAATGAGTTGGAGAATCTGATAAACCCCACTTCCGGTAGCCTAGCTGCAAGAGAAATGCCTTAAATTGCCGTTTGAAGCTTCAACTTTGGGTTCCCTTAAATTGCCGTTTGAAGCTTCAACTTTGGGTTCCCAGTTCACGTTATTTGGGTATCGTAAAAAAAAGTCGATTAAGATTTGTCATTTTTGGTAGTGATTTTATTCGCCTATTAGATGCACAATGAGTTGGAGAATCTGATAAACCCCACTTCCGGTAGCCTAGCTGCAAGGGAAATGCCTTAAATTGCCGTTTGAAGCTTCAACTTTGGGTTCCCAGTTCACGACATTTGGGTATCGTAAAAAAAAGTCGATTAAGATTTGTCATTTTTGGTAGTGATTTTATTCGCCTATTAGATGCACAATGAGTTGGAGAATCTGATAAACCCCACTTCCGGTAGCCTAGCTGCAAGAGAAATGCCTTAAATTGCCGTTTGAAGCTTCAACTTTGGGTTCCCTTAAATTGCCGTTTGAAGCTTCAACTTTGGGTTCCCAGTTCACGACATTTGGGTATCGTAAAAAAAAGTCGATTAAGATTTGTCATTTTTGGTAGTGATTTTATTCGCCTATTAGATGCACAATGAGTTGGAGAATCTGATAAACCCCACTTCCGGTAGCCTAGCTGCAAGGGAAATGCCTTAAATTGCCGTTTGAAGCTTCAACTTTGGGTTCCCAGTTCACGACATTTGGGTATCGTAAAAAAAAGTCGATTAAGATTTGTCATTTTTGGTAGTGATTTTATTCGCCTATTAGATGCACAATGAGTTGGAGAATCTGATAAACCCCACTTCCGGTGGCCTAGCTGCAAGGGAAACGCCTTAAATTGCCGTTTGAAGCTTCAACTTTGGGTTCCCAGTTCACGTTATTTGGGTATCGTAAAAAAAAGTCGATTAAGATTTGTCATTTTTGGTAGTGATTTTATTCGCCTATTAGATGCACAATGAGTTGGAGAATCTGATAAACCCCACTTCCGGTAGCCTAGCTGCAAGGGAAACGCCTTAAATTGCCGTTTGAAGCTTCAACTTTGGGTTCCCAGTTCACGACATTTGGGTATCGTAAAAAAAAGTCGATTAAGATTTGTCATTTTTGGTAGTGATTTTATTCGCCTATTAGATGCACAATGAGTTGGAGAATCTGATAAACCCCACTTCCGGTAGCCTAGCTGCAAGAGAAATGCCTTAAATTGCCGTTTGAAGCTTCAACTTTGGGTTCCCTTAAATTGCCGTTTGAAGCTTCAACTTTGGGTTCCCAGTTCACGACATTTGGGTATCGTAAAAAAAAGTCGATTAAGATTTGTCATTTTTGGTAGTGATTTTATTCGCCTATTAGATGCACAATGAGTTGGAGAATCTGATAAACCCCACTTCCGGTAGCCTAGCTGCAAGAGAAATGCCTTAAATTGCCGTTTGAAGCTTCAACTTTGGGTTCCCTTAAATTGCCGTTTGAAGCTTCAACTTTGGGTTCCCAGTTCACGTTATTTGGGTATCGTAAAAAAAAGTCGATTAAGATTTGTCATTTTTGGTAGTGATTTTATTCGCCTATTAGATGCACAATGAGTTGGAGAATCTGATAAACCCCACTTCCGGTAGCCTAGCTGCAAGGGAAATGCCTTAAATTGCCGTTTGAAGCTTCAACTTTGGGTTCCCAGTTCACGACATTTGGGTATCGTAAAAAAAAGTCGATTAAGATTTGTCATTTTTGGTAGTGATTTTATTCGCCTATTAGATGCACAATGAGTTGGAGAATCTGATAAACCCCACTTCCGGTAGCCTAGCTGCAAGAGAAATGCCTTAAATTGCCGTTTGAAGCTTCAACTTTGGGTTCCCTTAAATTGCCGTTTGAAGCTTCAACTTTGGGTTCCCAGTTCACGACATTTGGGTATCGTAAAAAAAAGTCGATTAAGATTTGTCATTTTTGGTAGTGATTTTATTCGCCTATTAGATGCACAATGAGTTGGAGAATCTGATAAACCCCACTTCCGGTAGCCTAGCTGCAAGGGAAATGCCTTAAATTGCCGTTTGAAGCTTCAACTTTGGGTTCCCAGTTCACGACATTTGGGTATCGTAAAAAAAAGTCGATTAAGATTTGTCATTTTTGGTAGTGATTTTATTCGCCTATTAGATGCACAATGAGTTGGAGAATCTGATAAACCCCACTTCCGGTGGCCTAGCTGCAAGGGAAACGCCTTAAATTGCCGTTTGAAGCTTCAACTTTGGGTTCCCAGTTCACGACATTTGGGTATCGTAAAAAAAAGTCGATTAAGATTTGTCATTTTTGGTAGTGATTTTATTCGCCTATTAGATGCACAATGAGTTGGAGAATCTGATAAACCCCACTTCCGGTAGCCTAGCTGCAAGGGAAACGCCTTAAATTGCCGTTTGAAGCTTCAACTTTGGGTTCCCAGTTCACGACATTTGGGTATCGTAAAAAAAAGTCGATTAAGATTTGTCATTTTTGGTAGTGATTTTATTCGCCTATTAGATGCACAATGAGTTGGAGAATCTGATAAACCCCACTTCCGGTAGCCTAGCTGCAAGAGAAATGCCTTAAATTGCCGTTTGAAGCTTCAACTTTGGGTTCCCTTAAATTGCCGTTTGAAGCTTCAACTTTGGGTTCCCAGTTCACGACATTTGGGTATCGTAAAAAAAAGTCGATTAAGATTTGTCATTTTTGGTAGTGATTTTATTCGCCTATTAGATGCACAATGAGTTGGAGAATCTGATAAACCCCACTTCCGGTAGCCTAGCTGCAAGAGAAATGCCTTAAATTGCCGTTTGTAGCTTCAACTTTGGGTTCCCTTAAATTGCCGTTTGAAGCTTCAACTTTGGGTTCCCAGTTCACGTTATTTGGGTATCGTAAAAAAAAGTCGATTAAGATTTGTCATTTTTGGTAGTGATTTTATTCGCCTATTAGATGCACAATGAGTTGGAGAATCTGATACACCCCACTTCCGGTAGCCTAGCTGCAAGGGAAATGCCTTAAATTGCCGTTTGAAGCTTCAACTTTGGGTTCCCAGTTCACGACATTTGGGTATCGTAAAAAAAATCGATTAAGATTTGTCATTTCTGGTAGTGATTTTATTCGCCTATTAGATGCACAATGAGTTGGAGAATCTGATAAACCCAACTTCCGGTAGCCTAGCTGCAAGGGAAATGCCTTAAATTGCCGTTTGAAGCTTCAACTTTGGGTTCCCAGTTCACGACATTTGGGTATCGTAAAAAAAAGTCGATTAAGATTTGTCATTTTTGGTAGTGATTTTATTCGCCTATTAGATGCACAATGAGTTGGAGAATCTGATAAACCCCACTTCCGGTAGCCTAGCTGCAAGGGAAACGCCTTAAATTGCCGTTTGAAGCTTCAACTTTGGGTTCCCAGTTCACGACATTTGGGTATCGTAAAAAAAAGTCGATTAAGATTTGTCATTTTTGGTAGTGATTTTATTCGCCTATTAGATGCACAATGAGTTGGAGAATCTGATAAACCCCACTTCCGGTAGCCTAGCTGCAAGGGAAACGCCTTAAATTGCCGTTTGAAGCTTCAACTTTGGGTTCCCAGTTCACGACATTTGGGTATCGTAAAAAAAAGTCGATTAAGATTTGTCATTTTTGGTAGTGATTTTATTCGCCTATTAGATGCACAATGAGTTGGAGAATCTGATAAACCCCACTTCCGGTAGCCTAGCTGCAAGAGAAATGCCTTAAATTGCCGTTTGAAGCTTCAACTTTGGGTTCCCAGTTCACGTTATTTGGGTATCGTAAAAAAAAGTCGATTAAGATTTGTCATTTTTGGTAGTGATTTTATTCGCCTATTAGATGCACAATGAGTTGGAGAATCTGATAAACCCCACTTCCGGTAGCCTAGCTGCAAGAGAAATGCCTTAAATTGCCGTTTGAAGCTTCAACTTTGGGTTCCCTTAAATTGCCGTTTGAAGCTTCAACTTTGGGTTCCCAGTTCACGACATTTGGGTATCGTAAAAAAAAGTCGATTAAGATTTGTCATTTTTGGTAGTGATTTTATTCGCCTATTAGATGCACAATGAGTTGGAGAATCTGATAAACCCCACTTCCGGTAGCCTAGCTGCAAGGGAAATGCCTTAAATTGCCGTTTGAAGCTTCAACTTTGGGTTCCCAGTTTACGACATTTGGGTATCGTAAAAAAAAGTCGATTAAGATTTGTCATTTTTGGTAGTGATTTTATTCGCCTATTATATGCACAATGAGTTGGAGAATCTGATAAACCCCACATCCGGTAGCCTAGCTGCAAGGGAAACGCCTTAAATTGCCGTTTGAAGCTTCAACTTTGGGTTCCCAGTTCACGACATTTGGGTATCGTAAAAAAAAGTCGATTAAGATTTGTCATTTTTGGTAGTGATTTTATTCGCCTATTAGATGCACAATGAGTTGGAGAATCTGATAAACCCCACTTCCGGTAGCCTAGCTGCAAGAGAAATGCCTTAAATTGCCGTTTGAAGCTTCAACTTTGGGTTCCCTTAAATTGCCGTTTGAAGCTTCAACTTTGGGTTCCCAGTTCACGACATTTGGGTATCGTAAAAAAAAGTCGATTAAGATTTGTCATTTTTGGTAGTGATTTTATTCGCCTATTAGATGCACAATGAGTTGGAGAATCTGATAAACCCCACTTCCGGTAGCCTAGCTGCAAGAGAAATGCCTTAAATTGCCGTTTGAAGCTTCAACTTTGGGTTCCCAGTTCACGTTATTTGGGTATCGTAAAAAAAAGTCGATTAAGATTTGTCATTTTTGGTAGTGATTTTATTCGCCTATTAGATGCACAATGAGTTGGAGAATCTGATAAACCCCACTTCCGGTAGCCTAGCTGCAAGGGAAACGCCTTAAATTGCCGTTTGAAGCTTCAACTTTGGGTTCCCAGTTCACGACATTTGGGTATCGTAAAAAAAAGTCGATTAAGATTTGTCATTTTTGGTAGTGATTTTATTCGCCTATTAGATGCACAATGAGTTGGAGAATCTGATAAACCCCACTTCCGGTAGCCTAGCTGCAAGAGAAATGCCTTAAATTGCCGTTTGAAGCTTCAACTTTGGGTTCCCTTAAATTGCCGTTTGAAGCTTCAACTTTGGGTTCCCAGTTCACGACATTTGGGTATCGTAAAAAAAAGTCGATTAAGATTTGTCATTTTTGGTAGTGATTTTATTCGCCTATTAGATGCACAATGAGTTGGAGAATCTGATAAACCCCACTTCCGGTAGCCTAGCTGCAAGAGAAATGCCTTAAATTGCCGTTTGAAGCTTCAACTTTGGGTTCCCTTAAATTGCCGTTTGAAGCTTCAACTTTGGGTTCCCAGTTCACGTTATTTGGGTATCGTAAAAAAAAGTCGATTAAGATTTGTCATTTTTGGTAGTGATTTTATTCGCCTATTAGATGCACAATGAGTTGGAGAATCTGATAAACCCCACTTCCGGTAGCCTAGCTGCAAGGGAAATGCCTTAAATTGCCGTTTGAAGCTTCAACTTTGGGTTCCCAGTTCACGACATTTGGGTATCGTAAAAAAAAGTCGATTAAGATTTGTCATTTTTGGTAGTGATTTTATTCGCCTATTAGATGCACAATGAGTTGGAGAATCTGATAAACCCCACTTCCGGTAGCCTAGCTGCAAGAGAAATGCCTTAAATTGCCGTTTGAAGCTTCAACTTTGGGTTCCCAGTTCACGTTATTTGGGTATCGTAAAAAAAAGTCGATTAAGATTTGTCATTTTTGGTAGTGATTTTATTCGCCTATTAGATGCACAATGAGTTGGAGAATCTGATAAACCCCACTTCCGGTAGCCTAGCTGCAAGAGAAATGCCTTAAATTGCCGTTTGAAGCTTCAACTTTGGGTTCCCAGTTCACGTTATTTGGGTATCGTAAAAAAAAGTCGATTAAGATTTGTCATTTTTGGTAGTGATTTTATTCGCCTATTAGATGCACAATGAGTTGGAGAATCTGATAAACCCCACTTCCGGTAGCCTAGCTGCAAGGGAAACGCCTTAAATTGCCGTTTGAAGCTTCAACTTTGGGTTCCCAGTTCACGACATTTGGGTATCGTAAAAAAAAGTCGATTAAGATTTGTCATTTTTGGTAGTGATTTTATTCGCCTATTAGATGCACAATGAGTTGGAGAATCTGATAAACCCCACTTCCGGTAGCCTAGCTGCAAGAGAAATGCCTTAAATTGCCGTTTGAAGCTTCAACTTTGGGTTCCCTTAAATTGCCGTTTGAAGCTTCAACTTTGGGTTCCCAGTTCACGACATTTGGGTATCGTAAAAAAAAGTCGATTAAGATTTGTCATTTTTGGTAGTGATTTTATTCGCCTATTAGATGCACAATGAGTTGGAGAATCTGATAAACCCCACTTCCGGTAGCCTAGCTGCAAGGGAAATGCCTTAAATTGCCGTTTGAAGCTTCAACTTTGGGTTCCCAGTTCACGACATTTGGGTATCGTAAAAAAAAGTCGATTAAGATTTGTCATTTTTGGTAGTGATTTTATTCGCCTATTAGATGCACAATGAGTTGGAGAATCTGATAAACCCCACTTCCGGTAGCCTAGCTGCAAGGGAAACGCCTTAAATTGCCGTTTGAAGCTTCAACTTTGGGTTCCCAGTTCACGACATTTGGGTATCGTAAAAAAAAGTCGATTAAGATTTGTCATTTTTGGTAGTGATTTTATTCGCCTATTAGATGCACAATGAGTTGGAGAATCTGATAAACCCCACTTCCGGTAGCCTAGCTGCAAGGGAAATGCCTTAAATTGCCGTTTGAAGCTTCAACTTTGGGTTCCCAGTTCACGACATTTGGGTATCGTAAAAAAAAGTCGATTAAGATTTGTCATTTTTGGTAGTGATTTTATTCGCCTATTAGATGCACAATGAGTTGGAGAATCTGATAAACCCCACTTCCGGTAGCCTAGCTGCAAGGGAAACGCCTTAAATTGCCGTTTGAAGCTTCAACTTTGGGTTCCCAGTTCACGACATTTGGGTATCGTAAAAAAAAGTCGATTAAGATTTGTCATTTTTGGTAGTGATTTTATTCGCCTATTAGATGCACAATGAGTTGGAGAATCTGATAAACCCCACTTCCGGTAGCCTAGCTGCAAGGGAAACGCCTTAAATTGCCGTTTGAAGCTTCAACTTTGGGTTCCCAGTTCACGACATTTGGGTATCGTAAAAAAAAGTCGATTAAGATTTGTCATTTTTGGTAGTGATTTTATTCGCCTATTAGATGCACAATGAGTTGGAGAATCTGATAAACCCCACTTCCGGTAGCCTAGCTGCAAGAGAAATGCCTTAAATTGCCGTTTGAAGCTTCAACTTTGGGTTCCCTTAAATTGCCGTTTGAAGCTTCAACTTTGGGTTCCCAGTTCACGACATTTGGGTATCGTAAAAAAAAGTCGATTAAGATTTGTCATTTTTGGTAGTGATTTTATTCGCCTATTAGATGCACAATGAGTTGGAGAATCTGATAAACCCCACTTCCGGTAGCCTAGCTGCAAGAGAAATGCCTTAAATTGCCGTTTGAAGCTTCAACTTTGGGTTCCCTTAAATTGCCGTTTGAAGCTTCAACTTTGGGTTCCCAGTTCACGACATTTGGGTATCGTAAAAAAAAAGTCGATTAAGATTTGTCATTTTTGGTAGTGATTTTATTCGCCTATTAGATGCACAATGAGTTGGAGAATCTGATAAACCCCACTTCCGGTAGCCTAGCTGCAAGAGAAATGCCTTAAATTGCCGTTTGAAGCTTCAACTTTGGGTTCCCAGTTCACGTTATTTGGGTATCGTAAAAAAAAGTCGATTAAGATTTGTCATTTTTGGTAGTGATTTTATTCGCCTATTAGATGCACAATGAGTTGGAGAATCTGATAAACCCCACTTCCGGTAGCCTAGCTGCAAGAGAAATGCCTTAAATTGCCGTTTGAAGCTTCAACTTTGGGTTCCCAGTTCACGTTATTTGGGTATCGTAAAAAAAAGTCGATTAAGATTTGTCATTTTTGGTAGTGATTTTATTCGCCTATTAGATGCACAATGAGTTGGAGAATCTGATAAACCCCACTTCCGGTAGCCTAGCTGCAAGGAAACGCCTTAAATTGCCGTTTGAAGCTTCAACTTTGGGTTCCCAGTTCACGACATTTGGGTATCGTAAAAAAAAGTCGATTAAGATTTGTCATTTTTGGTAGTGATTTTATTCGCCTATTAGATGCACAATGAGTTGGAGAATCTGATAAACCCCACTTCCGGTAGCCTAGCTGCAAGAGAAATGCCTTAAATTGCCGTTTGAAGCTTCAACTTTGGGTTCCCTTAAATTGCCGTTTGAAGCTTCAACTTTGGGTTCCCAGTTCACGACATTTGGGTATCGTAAAAAAAAGTCGATTAAGATTTGTCATTTTTGGTAGTGATTTTATTCGCCTATTAGATGCACAATGAGTTGGAGAATCTGATAAACCCCACTTCCGGTAGCCTAGCTGCAAGGGAAATGCCTTAAATTGCCGTTTGAAGCTTCAACTTTGGGTTCCCAGTTCACGACATTTGGGTATCGTAAAAAAAAGTCGATTAAGATTTGTCATTTTTGGTAGTGATTTTATTCGCCTATTAGATGCACAATGAGTTGGAGAATCTGATAAACCCCACTTCCGGTAGCCTAGCTGCAAGGGAAACGCCTTAAATTGCCGTTTGAAGCTTCAACTTTGGGTTCCCAGTTCACGACATTTGGGTATCGTAAAAAAAAGTCGATTAAGATTTGTCATTTTTGGTAGTGATTTTATTCGCCTATTAGATGCACAATGAGTTGGAGAATCTGATAAACCCCACTTCCGGTAGCCTAGCTGCAAGGGAAACGCCTTAAATTGCCGTTTGAAGCTTCAACTTTGGGTTCCCAGTTCACGACATTTGGGTATCGTAAAAAAAAGTCGATTAAGATTTGTCATTTTTGGTAGTGATTTTATTCGCCTATTAGATGCACAATGAGTTGGAGAATCTGATAAACCCCACTTCCGGTAGCCTAGCTGCAAGAGAAATGCCTTAAATTGCCGTTTGAAGCTTCAACTTTGGGTTCCCTTAAATTGCCGTTTGAAGCTTCAACTTTGGGTTCCCAGTTCACGACATTTGGGTATCGTAAAAAAAAGTCGATTAAGATTTGTCATTTTTGGTAGTGATTTTATTCGCCTATTAGATGCACAATGAGTTGGAGAATCTGATAAACCCCACTTCCGGTAGCCTAGCTGCAAGAGAAATGCCTTAAATTGCCGTTTGAAGCTTCAACTTTGGGTTCCCTTAAATTGCCGTTTGAAGCTTCAACTTTGGGTTCCCAGTTCACGTTATTTGGGTATCGTAAAAAAAAGTCGATTAAGATTTGTCATTTTTGGTAGTGATTTTATTCGCCTATTAGATGCACAATGAGTTGGAGAATCTGATAAACCCCACTTCCGGTAGCCTAGCTGCAAGGGAAATGCCTTAAATTGCCGTTTGAAGCTTCAACTTTGGGTTCCCAGTTCACGACATTTGGGGTATCGTAAAAAAAAGTCGATTAAGATTTGTCATTTT
>CAWVQA010000609.1:0-164489 GCA_963932145.1 Acanthosepion lycidas | reverse complement strand
CTTTTAATTACATAGCGATTTACATGCAAAATCTAGCTTTTTTCACTACTTTTTCAACGCTAGTTTGTAAATATCAATAACTGTTTGAAAACATTAGAAAAACAATGAAATTATTGAAAATTGATATGAAATCAATCAAAACTTATTGATTTTAACTAGTTTCAGAAGTTTTGACAAAGTTATATTTAAGATTTTATGTTTTACACAACTTTTAATTACATAGCGATTTACATGCAAAATCTAGCTGTTTTGACTACTTTTTAACGCTAGTTTGTAAATATCAATAACTGTTTGAAAACATTAGAAAAACAATGAAATTATTGAAAATCGATATGAAATCAATCAAAACTTATTGATTTTAACTAGTTTCAGATGTTTTGACAAAGTTATATTTAAGATTTTATGTTTTACACAACTTTTAATTACATAGCGATTTACATGCAAAATCTAGCTGTTTTGAATACTTTTTAACGCTAGTTTGTAAATATGAATAACTGTTTGAAAACATTAGAAAAACAATGAAATTATTGAAAATCTATATGAAATCAATCAAAACTTATTGATTTTAACTAGTTTCAGATGTTTTGACAAAGTTTTATTTAAGATTTTATGTTTTACACAACTTTTAATTACATAGCGATTTACATGCAAAATCTAGCTTTTTTCACTACTTTTTCAACGCTAGTTTGTAAATATCAATAACTGTTTGAAAACATTAGAAAAACAATGAAATTATTGAAAATCGATATGAAATCAATCAAAACTTATTGATTTTAACTAGTTTCAGAAGTTTTGACAAAGTTATATTTAAGATTTTATGTTTTACACAACTTTTAATTACATAGCGATTTACATGCAAAATCTAGCTGTTTTGACTACTTTTTAACGCTAGTTTGTAAATATCAATAACTGTTTGAAAACATTAGAAAAACAATGAAATTATTGAAAATCGATATGAAATCAATCAAAACTTATTGATTTTATCTAGTTTCAGAAGTTTTGACAAAGTTTTATTTAAGATTTTATGTTTTACACAACTTTTAATTACATAGCGATTTACATGCAAAATCTAGCTTTTTTCACTACTTTTTCAACGCTAGTTTGTAAATATCAATAACTGTTTGAAAACATTAGAAAAACAATAAAATTATTGAAAATCGATATGAAATCAATCAAAACTTATTGATTTTAACTAGTTTCAGAAGTTTTGACAAAGTTATATTTAAGATTTTATGTTTTACACAACTTTTAATTACATAGCGATTTACATGCAAAATCTAGCTGTTTTGACTACTTTTTAACGCTAGTTTGTAAATATGAATAACTGTTTGAAAACATTAGAAAAACAATGAAATTATTGAAAATCGATATGAAATCAATCAAAACTTATTGATTTTAACTAGTTTCAGAAGTTTTGACAAAGTTATATTTAAGATTTTATGTTTTACACAACTTTTAATTACATAGCGATTTACATGCAAAATCTAGCTTTTTTCACTACTTTTTCAACGCTAGTTTGTAAATATCAATAACTGTTTGAAAACATTAGAAAAACAATGAAATTATTGAAAATTGATATGAAATCAATCAAAACTTATTGATTTTAACTAGTTTCAGAAGTTTTGACAAAGTTATATTTAAGATTTTATGTTTTACACAACTTTTAATTACATAGCGATTTACATGCAAAATCTAGCTGTTTTGACTACTTTTTAACGCTAGTTTGTAAATATCAATAACTGTTTGAAAACATTAGAAAAACAATGAAATTATTGAAAATCGATATGAAATCAATCAAAACTTATTGATTTTAACTAGTTTCAGATGTTTTGACAAAGTTTTATTTAAGATTTTATGTTTTACACAACTTTTAATTACATAGCGATTTATATGCAAAATCTAGCTTTTTCACTACTTTTTCAACGCTAGTTTGTAAATATCAATAACTGTTTGAAAACATTAGAAAAACAATGAAATTATTGAAAATCGATATGAAATCAATCAAAACTTATTGATTTTAACTAGTTTCAGAAGTTTTGACAAAGTTATATTTAAGATTTTATGTTTTACACAACTTTTAATTACATAGCGATATACATGCAAAATCTAGCTGTTTTGACTACTTTTTAACGCTAGTGTGTAAATATGAATAACTGTTTGAAAACATTAGAAAAACAATGAAATTATTGAAAATCGATATGAAATCAATCAAAACTTATTGATTTTAACTAGTTTCAGAAGTTTTGACAAAGTTATATTTAAGATTTTATGTTTTACACAACTTTGAATTACATAGCGATTTACATGCAAAATCTAGCTTTTTTCACTACTTTTTCAACGCTAGTTTGTAAATATCAATAACTGTTTGAAAACATTAGAAAAACAATAAAATTATTGAAAATCGATATGAAATCAATCAAAACTTATTGATTTTAACTAGTTTCAGAAGTTTTGACAAAGTTATATTTAAGATTTTATGTTTTACACAACTTTTAATTACATAGCGATTTACATGCAAAATCTAGCTGTTTTGACTACTTTTTAACGCTAGTTTGTAAATATGAATAACTGTTTGAAAACATTAGAAATACAATGAAATTATTGAAAATCGATATGAAATCAATCAAAACTTATTGATTTTAACTAGTTTCAGAAGTTTTGACAAAGTTTTATTTAAGATTTTATGTTTTACACAACTTTTAATTACATAGCGATTTACATGCAAAATCTAGCTTTTTTCACTACTTTTTCAACGCTAGTTTGTAAATATCAATAACTGTTTGAAAACATTAGAAAAACAATGAAATTATTGATAATCGATATGAAATCAATCAAAACTTATTGATTTTAACTAGTTTCAGAAGTTTTG
The DNA here is from genome assembly GCA_963932145.1 of Acanthosepion lycidas. Lineage (NCBI taxonomy): Eukaryota > Metazoa > Mollusca > Cephalopoda > Sepiida > Sepiidae > Acanthosepion > Acanthosepion lycidas. Next base: position 161,620 of record CAWVQA010000609.1, on the reverse strand, counting down.
ACAAAGTTATATTTAAGATTTTATGTTTTACACAACTTTTAATTACATAGCGATTTACATGCAAAATCTAGCTGTTTTGACTACTTTTTAACGCTAGTTTGTAAATATCAATAACTGTTTGAAAACATTAGAAAAACAATGAAATTATTGAAAATCGATATGAAATCAATCAAAACTTATTGATTTTAACTAGTTTCAGAAGTTTTGACAAAGTTTTATTTAAGATTTTATGTTTTACACAACTTTTAATTACATAGCGATTTACATGCAAAATCTAGCTTTTTTCACTCCTTTTTCAACGCTAGTTTGTAAATATCAATAACTGTTTGAAAACATTAGAAAAACAATGAAATTATTGAAAATCGATATGAAATCAATCAAAACTTATTGATTTTAACTAGTTTCAGATGTTTTGACAAAGTTTTATTTAAGATTTTATGTCTTACACAACTTTTAATTACATAGAGATTTACATGCAAAATCTAGCTTTTTTCACTACTTTTTCAACGCTAGTTTGTAAATATCAATAACTGTTTGAAAACATTAGAAAAACAATGAAATTATTGAAAATCTATATGAAATCAATCAAAACTTATTGATTTTAACTAGTTTCAGAAGTTTTGACAAAGTTATATTTAAGATTTTATGTTTTACACAACTTTTAATTACATAGCGATTTACATGCAAAATCTAGCTGTTTTGACTACTTTTTAACGCTAGTTTGTAAATATGAATAACTGTTTGAAAACATTAGAAAAACAATGAAATTATTGAAAATCGATATGAAATCAATCAAAACTTATTGATTTTAACTAGTTTCAGAAGTTTTGACAAAGTTATATTTAAGATTTTATGTTTTACACAACTTTTAATTACATAGCGATTTACATGCAAAATCTAGCTTTTTTCACTACTTTTTCAACGGTAGTTTGTAAATATCAATAACTGTTTGAAAACATTAGAAAAACAATGAAATTATTGAAAATTGATATGAAATCAATCAAAACTTATTGATTTTAACTAGTTTCAGAAGTTTTGACAAAGTTATATTTAAGATTTTATGTTTTACACAACTTTTAATTACATAGCGATTTACATGCAAAATCTAGCTGTTTTGACTACTTTTTAACGCTAGTTTGTAAATATCAATAACTGTTTGAAAACATTAGAAAAACAATGAAATTATTGAAAATCGATATGAAATCAATCAAAACTTATTGATTTTAACTAGTTTCAGATGTTTTGACAAAGTTTTATTTAAGATTTTATGTTTTACACAACTTTTAATTACATAGCGATTTATATGCAAAATCTAGCTTTTTCACTACTTTTTCAACGCTAGTTTGTAAATATCAATAACTGTTTGAAAACATTAGAAAAACAATGAAATTATTGAAAATCGATATGAAATCAATCAAAACTTATTGATTTTAACTAGTTTCAGAAGTTTTGACAAAGTTTTATTTAAGATTTTATGTTTTACACAACTTTTAATTACATAGAGATTTACATGCAAAATCTAGCTTTTTTCACTACTTTTTCAACGCTAGTTTGTAAATATCAATAACTGTTTGAAAACATTAGAAAAACAATGAAATTATTGAAAATCTATATGAAATCAATCAAAACTTATTGATTTTAACTAGTTTCAGAAGTTTTGACAAAGTTATATTTAAGATTTTATGTTTTACACAACTTTTAATTACATAGCGATTTACATGCAAAATCTAGCTTTTTTCACTACTTTTTCAACGCTAGTTTGTAAATATGAATAACTGTTTGAAAACATTAGAAAAACAATGAAATTATTGAAAATCGATATGAAATCAATCAAAACTTATTGATTTTAACTAGTTTCAGAAGTTTTGACAAAGTTTTATTTAAGATTTTATGTTTTACACAACTTTTAATTACATAGCGATTTACATGCAAAATCTAGCTTTTTTCACTACTTTTTCAACGCTAGTTTGTAAATATCAATAACTGTTTGAAAACATTAGAAAAACAATGAAATTATTGAAAATCGATATGAAATCAATCAAAACTTATTGATTTTAACTAGTTTCAGAAGTTTTGACAAAGTTATATTTAAGATTTTATGTTTTACACAACTTTTAATTACATAGCGATTTACATGCAAAATCTAGCTTTTTTCACTACTTTTTAACGCTAGTTTGTAAATATCAATAACTGTTTGAAAACATTAGAAAAACAATGAAATTATTGAAAATCGATATGAAATCAATCAAAACTTATCGATTTTAAGTAGTTTCAGATGTTTTGACAAAGTTTTATTTAAGATTTTATGTTTTACACAACTTTTAATTACATAGCGATTTACATGCAAAATCTAGCTTTTTTCACTCCTTTTTCAACGGTAGTTTGTAAATATCAATAACTGTTTGAAAACATTAGAAAAACAATGAAATTATTGAAAATCGATATGAAATCAATCAAAACTTATTGATTTTAACTAGTTTCAGATGTTTTGACAAAGTTTTATTTAAGATTTTATGTCTTACACAACTTTTAATTACATAGAGATTTACATGCAAAATCTAGCTTTTTTCACTACTTTTTCAACGCTAGTTTGTAAATATCAATAACTGTTTGAAAACATTAGAAAAACAATGAAATTATTGAAAATCTATATGAAATCAATCAAAACTTATTGATTTTAACTAGTTTCAGAAGTTTTGACAAAGTTATATTTAAGATTTTATGTTTTACACAACTTTTAATTACATAGCGATTTACATGCAAAATCTAGCTTTTTTCACTACTTTTTCAACGCTAGTTTGTAAATATCAATAACTGTTTGAAAACATTAGAAAAACAATGAAATTATTGAAAATCGATATGAAATCAATCAAAACTTATTGATTTTAACTAGTTTCAGAAGTTTTGACAAAGTTATATTTAAGATTTTATGTTTTACACAACTTTTAATTACATAGCGATTTACATGCAAAATCTAGCTTTTTTCACTACTTTTTCAACGCTAGTTTGTAAATATCAATAACTGTTTGAAAACATTAGAAAAACAATGAAATTATTGAAAATCGATATGAAATCAATCAAAACTTATTGATTTTAACTAGTTTCAGAAGTTTTGACAAAGTTATATTTAAGATTTTATGTTTTACACAACTTTTAATTACATAGCGATTTACATGCAAAATCTAGCTTTTTTCACTACTTTTTAACGCTAGTTTGTAAATATCAATAACTGTTTGAAAACATTAGAAAAACAATGAAATTATTGAAAATCGATATGAAATCAATCAAAACTTATCGATTTTAAGTAGTTTCAGATGTTTTGACAAAGTTTTATTTAAGATTTTATGTTTTACACAACGTTTAATTACATAGCGATTTACATGCAAAATCTAGCTTTTTTCACTCCTTTTTCAACGCTAGTTTGTAAATATCAATAACTGTTTGAAAACATTAGAAAAACAATGAAATTATTGAAAATCGATATGAAATCAATCAAAACTTATTGATTTTAACTAGTTTCAGATGTTTTGACAAAGTTTTATTTAAGATTTTATGTCTTACACAACTTTTAATTACATAGAGATTTACATGCAAAATCTAGCTTTTTTCACTACTTTTTCAACGCTAGTTTGTAAATATCAATAACTGTTTGAAAACATTAGAAAAACAATGAAATTATTGAAAATCTATATGAAATCAATCAAAACTTATTGATTTTAACTAGTTTCAGAAGTTTTGACAAAGTTATATTTAAGATTTTATGTTTTACACAACTTTTAATTACATAGCGATTTACATGCAAAATCTAGCTTTTTTCACTACTTTTTCAACGCTAGTTTGTAAATATCAATAACTGTTTGAAAACATTAGAAAAACAATGAAATTATTGAAAATCGATATGAAATCAATCAAAACTTATTGATTTTAACTAGTTTCAGAAGTTTTGACAAAGTTATATTTAAGATTTTATGTTTTACACAACTTTTAATTACATAGCGATTTACATGCAAAATCTAGCTTTTTTCACTACTTTTTCAACGCTAGTTTGTAAATATCAATAACTGTTTGAAAACATTAGAAAAACAATGAAATTATTGAAAATCGATATGAAATCAATCAAAACTTATTGATTTTAACTAGTTTCAGAAGTTTTGACAAAGTTATATTTAAGATTTTATGTTTTACACAACTTTTAATTACATAGCGATTTACATGCAAAATCTAGCTGTTTTGAATACTTTTTAACGCTAGTTTGTAAATATGAATAACTGTTTGAAAACATTAGAAAAACAATGAAATTATTGAAAATCGATATGAAATCAATCAAAACTTATTGATTTTAACTAGTTTCAGATGTTTTGACAAAGTTTTATTTAAGATTTTATGTTTTACACAACTTTTAATTACATAGCGATTTACATGCAAAATCTAGCTTTTTTCACTACTTTTTCAACGCTAGTTTGTAAATATCAATAACTGTTTGAAAACATTAGAAAAACAATGAAATTATTGAAAATCGATATGAAATCAATCAAAACTTATTGATTTTAACTAGTTTCAGAAGTTTTGACAAAGTTATATTTAAGATTTTATGTTTTACACAACTTTTAATTACATAGCGATATACATGCAAAATCTAGCTGTTTTGACTACTTTTTAACGCTAGTTTGTAAATATGAATAACTGTTTGAAAACATTAGAAAAACAATGAAATTATTGAAAATCGATATGAAATCAATCAAAACTTATCGATTTTAAGTAGTTTCAGATGTTTTGACAAAGTTTTATTTAAGATTTTATGTTTTACACAACTTTTAATTACATAGCGATTTACATGCAAAATCTAGCTTTTTTCACTCCTTTTTCAACGCTAGTTTGTAAATATAAATAACTGTTTGAAAACATTAGAAAAACAATGAAATTATTGAAAATCGATATGAAATCAATCAAAACTTATTGATTTTAACTAGTTTCAGATGTTTTGACAAAGTTTTATTTAAGATTTTATGTCTTACACAACTTTTAATTACATAGAGATTTACATGCAAAATCTAGCTTTTTTCACTACTTTTTCAACGCTAGTTTGTAAATATCAATAACTGTTTGAAAACATTAGAAAAACAATGAAATTATTGAAAATCTATATGAAATCAATCAAAACTTATTGATTTTAACTAGTTTCAGAAGTTTTGACAAAGTTATATTTAAGATTTTGTTTTACACAACTTTTAATTACATAGCGATTTACATGCAAAATCTAGCTTTTTTCACTACTTTTTCAACGCTAGTTTGTAAATATCAATAACTGTTTGAAAACATTAGAAAAACAATGAAATTATTGAAAATCGATATGAAATCAATCAAAACTTATTGATTTTAACTAGTTTCAGAAGTTTTGACAAAGTTATATTTAAGATTTTATGTTTTACACAACTTTTAATTACATAGCGATTTACATGCAAAATCTAGCTGTTTTGAATACTTTTTAACGCTAGTTTGTAAATATGAATAACTGTTTGAAAACATTAGAAAAACAATGAAATTATTGAAAATCTATATGAAATCAATCAAAACTTATTGATTTTAACTAGTTTCAGATGTTTTGACAAAGTTTTATTTAAGATTTTATGTTTTACACAACTTTTAATTACATAGCGATTTACATGCAAAATCTAGCTTTTTTCACTACTTTTTCAACGCTAGTTTGTAAATATCAATAACTGTTTGAAAACATTAGAAAAACAATGAAATTATTGAAAATCGATATGAAATCAATCAAAACTTATTGATTTTAACTAGTTTCAGAAGTTTTGACAAAGTTATATTTAAGATTTTATGTTTTACACAACTTTTAATTACATAGCGATATACATGCAAAATCTAGCTGTTTTGACTACTTTTTAACGCTAGTTTGTAAATATGAATAACTGTTTGAAAACATTAGAAAAACAATGAAATTATTGAAAATCGATATGAAATCAATCAAAACTTATCGATTTTAAGTAGTTTCAGATGTTTTGACAAAGTTTTATTTAAGATTTTATGTTTTACACAACTTTTAATTACATAGCGATTTACATGCAAAATCTAGCTTTTTTCACTCCTTTTTCAACGCTAGTTTGTAAATATCAATAACTGTTTGAAAACATTAGAAAAACAATGAAATTATTGAAAATCGATATGAAATCAATCAAAACTTATTGATTTTAACTAGTTTCAGATGTTTTGACAAAGTTTTATTTAAGATTTTATGTCTTACACAACTTTTAATTACATAGAGATTTACATGCAAAATCTAGCTTTTTTCACTACTTTTTCAACGCTAGTTTGTAAATATCAATAACTGTTTGAAAACATTAGAAAAACAATGAAATTATTGAAAATCTATATGAAATCAATCAAAACTTATTGATTTTAACTAGTTTCAGAAGTTTTGACAAAGTTATATTTAAGATTTTGTTTTACACAACTTTTAATTACATAGCGATTTACATGCAAAATCTAGCTTTTTTCACTACTTTTTCAACGCTAGTTTGTAAATATCAATAACTGTTTGAAAACATTAGAAAAACAATGAAATTATTGAAAATCGATATGAAATCAATCAAAACTTATTGATTTTAACTAGTTTCAGAAGTTTTGACAAAGTTATATTTAAGATTTTATGTTTTACACAACTTTTAATTACATAGCGATTTACATGCAAAATCTAGCTGTTTTGAATACTTTTTAACGCTAGTTTGTAAATATGAATAACTGTTTGAAAACATTAGAAAAACAATGAAATTATTGAAAATCTATATGAAATCAATCAAAACTTATTGATTTTAACTAGTTTCAGATGTTTTGACAAAGTTTTATTTAAGATTTTATGTTTTACACAACTTTTAATTACATAGCGATTTACATGCAAAATCTAGCTTTTTTCACTACTTTTTCAACGCTAGTTTGTAAATATCAATAACTGTTTGAAAACATTAGAAAAACAATGAAATTATTGAAAATCGATATGAAATCAATCAAAACTTATTGATTTTAACTAGTTTCAGAAGTTTTGACAAAGTTATATTTAAGATTTTATGTTTTACACAACTTTTAATTACATAGCGATTTACATGCAAAATCTAGCTGTTTTGACTACTTTTTAACGCTAGTTTGTAAATATGAATAACTGTTTGAAAACATTAGAAAAACAATGAAATTATTGAAAATCGATATGAAATCAATCAAAACTTATTGATTTTAACTAGTTTCAGAAGTTTTGACAAAGTTATATTTAAGATTTTATGTTTTACACAACTTTTAATTACATAGCGATTTACATGCAAAATCTAGCTTTTTTCACTACTTTTTCAACGCTAGTTTGTAAATATCAATAACTGTTTGAAAACATTAGAAAAACAATGAAATTATTGAAAATCTATATGAAATCAATCAAAACTTATTGATTTTAACTAGCTTCAGATGTTTTGACAAAGTTTTATTTAAGATTTTATGTTTTACACAACTTTTAATTACATAGCGATTTACATGCAAAATCTAGCTTTTTTCACTACTTTTTCAACGCTAGTTTGTAAATATCAATAACTGTTTGAAAACATTAGAAAAACAATGAAATTATTGAAAATCGATATGAAATCAATCAAAACTTATTGATTTTAACTAGTTTCAGAAGTTTTGACAAAGTTATATTTAAGATTTTATGTTTTACACAACTTTTAATTACATAGCGATATACATGCAAAATCTAGCTGTTTTGACTACTTTTTAACGCTAGTTTGTAAATATGAATAACTGTTTGAAAACATTAGAAAAACAATGAAATTATTGAAAATCGATATGAAATCAATCAAAACTTATTGATTTTAACTAGTTTCAGAAGTTTTGACAAAGTTATATTTAAGATTTTATGTTTTACACAACTTTTAATTACATAGCGATTTACATGCAAAATCAAGCTTTTTTCACTACTTTTTCAACGTTAGTTTGTAAATATCAATAACTGTTTGAAAACATTAGAAAAACAATAAAATTATTGAAAATCGATATGAAATCAATCAAAACTTATTGATTTTAACTAGTTTCAGATGTTTTGACAAAGTTATATTTAAGATTTTATGTTTTACACAACTTTTAATTACATAGCGATTTACATGCAAAATCTAGCTGTTTTGACTACTTTTTAACGCTAGTTTGTAAATATCAATAACTGTTTGAAAACATTAGAAAAACAATGAAATTATTGAAAATCTATATGAAATCAATCAAAACTTATTGATTTTAACTAGTTTCAGAAGTTTTGACAAAGTTATATTTAAGATTTTGTTTTACACAACTTTTAATTACATAGCGATTTACATGCAAAATCTAGCTTTTTTCACTACTTTTTCAACGCTAGTTTGTAAATATCAATAACTGTTTGAAAACATTAGAAAAACAATGAAATTATTGAAAATCGATATGAAATCAATCAAAACTTATTGATTTTAACTAGTTTCAGAAGTTTTGACAAAGTTATATTTAAGATTTTATGTTTTACACAACTTTTAATTACATAGCGATTTACATGCAAAATCTAGCTGTTTTGACTACTTTTTAACGCTAGTTTGTAAATATGAATAACTGTTTGAAAACATTAGAAAAACAATGAAATTATTGAAAATCGATATGAAATCAATCAAAACTTATTGATTTTAACTAGTTTCAGAAGTTTTGACAAAGTTATATTTAAGATTTTATGTTTTACACAACTTTTAATTACATAGCGATTTACATGCAAAATCTAGCTTTTTTCACTACTTTTTCAACGCTAGTTTGTAAATATCAATAACTGTTTGAAAACATTAGAAAAACAATGAAATTATTGAAAATCTATATGAAATCAATCAAAACTTATTGATTTTAACTAGCTTCAGATGTTTTGACAAAGTTTTATTTAAGATTTTATGTTTTACACAACTTTTAATTACATAGCGATTTACATGCAAAATCTAGCTTTTTTCACTACTTTTTCAACGCTAGTTTGTAAATATCAATAACTGTTTGAAAACATTAGAAAAACAATGAAATTATTGAAAATCGATATGAAATCAATCAAAACTTATTGATTTTAACTAGTTTCAGAAGTTTTGACAAAGTTATATTTAAGATTTTATGTTGTACACAACTTTTAATTACATAGCGATATACATGCAAAATCTAGCTGTTTTGACTACTTTTTAACGCTAGTTTGTAAATATGAATAACTGTTTGAAAACATTAGAAAAACAATGAAATTATTGAAAATCGATATGAAATCAATCAAAACTTATTGATTTTAACTAGTTTCAGAAGTTTTGACAAAGTTATATTTAAGATTTTATGTTTTACACAACTTTTAATTACATAGCGATTTACATGCAAAATCAAGCTTTTTTCACTACTTTTTCAACGCTAGTTTGTAAATATCAATAACTGTTTGAAAACATTAGAAAAACAATAAAATTATTGAAAATCGATATGAAATCAATCAAAACTTATTGATTTTAACTAGTTTCAGAAGTTTTGACAAAGTTATATTTAAGATTTTATGTTTTACACAACTTTTAATTACATAGCGATTTACATGCAAAATCTAGCTGTTTTGACTACTTTTTAACGCTAGTTTGTAAATATGAATAACTGTTTGAAAACATTAGAAAAACAATGAAATTATTGAAAATCGATATGAAATCAATCAAAACTTATTGATTTTAACTAGTTTCAGAAGTTTTGACAAAGTTATATTTAAGATTTTATGTTTTACACAACTTTTAATTACATAGCGATTTACATGCAAAATCTAGCTTTTTTCACTACTTTTTCAACGCTAGTTTGTAAATATCAATAACTGTTTGAAAACATTAGAAAAACAATGAAATTATTGAAAATTGATATGAAATCAATCAAAACTTATTGATTTTAACTAGTTTCAGATGTTTTGACAAAGTTTTATTTAAGATTTTATGTTTTACACAACTTTTAATTACATAGCGATTTACATGCAAAATCTAGCTTTTTTCACTACTTTTTCAACGCTAGTTTGTAAATATAAATAACTGTTTGAAAACATTAGAAAAACAATGAAATTATTGAAAATCGATATGAAATCAATCAAAACTTATTGATTTTAACTAGTTTCAGAAGTTTTGACAAAGTTTTATTTAAGATTTTATGTTTTACACAACTTTTAATTACATAGCGATTTACATGCGAAATCTAGCTGTTTTGACTACTTTTTAACGCTAGTTTGTAAATATCAATAACTGTTTGAAAACATTAGAAAAACAATGAAATTATTGAAAATCTATATGAAATCAATCAAAACTTATTGATTTTAACTAGTTTCAGATGTTTTGACAAAGTTTTATTTAAGATTTTATGTTTTACACAACTTTTAATTACATAGCGATTTACATGCAAAATCTAGCTTTTTTCACTACTTTTGCAACGCTAGTTTGTAAATATCAATAACTGTTTGAAAACATTAGAAAAACAATGAAATTATTGAAAATCGATATGAAATCAATCAAAACTTATCGATTTTAACTAGTTTCAGATGTTTTGACAAAGTTTTATTTAAGATTTTATGTTTTACACAACTTTTAATTACATAGCGATTTACATGCAAAATCTAGCTTTTTTCACTACTTTTTCAACGCTAGTTTGTAAATATCAATAACTGTTTGAAAACATTAGAAAAACAATGAAATTATTGAAAATCGATATGAAATCAATCAAAACTTATTGATTTTAACTAGTTTCAGATGTTTTGACAAAGTTTTATTTAAGATTTTATGTTTTACACAACTTTTAATTACATAGCGATTTACATGCAAAATCTAGCTTTTTTCACTACTTTTTCAACGCTAGTTTGTAAATATCAATAACTGTTTGAAAACATTAGAAAAACAATGAAATAATTGAAAATCGATATGAAATCAAGCAAAACTTATTGATTTTAACTAGTTTCAGAAGTTTTGACAAAGTTTTATTTAAGATTTTATGTTTTACACAACTTTTAATTACATTGCGATTTACATGCAAAATCTAGCTTTTTCACTACTTTTTCAACGCTAGTTTGTAAATATCAATAACTGTTTGAAAACATTAGAAAAACAATGAAATTATTGAAAATCGATATGAAATCAATCAAAACTTATTGATTTTAACTAGTTTCAGAAGTTTTGACAAAGTTATATTTAAGATTTTATGTTTTACACAACTTTTAATTACATAGCGATTTACATGCAAAATCTAGCTTTTTTCACTACTTTTTCAACGCTAGTTTGTAAATATCAATAACTGTTTGAAAACATTAGAAAAACAATGAAATTATTGAAAATTGATATGAAATCAATCAAAACTTATTGATTTTAACTAGTTTCAGAAGTTTTGACAAAGTTATATTTAAGATTTTATGTTTTACACAACTTTTAATTACATAGCGATTTACATGCAAAATCTAGCTGTTTTGACTACTTTTTAACGCTAGTTTGTAAATATCAATAACTGTTTGAAAACATTAGAAAAACAATGAAATTATTGAAAATCGATATGAAATCAATCAAAACTTATTGATTTTAACTAGTTTCAGATGTTTTGACAAAGTTTTATTTAAGATTTTATGTTTTACACAACTTTTAATTACATAGCGATTTATATGCAAAATCTAGCTTTTTCACTACTTTTTCAACGCTAGTTTGTAAATATCAATAACTGTTTGAAAACATTAGAAAAACAATGAAATTATTGAAAATCGATATGAAATCAATCAAAACTTATTGATTTTAACTAGTTTCAGAAGTTTTGACAAAGTTATATTTAAGATTTTATGTTTTACACAACTTTTAATTACATAGCGATTTACATGCAAAATCTAGCTTTTTTCACTACTTTTTCAACGCTAGTTTGTAAATATCAATAACTGTTTGAAAACATTAGAAAAACAATGAAATTATTGAAAATCGATATGAAATCAATCAAAACTTATTGATTTTAACTAGTTTCAGAAGTTTTGACAAAGTTATATTTAAGATTTTATGTTTTACACAACTTTTAATTACATAGCGATTTACATGCAAAATCTAGCTGTTTTGAATACTTTTTAACGCTAGTTTGTAAATATCAATAACTGTTTGAAAACATTAGAAAAACAATGAAATTATTGAAAATCTATATGAAATCAATCAAAACTTATTGATTTTAACTAGTTTCAGATGTTTTGACAAAGTTTTATTTAAGATTTTATGTTTTACACAACTTTTAATTACATAGCGATTTACATGCAAAATCTAGCTTTTTTCACTACTTTTTCAACGCTAGTTTGTAAATATCAATAACTGTTTGAAAACATTAGAAAAACAATGAAATTATTGAAAATCGATATGAAATCAATCAAAACTTATTGATTTTAACTAGTTTCAGAAGTTTTGACAAAGTTATATTTAAGATTTTATGTTTTACACAACTTTTAATTACATAGCGATTTACATGCAAAATCTAGCTGTTTTGACTACTTTTTAACGCTAGTTTGTAAATATCAATAACTGTTTGAAAACATTAGAAAAACAATGAAATTATTGAAAATCGATATGAAATCAATCAAAACTTATTGATTTTAACTAGTTTCAGAAGTTTTGACAAAGTTTTATTTAAGATTTTATGTTTTACACAACTTTTAATTACATAGCGATTTACATGCAAAATCTAGCTTTTTTCACTACTTTTTCAACGCTAGTTTGTAAATATCAATAACTGTTTGAAAACATTAGAAAAACAATAAAATTATTGAAAATCGATATGAAATCAATCAAAACTTATTGATTTTAACTAGTTTCAGAAGTTTTGACAAAGTTATATTTAAGATTTTATGTTTTACACAACTTTTAATTACATAGCGATTTACATGCAAAATCTAGCTGTTTTGACTACTTTTTAACGCTAGTTTGTAAATATGAATAACTGTTTGAAAACATTAGAAAAACAATGAAATTATTGAAAATCGATATGAAATCAATCAAAACTTATTGATTTTAACTAGTTTCAGAAGTTTTGACAAAGTTATATTTAAGATTTTATGTTTTACACAACTTTTAATTACATAGCGATTTACATGCAAAATCTAGCTTTTTTCACTACTTTTTCAACGCTAGTTTGTAAATATCAATAACTGTTTGAAAACATTAGAAAAACAATGAAATTATTGAAAATCGATATGAAATCAATCAAAACTTATCGATTTTAAGTAGTTTCAGATGTTTTGACAAAGTTTTATTTAAGATTTTATGTTTTACACAACTTTTAATTACATAGCGATTTACATGCAAAATCTAGCTTTTTTCACTACTTTTTCAACGCTACTTTGTAAATATCAATAACTGTTTGAAAACATTAGAAAAACAATGAAATGATTGAAAATCGATATGAAATCAATCAAAACTTATTGATTTTAACTAGTTTCAGAAGTTTTGACAAAGTTATATTTAAGATTTTATGTTTTACACAACTTTTAATTACATAGCGATTTACATGCGAAATCTAGCTGTTTTGACTACTTTTTAACGCTAGTTTGTAAATATCAATAACTGTTTGAAAACATTAGAAAAACAATGAAATTATTGAAAATCTATATGAAATCAATCAAAACTTATTGATTTTAACTAGTTTCAGATGTTTTGACAAAGTTTTATTTAAGATTTTATGTTTTACACAACTTTTAATTACATAGCGATTTACATGCAAAATCTAGCTGTTTTGACTACTTTTTAACGCTAGTTTGTAAATATCAATAACTGTTTGAAAACATTAGAAAAACAATGAAATTATTGAAAATCTATATGAAATCAATCAAAACTTATTGATTTTAACTAGTTTCAGATGTTTTGACAAAGTTTTATTTAAGATTTTATGTTTTACACAACTTTTAATTACATAGCGATTTACATGCAAAATCTAGCTTTTTTCACTACTTTTTCAACGCTAGTTTGTAAATATCAATAACTGTTTGAAAACATTAGAAAAACAATAAAATTATTTAAAATCGATATGAAATCAATCAAAACTTATTGATTTTAACTAGTTTCAGAAGTTTTGACAAAGTTTTATTTAAGATTTTATGTTTTACACAACTTTTAATTACATAGCGATTTACATGCAAAATCTAGCTTTTTTCACTACTTTTTCAACGCTAGTTTGTAAATATCAATAACTGTTTGAAAACATTAGAAAAACAATGAAATTATTGAAAATCGATATGAAATCAATCAAAACTTATTGATTTTAACTAGTTTCAGAAGTTTTGACAAAGTTATATTTAAGATTTTATGTTTTACACAACTTTTAATTACATAGCGATTTACATGCAAAATCTAGCTGTTTTGACTACTTTTTAACGCTAGTTTGTAAATATCAATAACTGTTTGAAAACATTAGAAAAACAATGAAATTATTGAAAATCTATATGAAATCAATCAAAACTTATTGATTTTAACTAGTTTCAGATGTTTTGACAAAGTTTTATTTAAGATTTTATGTTTTACACAACTTTTAATTACATAGCGATTTACATGCAAAATCTAGCTTTTTTCACTACTTTTTCAACGCTAGTTTGTAAATATAAATAACTGTTTGAAAACATTAGAAAAACAATGAAATTATTGAAAATCGATATGAAATCAATCAAAACTTATTGATTTTAACTAGTTTCAGAAGTTTTGACAAAGTTATATTTAAGATTTTATGTTTTACACAACTTTTAATTACATAGCGATTTACATGCGAAATCTAGCTGTTTTGACTACTTTTTAACGCTAGTTTGTAAATATCAATAACTGTTTGAAAACATTAGAAAAACAATGAAATTATTGAAAATCTATATGAAATCAATCAAAACTTATTGATTTTAACTAGTTTCAGATGTTTTGACAAAGTTTTATTTAAGATTTTATGTTTTACACAACTTTTAATTACATAGCGATTTACATGCAAAATCTAGCTTTTTTCACTACTTTTGCAACGCTAGTTTGTAAATATAAATAACTGTTTGAAAACATTAGAAAAACAATGAAATTATTGAAAATCGATATGAAATCAATCAAAACTTATCGATTTTAACTAGTTTCAGATGTTTTGACAAAGTTTTATTTAAGATTTTATGTTTTACACAACTTTTAATTACATAGCGATTTACATGCAAAATCTAGCTTTTTTCACTACTTTTTCAACGCTAGTTTGTAAATATCAATAACTGTTTGAAAACATTAGAAAAACAATGAAATTATTGAAAATCGATATGAAATCAATCAAAACTTATTGATTTTAACTAGTTTCAGAAGTTTTGACAAAGTTTTATTTAAGATTTTATGTTTTACACAACTTTTAATTACATAGCGATTTACATGCAAAATCTAGCTTTTTTCACTACTTTTTCAACGCTAGTTTGTAAATATCAATAACTGTTTGAAAACATTAGAAAAACAATAAAATTATTGAAAATCGATATGAAATCAATCAAAACTTATTGATTTTAACTAGTTTCAGAAGTTTTGACAAAGTTATATTTAAGATTTTATGTTTTACACAACTTTTAATTACATAGCGATTTACATGCAAAATCTAGCTTTTTTCACTACTTTTTCAACGCTAGTTTGTAAATATCAATAACTGTTTGAAAACATTAGAAAAACAATGAAATTATTGAAAATCGATATGAAATCAATCAAAACTTATCGATTTTAACTAGTTTCAGATGTTTTGACAAAGTTTTATTTAAGATTTTATGTTTTACACAACTTTTAATTACATAGCGATTTACATGCAAAATCTAGCTTTTTTCACTACTTTTTCAACGCTAGTTTGTAAATATCAATAACTGTTTGAAAACATTAGAAAAACAATGAAATTATTGAAAATCGATATGAAATCAATCAAAACTTATTGATTTTAACTAGTTTCAGAAGTTTTGACAAAGTTATATTTAAGATTTTATGTTTTACACAACTTTTAATTACATAGCGATTTACATGCAAAATCTAGCTGTTTTGACTACTTTTTAACGCTAGTTTGTAAATATCAATAACTGTTTGAAAACATTAGAAAAACAATGAAATTATTGAAAATCTATATGAAATCAATCAAAACTTATTGATTTTAACTAGTTTCAGATGTTTTGACAAAGTTTTATTTAAGATTTTATGTTTTACACAACTTTTAATTACATAGCGATTTACATGCAAAATCTAGCTTTTTTCACTACTTTTTCAACGCTAGTTTGTAAATATCAATAACTGTTTGAAAACATTAGAAAAACAATGAAATTATTGAAAATCTATATGAAATCAATCAAAACTTATTGATTTTAACTAGTTTCAGATGTTTTGACAAAGTTTTATTTAAGATTTTATGTTTTACACAACTTTTAATTACATAGCGATTTACATGCAAAATCTAGCTTTTTTCACTACTTTTGCAACGCTAGTTTGTAAATATCAATAACTGTTTGAAAACATTAGAAAAACAATGAAATTATTGAAAATCTATATGAAATCAATCAAAACTTATTGATTTTAACTAGTTTCAGATGTTTTGACAAAGTTTTATTTAAGATTTTATGTTTTACACAACTTTTAATTACATAGCGATTTACATGCAAAATCTAGCTTTTTTCACTACTTTTTCAACGCTAGTTTGTAAATATAAATAACTGTTTGAAAACATTAGAAAAACAATAAAATTATTGAAAATCGATATGAAATCAATCAAAACTTATTGATTTTAACTAGTTTCAGAAGTTTTGACAAAGTTATATTTAAGATTTTATGTTTTACACAACTTTTAATTACATAGCGATTTACATGCGAAATCTAGCTGTTTTGACTACTTTTTAACGCTAGTTTGTAAATATCAATAACTGTTTGAAAACATTAGAAAAACAATGAAATTATTGAAAATCTATATGAAATCAATCAAAACTTATTGATTTTAACTAGTTTCAGATGTTTTGACAAAGTTTTATTTAAGATTTTATGTTTTACACAACTTTTAATTACATAGCGATTTACATGCAAAATCTAGCTTTTTTCACTACTTTTGCAACGCTAGTTTGTAAATATCAATAACTGTTTGAAAACATTAGAAAAACAATGAAATTATTGAAAATCGATATGAAATCAATCAAAACTTATCGATTTTAACTAGTTTCAGATGTTTTGACAAAGTTTTATTTAAGATTTTATGTTTTACACAACTTTTAATTACATAGCGATTTACATGCAAAATCTAGCTTTTTTCACTACTTTTTCAACGCTAGTTTGTAAATATCAATAACTGTTTGAAAACATTAGAAAAACAATGAAATTATTGAAAATCGATATGAAATCAATCAAAACTTATTGATTTTAACTAGTTTCAGAAGTTTTGACAAAGTTTTATTTAAGATTTTATGTTTTACACAACTTTTAATTACATAGCGATTTACATGCAAAATCTAGCTTTTTTCACTACTTTTTCAACGCTAGTGTGTAAATATCAATAACTGTTTGAAAACATTAGAAAAACAATAAAATTATTGAAAATCGATATGAAATCAATCAAAACTTATTGATTTTAACTAGTTTCAGAAGTTTTGACAAAGTTATATTTAAGATTTTATGTTTTACACAACTTTTAATTACATAGCGATTTACATGCAAAATCTAGCTTTTTTCACTACTTTTTCAACGCTAGTTTGTAAATATCAATAACTGTTTGAAAACATTAGAAAAACAATGAAATTATTGAAAATCGATATGAAATCAATCAAAACTTATCGATTTTAACTAGTTTCAGATGTTTTGACAAAGTTTTATTTAAGATTTTATGTTTTACACAACTTTTAATTACATAGCGATTTACATGCAAAATCTAGCTTTTTTCACTACTTTTTCAACGCTAGTTTGTAAATATCAATAACTGTTTGAAAACATTAGAAAAACAATGAAATTATTGAAAATCGATATGAAATCAATCAAAACTTATTGATTTTAACTAGTTTCAGAAGTTTTGACAAAGTTATATTTAAGATTTTATGTTTTACACAACTTTTAATTACATAGCGATTTACATGCAAAATCTAGCTGTTTTGACTACTTTTTAACGCTAGTTTGTAAATATGAATAACTGTTTGAAAACATTAGAAAAACAATGAAATTATTGAAAATCGATATGAAATCAATCAAAACTTATTGATTTTAACTAGTTTCAGAAGTTTTGACAAAGTTATATTTAAGATTTTATGTTTTACACAACTTTTAATTACATAGCGATTTACATGCAAAATCTAGCTTTTTTCACTACTTTTTCAACGCTAGTTTGTAAATATCAATAACTGTTTGAAAACATTAGAAAAACAATGAAATTATTGAAAATCGATATGAAATCAATCAAAACTTATTGATTTTAACTAGTTTCAGAAGTTTTGACAAAGTTATATTTAAGATTTTATGTTTTACACAACTTTTAATTACATAGCGATATACATGCAAAATCTAGCTGTTTTGACTACTTTTTAACGCTAGTTTGTAAATATGAATAACTGTTTGAAAACATTAGAAAAACAATGAAATTATTGAAAATCGATATGAAATCAATCAAAACTTATTGATTTTAACTAGTTTCAGAAGTTTTGACAAAGTTATATTTAAGATTTTATGTTTTACACAACTTTTAATTACATAGCGATTTACATGCAAAATCTAGCTTTTTTCACTACTTTTTCAACGCTAGTTTGTAAATATCAATAACTGTTTGAAAACATTAGAAAAACAATGAAATTATTGAAAATCGATATGAAATCAATCAAAACTTATTGATTTTAACTAGTTTCAGAAGTTTTGACAAAGTTATATTTAAGATTTTATGTTTTACGCAACTTTTAATTACATAGCGATATACATGCAAAATCTAGCTGTTTTGACTACTTTTTAACGCTAGTTTGTAAATATGAATAACTGTTTGAAAACATTAGAAAAACAATGAAATTATTGAAAATCGATATGAAATCAATCAAAACTTATCGATTTTAAGTAGTTTCAGATGTTTTGACAAAGTTTTATTTAAGATTTTATGTTTTACACAACTTTTAATTACATAGCGATTTACATGCAAAATCTAGCTTTTTTCACTCCTTTTTCAACGCTAGTTTGTAAATATCAATAACTGTTTGAAAACATTAGAAAAACAATGAAATTATTGAAAATCGATATGAAATCAATCAAAACTTATTGATTTTAACTAGTTTCAGATGTTTTGACAAAGTTTTATTTAAGATTTTATGTCTTACACAACTTTTAATTACATAGAGATTTACATGCAAAATCTAGCTTTTTTCACTACTTTTTCAACGCTAGTTTGTAAATATCAATAACTGTTTGAAAACATTAGAAAAACAATGAAATTATTGAAAATCTATATGAAATCAATCAAAACTTATTGATTTTAACTAGTTTCAGAAGTTTTGACAAAGTTATATTTAAGATTTTGTTTTACACAACTTTTAATTACATAGCGATTTACATGCAAAATCTAGCTTTTTTCACTACTTTTTCAACGCTAGTTTGTAAATATCAATAACTGTTTGAAAACATTAGAAAAACAATGAAATTATTGAAAATCGATATGAAATCAATCAAAACTTATTGATTTTAACTAGTTTCAGAAGTTTTGACAAAGTTATATTTAAGATTTTATGTTTTACACAACTTTTAATTACATAGCGATTTACATGCAAAATCTAGCTGTTTTGAATACTTTTTTACGCTAGTTTGTAAATATGAATAACTGTTTGAAAACATTAGAAAAACAATGAAATTATTGAAAATCTATATGAAATCAATCAAAACTTATTGATTTTAACTAGTTTCAGATGTTTTGACAAAGTTTTATTTAAGATTTTATGTTTTACACAACTTTTAATTACATAGCGATTTACATGCAAAATCTAGCTTTTTTCACTACTTTTTCAACGCTAGTTTGTAAATATCAATAACTGTTTGAAAACATTAGAAAAACAATGAAATTATTGAAAATCGATATGAAATCAATCAAAACTTATTGATTTTAACTAGTTTCAGAAGTTTTGACAAAGTTATATTTAAGATTTTATGTTTTACACAACTTTTAATTACATAGCGATATACATGCAAAATCTAGCTGTTTTGACTACTTTTTAACGCTAGTTTGTAAATATGAATAACTGTTTGAAAACATTAGAAAAACAATGAAATTATTGAAAATCGATATGAAATCAATCAAAACTTATCGATTTTAAGTAGTTTCAGATGTTTTGACAAAGTTTTATTTAAGATTTTATGTTTTACACAACTTTTAATTACATAGCGATTTACATGCAAAATCTAGCTTTTTTCACTCCTTTTTCAACGCTAGTTTGTAAATATCAATAACTGTTTGAAAACATTAGAAAAACAATGAAATTATTGAAAATCGATATGAAATCAATCAAAACTTATTGATTTTAACTAGTTTCAGATGTTTTGACAAAGTTTTATTTAAGATTTTATGTCTTACACAACTTTTAATTACATAGAGATTTACATGCAAAATCTAGCTTTTTTCACTACTTTTTCAACGCTAGTTTGTAAATATCAATAACTGTTTGAAAACATTAGAAAAACAATGAAATTATTGAAAATCTATATGAAATCAATCAAAACTTATTGATTTTAACTAGTTTCAGAAGTTTTGACAAAGTTATATTTAAGATTTTGTTTTACACAACTTTTAATTACATAGCGATTTACATGCAAAATCTAGCTTTTTTCACTACTTTTTCAACGCTAGTTTGTAAATATCAATAACTGTTTGAAAACATTAGAAAAACAATGAAATTATTGAAAATCGATATGAAATCAATCAAAACTTATTGATTTTAACTAGTTTCAGAAGTTTTGACAAAGTTATATTTAAGATTTTATGTTTTACACAACTTTTAATTACATAGCGATTTACATGCAAAATCTAGCTGTTTTGAATACTTTTTAACGCTAGTTTGTAAATATGAATAACTGTTTGAAAACATTAGAAAAACAATGAAATTATTGAAAATCTATATGAAATCAATCAAAACTTATTGATTTTAACTAGTTTCAGATGTTTTGACAAAGTTTTATTTAAGATTTTATGTTTTACACAACTTTTAATTACATAGCGATTTACATGCAAAATCTAGCTTTTTTCACTACTTTTTCAACGCTAGTTTGTAAATATCAATAACTGTTTGAAAACATTAGAAAAACAATGAAATTATTGAAAATCGATATGAAATCAATCAAAACTTATTGATTTTAACTAGTTTCAGAAGTTTTGACAAAGTTATATTTAAGATTTTATGTTTTACACAACTTTTAATTACATAGCGATTTACATGCAAAATCTAGCTGTTTTGACTACTTTTTAACGCTAGTTTGTAAATATGAATAACTGTTTGAAAACATTAGAAAAACAATGAAATTATTGAAAATCGATATGAAATCAATCAAAACTTATTGATTTTAACTAGTTTCAGAAGTTTTGACAAAGTTATATTTAAGATTTTATGTTTTACACAACTTTTAATTACATAGCGATTTACATGCAAAATCTAGCTTTTTTCACTACTTTTTCAACGCTAGTTTGTAAATATCAATAACTGTTTGAAAACATTAGAAAAACAATGAAATTATTGAAAATCTATATGAAATCAATCAAAACTTATTGATTTTAACTAGCTTCAGATGTTTTGACAAAGTTTTATTTAAGATTTTATGTTTTACACAACTTTTAATTACATAGCGATTTACATGCAAAATCTAGCTTTTTTCACTACTTTTTCAACGCTAGTTTGTAAATATCAATAACTGTTTGAAAACATTAGAAAAACAATGAAATTATTGAAAATCGATATGAAATCAATCAAAACTTATTGATTTTAACTAGTTTCAGAAGTTTTGACAAAGTTATATTTAAGATTTTATGTTTTACACAACTTTTAATTACATAGCGATATACATGCAAAATCTAGCTGTTTTGACTACTTTTTAACGCTAGTTTGTAAATATGAATAACTGTTTGAAAACATTAGAAAAACAATGAAATTATTGAAAATCGATATGAAATCAATCAAAACTTATTGATTTTAACTAGTTTCAGAAGTTTTGACAAAGTTATATTTAAGATTTTATGTTTTACACAACTTTTAATTACATAGCGATTTACATGCAAAATCAAGCTTTTTTCACTACTTTTTCAACGCTAGTTTGTAAATATCAATAACTGTTTGAAAACATTAGAAAAACAATGAAATTATTGAAAATCGATATGAAATCAATCAAAACTTATTGATTTTAACTAGTTTCAGAAGTTTTGACAAAGTTATATTTAAGATTTTATGTTTTACACAACTTTTAATTACATAGCGATATACATGCAAAATCTAGCTGTTTTGACTACTTTTTAACGCTAGTTTGTAAATATGAATAACTGTTTGAAAACATTAGAAAAACAATGAAATTATTGAAAATCGATATGAAATCAATCAAAACTTATTGATTTTAACTAGTTTCAGAAGTTTTGACAAAGTTATATTTAAGATTTTATGTTTTACACAACTTTTAATTACATAGCGATTTACATGCAAAATCTAGCTTTTTTCACTACTTTTTCAACGCTAGTTTGTAAATATCAATAACTGTTTGAAAACATTAGAAAAACAATAAAATTATTGAAAATCGATATGAAATCAATCAAAACTTATTGATTTTAACTAGTTTCAGAAGTTTTGACAAAGTTATATTTAAGATTTTATGTTTTACACAACTTTTAATTACATAGCGATTTACATGCAAAATCTAGCTGTTTTGACTACTTTTTAACGCTAGTTTGTAAATATGAATAACTGTTTGAAAACATTAGAAAAACAATGAAATTATTGAAAATCGATATGAAATCAATCAAAACTTATTGATTTTAACTAGTTTCAGAAGTTTTGACAAAGTTATATTTAAGATTTTATGTTTTACACAACTTTTAATTACATAGCGATTTACATGCAAAATCTAGCTTTTTTCACTACTTTTTCAACGCTAGTTTGTAAATATCAATAACTGTTTGAAAACATTAGAAAAACAATGAAATTATTGAAAATTGATATGAAATCAATCAAAACTTATTGATTTTAACTAGTTTCAGAAGTTTTGACAAAGTTATATTTAAGATTTTATGTTTTACACAACTTTTAATTACATAGCGATTTACATGCAAAATCTAGCTGTTTTGACTACTTTTTAACGCTAGTTTGTAAATATCAATAACTGTTTGAAAACATTAGAAAAACAATGAAATTATTGAAAATCGATATGAAATCAATCAAAACTTATTGATTTTAACTAGTTTCAGATGTTTTGACAAAGTTTTATTTAAGATTTTATGTTTTACACAACTTTTAATTACATAGCGATTTATATGCAAAATCTAGCTTTTTCACTACTTTTTCAACGCTAGTTTGTAAATATCAATAACTGTTTGAAAACATTAGAAAAACAATGAAATTATTGAAAATCGATATGAAATCAATCAAAACTTATTGATTTTAACTAGTTTCAGAAGTTTTGACAAAGTTATATTTAAGATTTTATGTTTTACACAACTTTTAATTACATAGCGATTTACATGCAAAATCTAGCTTTTTTCACTACTTTTTCAACGCTAGTTTGTAAATATCAATAACTGTTTGAAAACATTAGAAAAACAATGAAATTATTGAAAATTGATATGAAATCAATCAAAACTTATTGATTTTAACTAGTTTCAGAAGTTTTGACAAAGTTATATTTAAGATTTTATGTTTTACACAACTTTTAATTACATAGCGATTTACATGCAAAATCTAGCTGTTTTGACTACTTTTTAACGCTAGTTTGTAAATATCAATAACTGTTTGAAAACATTAGAAAAACAATGAAATTATTGAAAATCGATATGAAATCAATCAAAACTTATTGATTTTAACTAGTTTCAGATGTTTTGACAAAGTTATATTTAAGATTTTATGTTTTACACAACTTTTAATTACATAGCGATTTACATGCAAAATCTAGCTGTTTTGAATACTTTTTAACGCTAGTTTGTAAATATGAATAACTGTTTGAAAACATTAGAAAAACAATGAAATTATTGAAAATCTATATGAAATCAATCAAAACTTATTGATTTTAACTAGTTTCAGATGTTTTGACAAAGTTTTATTTAAGATTTTATGTTTTACACAACTTTTAATTACATAGCGATTTACATGCAAAATCTAGCTTTTTTCACTACTTTTTCAACGCTAGTTTGTAAATATCAATAACTGTTTGAAAACATTAGAAAAACAATGAAATTATTGAAAATCGATATGAAATCAATCAAAACTTATTGATTTTAACTAGTTTCAGAAGTTTTGACAAAGTTATATTTAAGATTTTATGTTTTACACAACTTTTAATTACATAGCGATTTACATGCAAAATCTAGCTGTTTTGACTACTTTTTAACGCTAGTTTGTAAATATCAATAACTGTTTGAAAACATTAGAAAAACAATGAAATTATTGAAAATCGATATGAAATCAATCAAAACTTATTGATTTTATCTAGTTTCAGAAGTTTTGACAAAGTTTTATTTAAGATTTTATGTTTTACACAACTTTTAATTACATAGCGATTTACATGCAAAATCTAGCTTTTTTCACTACTTTTTCAACGCTAGTTTGTAAATATCAATAACTGTTTGAAAACATTAGAAAAACAATAAAATTATTGAAAATCGATATGAAATCAATCAAAACTTATTGATTTTAACTAGTTTCAGAAGTTTTGACAAAGTTATATTTAAGATTTTATGTTTTACACAACTTTTAATTACATAGCGATTTACATGCAAAATCTAGCTGTTTTGACTACTTTTTAACGCTAGTTTGTAAATATGAATAACTGTTTGAAAACATTAGAAAAACAATGAAATTATTGAAAATCGATATGAAATCAATCAAAACTTATTGATTTTAACTAGTTTCAGAAGTTTTGACAAAGTTATATTTAAGATTTTATGTTTTACACAACTTTTAATTACATAGCGATTTACATGCAAAATCTAGCTTTTTTCACTACTTTTTCAACGCTAGTTTGTAAATATCAATAACTGTTTGAAAACATTAGAAAAACAATGAAATTATTGAAAATTGATATGAAATCAATCAAAACTTATTGATTTTAACTAGTTTCAGAAGTTTTGACAAAGTTATATTTAAGATTTTATGTTTTACACAACTTTTAATTACATAGCGATTTACATGCAAAATCTAGCTGTTTTGACTACTTTTTAACGCTAGTTTGTAAATATCAATAACTGTTTGAAAACATTAGAAAAACAATGAAATTATTGAAAATCGATATGAAATCAATCAAAACTTATTGATTTTAACTAGTTTCAGATGTTTTGACAAAGTTTTATTTAAGATTTTATGTTTTACACAACTTTTAATTACATAGCGATTTATATGCAAAATCTAGCTTTTTCACTACTTTTTCAACGCTAGTTTGTAAATATCAATAACTGTTTGAAAACATTAGAAAAACAATGAAATTATTGAAAATCGATATGAAATCAATCAAAACTTATTGATTTTAACTAGTTTCAGAAGTTTTGACAAAGTTATATTTAAGATTTTATGTTTTACACAACTTTTAATTACATAGCGATATACATGCAAAATCTAGCTGTTTTGACTACTTTTTAACGCTAGTGTGTAAATATGAATAACTGTTTGAAAACATTAGAAAAACAATGAAATTATTGAAAATCGATATGAAATCAATCAAAACTTATTGATTTTAACTAGTTTCAGAAGTTTTGACAAAGTTATATTTAAGATTTTATGTTTTACACAACTTTTAATTACATAGCGATTTACATGCAAAATCTAGCTTTTTTCACTACTTTTTCAACGCTAGTTTGTAAATATCAATAACTGTTTGAAAACATTAGAAAAACAATAAAATTATTGAAAATCGATATGAAATCAATCAAAACTTATTGATTTTAACTAGTTTCAGAAGTTTTGACAAAGTTATATTTAAGATTTTATGTTTTACACAACTTTTAATTACATAGCGATTTACATGCAAAATCTAGCTGTTTTGACTACTTTTTAACGCTAGTTTGTAAATATGAATAACTGTTTGAAAACATTAGAAATACAATGAAATTATTGAAAATCGATATGAAATCAATCAAAACTTATTGATTTTAACTAGTTTCAGAAGTTTTGACAAAGTTTTATTTAAGATTTTATGTTTTACACAACTTTTAATTACATAGCGATTTACATGCAAAATCTAGCTTTTTTCACTACTTTTTCAACGCTAGTTTGTAAATATCAATAACTGTTTGAAAACATTAGAAAAACAATGAAATTATTGATAATCGATATGAAATCAATCAAAACTTATTGATTTTAACTAGTTTCAGAAGTTTTGACAAAGTTATATTTAAGATTTTATGTTTTACACAACTTTTAATTACATAGCGATTTACATGCAAAATCTAGCTGTTTTGACTACTTTTTAACGCTAGTTTGTAAATATCAATAACTGTTTGAAAACATTAGAAAAACAATGAAATTATTGAAAATCGATATGAAATCAATCAAAACTTATTGATTTTAACTAGTTTCAGAAGTTTTGACAAAGTTTTATTTAAGATTTTATGTTTTACACAACTTTTAATTACATAGCGATTTACATGCAAAATCTAGCTTTTTTCACTACTTTTTCAACGCTAGTTTGTAAATATCAATAACTGTTTGAAAACATTAGAAAAACAATGAAATTATTGAAAATCGATATGAAATCAATCAAAACTTATTGATTTTAACTAGTTTCAGAAGTTTTGACAAAGTTATATTTAAGATTTTATGTTTTACACAACTTTTAATTACATAGCGATTTACATGCAAAATCTAGCTTTTTTCACTACTTTTTAACGCTAGTTTGTAAATATCAATAACTGTTTGAAAACATTAGAAAAACAATGAAATTATTGAAAATCGATATGAAATCAATCAAAACTTATCGATTTTAAGTAGTTTCAGATGTTTTGACAAAGTTTTATTTAAGATTTTATGTTTTACACAACGTTTAATTACATAGCGATTTACATGCAAAATCTAGCTTTTTTCACTCCTTTTTCAACGCTAGTTTGTAAATATCAATAACTGTTTGAAAACATTAGAAAAACAATGAAATTATTGAAAATCGATATGAAATCAATCAAAACTTATTGATTTTAACTAGTTTCAGATGTTTTGACAAAGTTTTATTTAAGATTTTATGTCTTACACAACTTTTAATTACATAGAGATTTACATGCAAAATCTAGCTTTTTTCACTACTTTTTCAACGCTAGTTTGTAAATATCAATAACTGTTTGAAAACATTAGAAAAACAATGAAATTATTGAAAATCTATATGAAATCAATCAAAACTTATTGATTTTAACTAGTTTCAGAAGTTTTGACAAAGTTATATTTAAGATTTTATGTTTTACACAACTTTTAATTACATAGCGATTTACATGCAAAATCTAGCTGTTTTGACTACTTTTTAACGCTAGTTTGTAAATATGAATAACTGTTTGAAAACATTAGAAAAACAATGAAATTATTGAAAATCGATATGAAATCAATCAAAACTTATTGATTTTAACTAGTTTCAGAAGTTTTGACAAAGTTATATTTAAGATTTTATGTTTTACACAACTTTTAATTACATAGCGATTTACATGCAAAATCTAGCTTTTTTCACTACTTTTTCAACGGTAGTTTGTAAATATCAATAACTGTTTGAAAACATTAGAAAAACAATGAAATTATTGAAAATTGATATGAAATCAATCAAAACTTATTGATTTTAACTAGTTTCAGAAGTTTTGACAAAGTTATATTTAAGATTTTATGTTTTACACAACTTTTAATTACATAGCGATTTACATGCAAAATCTAGCTGTTTTGACTACTTTTTAACGCTAGTTTGTAAATATCAATAACTGTTTGAAAACATTAGAAAAACAATGAAATTATTGAAAATCGATATGAAATCAATCAAAACTTATTGATTTTAACTAGTTTCAGATGTTTTGACAAAGTTTTATTTAAGATTTTATGTTTTACACAACTTTTAATTACATAGCGATTTATATGCAAAATCTAGCTTTTTCACTACTTTTTCAACGCTAGTTTGTAAATATCAATAACTGTTTGAAAACATTAGAAAAACAATGAAATTATTGAAAATCGATATGAAATCAATCAAAACTTATTGATTTTAACTAGTTTCAGAAGTTTTGACAAAGTTTTATTTAAGATTTTATGTTTTACACAACTTTTAATTACATAGAGATTTACATGCAAAATCTAGCTTTTTTCACTACTTTTTCAACGCTAGTTTGTAAATATCAATAACTGTTTGAAAACATTAGAAAAACAATGAAATTATTGAAAATCTATATGAAATCAATCAAAACTTATTGATTTTAACTAGTTTCAGAAGTTTTGACAAAGTTATATTTAAGATTTGATGTTTTACACAACTTTTAATTACATAGCGATTTACATGCAAAATCTAGCTTTTTTCACTACTTTTTCAACGCTAGTTTGTAAATATGAATAACTGTTTGAAAACATTAGAAAAACAATGAAATTATTGAAAATCGATATGAAATCAATCAAAACTTATTGATTTTAACTAGTTTCAGAAGTTTTGACAAAGTTTTATTTAAGATTTTATGTTTTACACAACTTTTAATTACATAGCGATTTACATGCAAAATCTAGCTTTTTTCACTACTTTTTAACGCTAGTTTGTAAATATCAATAACTGTTTGAAAACATTAGAAAAACAATGAAATTATTGAAAATCGATATGAAATCAATCAAAACTTATCGATTTTAAGTAGTTTCAGATGTTTTGACAAAGTTTTATTTAAGATTTTATGTTTTACACAACTTTTAATTACATAGCGATTTACATGCAAAATCTAGCTTTTTTCACTCCTTTTTCAACGCTAGTTTGTAAATATCAATAACTGTTTGAAAACATTAGAAAAACAATGAAATTATTGAAAATCGATATGAAATCAATCAAAACTTATTGATTTTAACTAGTTTCAGATGTTTTGACAAAGTTTTATTTAAGATTTTATGTCTTACACAACTTTTAATTACATAGAGATTTACATGCAAAATCTAGCTTTTTTCACTACTTTTTCAACGCTAGTTTGTAAATATCAATAACTGTTTGAAAACATTAGAAAAACAATGAAATTATTGAAAATCTATATGAAATCAATCAAAACTTATTGATTTTAACTAGTTTCAGAAGTTTTGACAAAGTTATATTTAAGATTTTATGTTTTACACAACTTTTAATTACATAGCGATTTACATGCAAAATCTAGCTTTTTTCACTACTTTTTCAACGCTAGTTTGTAAATATCAATAACTGTTTGAAAACATTAGAAAAACAATGAAATTATTGAAAATCGATATGAAATCAATCAAAACTTATTGATTTTAACTAGTTTCAGAAGTTTTGACAAAGTTATATTTAAGATTTTATGTTTTACACAACTTTTAATTACATAGCGATTTACATGCAAAATCTAGCTGTTTTGAATACTTTTTAACGCTAGTTTGTAAATATGAATAACTGTTTGAAAACATTAGAAAAACAATGAAATTATTGAAAATCTATATGAAATCAATCAAAACATATTGATTTTAACTAGTTTCAGATGTTTTGACAAAGTTTTATTTAAGATTTTATGTTTTACACAACTTTTAATTACATAGCGATTTACATGCAAAATCTAGCTTTTTCACTACTTTTTCAACGCTAGTTTGTAAATATCAATAACTGTTTGAAAACATTAGAAAAACAATGAAATTATTGAAAATCGATATGAAATCAATCAAAACTTATTGATTTTAACTAGTTTCAGAAGTTTTGACAAAGTTTTATTTAAGATTTTATGTTTTACACAACTTTTAATTACATAGCGATTTACATGCAAAATCTAGCTTTTTTCACTACTTTTTCAACGCTAGTTTGTAAATATCAATAACTGTTTGAAAACATTAGAAAAACAATGAAATTATTGAAAATCGATATGAAATCAATCAAAACTTATTGATTTTAACTAGTTTCAGAAGTTTTGACAAAGTTATATTTAAGATTTTATGTTTTACACAACTTTTAATTACATAGCGATTTACATGCAAAATCTAGCTGTTTTGACTACTTTTTAACGCTAGTTTGTAAATATCAATAACTGTTTGAAAACATTAGAAAAACAATGAAATTATTGAAAATCGATATGAAATCAATCAAAACTTATTGATTTTAACTAGTTTCAGAAGTTTTGACAAAGTTTTATTTAAGATTTTATGTTTTACACAACTTTTAATTACATAGCGATTTACATGCAAAATCTAGCTTTTTTCACTACTTTTTCAACGCTAGTTTGTAAATATCAATAACTGTTTGAAAACATTAGAAAAACAATGAAATTATTGAAAATCGATATGAAATCAATCAAAACTTATTGATTTTAACTAGTTTCAGAAGTTTTGACAAAGTTATATTTAAGATTTTATGTTTTACACAACTTTTAATTACATAGCGATTTACATGCAAAATCTAGCTTTTTTCACTACTTTTTAACGCTAGTTTGTAAATATCAATAACTGTTTGAAAACATTAGAAAAACAATGAAATTATTGAAAATCGATATGAAATCAATCAAAACTTATCGATTTTAAGTAGTTTCAGATGTTTTGACAAAGTTTTATTTAAGATTTTATGTTTTACACAACGTTTAATTACATAGCGATTTACATGCAAAATCTAGCTTTTTTCACTCCTTTTTCAACGCTAGTTTGTAAATATCAATAACTGTTTGAAAACATTAGAAAAACAATGAAATTATTGAAAATCGATATGAAATCAATCAAAACTTATTGATTTTAACTAGTTTCAGATGTTTTGACAAAGTTTTATTTAAGATTTTATGTCTTACACAACTTTTAATTACATAGAGATTTACATGCAAAATCTAGCTTTTTTCACTACTTTTTCAACGCTAGTTTGTAAATATCAATAACTGTTTGAAAACATTAGAAAAACAATGAAATTATTGAAAATCTATATGAAATCAATCAAAACTTATTGATTTTAACTAGTTTCAGAAGTTTTGACAAAGTTATATTTAAGATTTTATGTTTTACACAACTTTTAATTACATAGCGATTTACATGCAAAATCTAGCTTTTTTCACTACTTTTTCAACGCTAGTTTGTAAATATCAATAACTGTTTGAAAACATTAGAAAAACAATGAAATTATTGAAAATCGATATGAAATCAATCAAAACTTATTGATTTTAACTAGTTTCAGAAGTTTTGACAAAGTTATATTTAAGATTTTATGTTTTACACAACTTTTAATTACATAGCGATTTACATGCAAAATCTAGCTTTTTTCACTACTTTTTCAACGCTAGTTTGTAAATATCAATAACTGTTTGAAAACATTAGAAAAACAATGAAATTATTGAAAATCGATATGAAATCAATCAAAACTTATTGATTTTAACTAGTTTCAGAAGTTTTGACAAAGTTATATTTAAGATTTTATGTTTTACACAACTTTTAATTACATAGCGATTTACATGCAAAATCTAGCTGTTTTGAATACTTTTTAACGCTAGTTTGTAAATATGAATAACTGTTTGAAAACATTAGAAAAACAATGAAATTATTGAAAATCGATATGAAATCAATCAAAACTTATTGATTTTAACTAGTTTCAGATGTTTTGACAAAGTTTTATTTAAGATTTTATGTTTTACACAACTTTTAATTACATAGCGATTTACATGCAAAATCTAGCTTTTTTCACTACTTTTTCAACGCTAGTTTGTAAATATCAATAACTGTTTGAAAACATTAGAAAAACAATGAAATTATTGAAAATCGATATGAAATCAATCAAAACTTATTGATTTTAACTAGTTTCAGAAGTTTTGACAAAGTTATATTTAAGATTTTATGTTTTACACAACTTTTAATTACATAGCGATATACATGCAAAATCTAGCTGTTTTGACTACTTTTTAACGCTAGTTTGTAAATATGAATAACTGTTTGAAAACATTAGAAAAACAATGAAATTATTGAAAATCGATATGAAATCAATCAAAACTTATCGATTTTAAGTAGTTTCAGATGTTTTGACAAAGTTTTATTTAAGATTTTATGTTTTACACAACTTTTAATTACATAGCGATTTACATGCAAAATCTAGCTTTTTTCACTCCTTTTTCAACGCTAGTTTGTAAATATCAATAACTGTTTGAAAACATTAGAAAAACAATGAAATTATTGAAAATCGATATGAAATCAATCAAAACTTATTGATTTTAACTAGTTTCAGATGTTTTGACAAAGTTTTATTTAAGATTTTATGTCTTACACAACTTTTAATTACATAGAGATTTACATGCAAAATCTAGCTTTTTTCACTACTTTTTCAACGCTAGTTTGTAAATATCAATAACTGTTTGAAAACATTAGAAAAACAATGAAATTATTGAAAATCTATATGAAATCAATCAAAACTTATTGATTTTAACTAGTTTCAGAAGTTTTGACAAAGTTATATTTAAGATTTTGTTTTACACAACTTTTAATTACATAGCGATTTACATGCAAAATCTAGCTTTTTTCACTACTTTTTCAACGCTAGTTTGTAAATATCAATAACTGTTTGAAAACATTAGAAAAACAATGAAATTATTGAAAATCGATATGAAATCAATCAAAACTTATTGATTTTAACTAGTTTCAGAAGTTTTGACAAAGTTATATTTAAGATTTTATGTTTTACACAACTTTTAATTACATAGCGATTTACATGCAAAATCTAGCTGTTTTGAATACTTTTTAACGCTAGTTTGTAAATATGAATAACTGTTTGAAAACATTAGAAAAACAATGAAATTATTGAAAATCTATATGAAATCAATCAAAACTTATTGATTTTAACTAGTTTCAGATGTTTTGACAAAGTTTTATTTAAGATTTTATGTTTTACACAACTTTTAATTACATAGCGATTTACATGCAAAATCTAGCTTTTTTCACTACTTTTTCAACGCTAGTTTGTAAATATCAATAACTGTTTGAAAACATTAGAAAAACAATGAAATTATTGAAAATCGATATGAAATCAATCAAAACTTATTGATTTTAACTAGTTTCAGAAGTTTTGACAAAGTTATATTTAAGATTTTATGTTTTACACAACTTTTAATTACATAGCGATATACATGCAAAATCTAGCTGTTTTGACTACTTTTTAACGCTAGTTTGTAAATATGAATAACTGTTTGAAAACATTAGAAAAACAATGAAATTATTGAAAATCGATATGAAATCAATCAAAACTTATCGATTTTAAGTAGTTTCAGATGTTTTGACAAAGTTTTATTTAAGATTTTATGTTTTACACAACTTTTAATTACATAGCGATTTACATGCAAAATCTAGCTTTTTTCACTCCTTTTTCAACGCTAGTTTGTAAATATCAATAACTGTTTGAAAACATTAGAAAAACAATGAAATTATTGAAAATCGATATGAAATCAATCAAAACTTATTGATTTTAACTAGTTTCAGATGTTTTGACAAAGTTTTATTTAAGATTTTATGTCTTACACAACTTTTAATTACATAGAGATTTACATGCAAAATCTAGCTTTTTTCACTACTTTTTCAACGCTAGTTTGTAAATATCAATAACTGTTTGAAAACATTAGAAAAACAATGAAATTATTGAAAATCTATATGAAATCAATCAAAACTTATTGATTTTAACTAGTTTCAGAAGTTTTGACAAAGTTATATTTAAGATTTTATGTTTTACACAACTTTTAATTACATAGCGATTTACATGCAAAATCTAGCTTTTTTCACTACTTTTTCAACGCTAGTTTGTAAATATCAATAACTGTTTGAAAACATTAGAAAAACAATGAAATTATTGAAAATCGATATGAAATCAATCAAAACTTATTGATTTTAACTAGTTTCAGAAGTTTTGACAAAGTTATATTTAAGATTTTATGTTTTACACAACTTTTAATTACATAGCGATTTACATGCAAAATCTAGCTTTTTTCACTACTTTTTCAACGCTAGTTTGTAAATATCAATAACTGTTTGAAAACATTAGAAAAACAATGAAATTATTGAAAATCGATATGAAATCAATCAAAACTTATTGATTTTAACTAGTTTCAGAAGTTTTGACAAAGTTATATTTAAGATTTTATGTTTTACACAACTTTTAATTACATAGCGATTTACATGCAAAATCTAGCTGTTTTGAATACTTTTTAACGCTAGTTTGTAAATATGAATAACTGTTTGAAAACATTAGAAAAACAATGAAATTATTGAAAATCGATATGAAATCAATCAAAACTTATTGATTTTAACTAGTTTCAGATGTTTTGACAAAGTTTTATTTAAGATTTTATGTTTTACACAACTTTTAATTACATAGCGATTTACATGCAAAATCTAGCTTTTTTCACTACTTTTTCAACGCTAGTTTGTAAATATCAATAACTGTTTGAAAACATTAGAAAAACAATGAAATTATTGAAAATCGATATGAAATCAATCAAAACTTATTGATTTTAACTAGTTTCAGAAGTTTTGACAAAGTTATATTTAAGATTTTATGTTTTACACAACTTTTAATTACATAGCGATATACATGCAAAATCTAGCTGTTTTGACTACTTTTTAACGCTAGTTTGTAAATATGAATAACTGTTTGAAAACATTAGAAAAACAATGAAATTATTGAAAATCGATATGAAATCAATCAAAACTTATCGATTTTAAGTAGTTTCAGATGTTTTGACAAAGTTTTATTTAAGATTTTATGTTTTACACAACTTTTAATTACATAGCGATTTACATGCAAAATCTAGCTTTTTTCACTCCTTTTTCAACGCTAGTTTGTAAATATCAATAACTGTTTGAAAACATTAGAAAAACAATGAAATTATTGAAAATCGATATGAAATCAATCAAAACTTATTGATTTTAACTAGTTTCAGATGTTTTGACAAAGTTTTATTTAAGATTTTATGTCTTACACAACTTTTAATTACATAGAGATTTACATGCAAAATCTAGCTTTTTTCACTACTTTTTCAACGCTAGTTTGTAAATATCAATAACTGTTTGAAAACATTAGAAAAACAATGAAATTATTGAAAATCTATATGAAATCAATCAAAACTTATTGATTTTAACTAGTTTCAGAAGTTTTGACAAAGTTATATTTAAGATTTTGTTTTACACAACTTTTAATTACATAGCGATTTACATGCAAAATCTAGCTTTTTTCACTACTTTTTCAACGCTAGTTTGTAAATATCAATAACTGTTTGAAAACATTAGAAAAACAATGAAATTATTGAAAATCGATATGAAATCAATCAAAACTTATTGATTTTAACTAGTTTCAGAAGTTTTGACAAAGTTATATTTAAGATTTTATGTTTTACACAACTTTTAATTACATAGCGATTTACATGCAAAATCTAGCTGTTTTGAATACTTTTTAACGCTAGTTTGTAAATATGAATAACTGTTTGAAAACATTAGAAAAACAATGAAATTATTGAAAATCTATATGAAATCAATCAAAACTTATTGATTTTAACTAGTTTCAGATGTTTTGACAAAGTTTTATTTAAGATTTTATGTTTTACACAACTTTTAATTACATAGCGATTTACATGCAAAATCTAGCTTTTTTCACTACTTTTTCAACGCTAGTTTGTAAATATCAATAACTGTTTGAAAACATTAGAAAAACAATGAAATTATTGAAAATCGATATGAAATCAATCAAAACTTATTGATTTTAACTAGTTTCAGAAGTTTTGACAAAGTTATATTTAAGATTTTATGTTTTACACAACTTTTAATTACATAGCGATATACATGCAAAATCTAGCTGTTTTGACTACTTTTTAACGCTAGTTTGTAAATATGAATAACTGTTTGAAAACATTAGAAAAACAATGAAATTATTGAAAATCGATATGAAATCAATCAAAACTTATCGATTTTAAGTAGTTTCAGATGTTTTGACAAAGTTTTATTTAAGATTTTATGTTTTACACAACTTTTAATTACATAGCGATTTACATGCAAAATCTAGCTTTTTTCACTCCTTTTTCAACGCTAGTTTGTAAATATCAATAACTGTTTGAAAACATTAGAAAAACAATGAAATTATTGAAAATCGATATGAAATCAATCAAAACTTATTGATTTTAACTAGTTTCAGATGTTTTGACAAAGTTTTATTTAAGATTTTATGTCTTACACAACTTTTAATTACATAGAGATTTAC
Source organism: Acanthosepion lycidas (assembly GCA_963932145.1). Lineage (NCBI taxonomy): Eukaryota > Metazoa > Mollusca > Cephalopoda > Sepiida > Sepiidae > Acanthosepion > Acanthosepion lycidas. The sequence goes on along the minus strand of CAWVQA010000609.1, from coordinate 125,036 downwards.
ATGCAAAATCTAGCTTTTTTCACTACTTTTTCAACGCTAGTTTGTAAATATCAATAACTGTTTGAAAACATTAGAAAAACAATGAAATTATTGAAAATCTATATGAAATCAATCAAAACTTATTGATTTTAACTAGTTTCAGAAGTTTTGACAAAGTTATATTTAAGATTTTGTTTTACACAACTTTTAATTACATAGCGATTTACATGCAAAATCTAGCTTTTTTCACTACTTTTTCAACGCTAGTTTGTAAATATCAATAACTGTTTGAAAACATTAGAAAAACAATGAAATTATTGAAAATCGATATGAAATCAATCAAAACTTATTGATTTTAACTAGTTTCAGAAGTTTTGACAAAGTTATATTTAAGATTTTATGTTTTACACAACTTTTAATTACATAGCGATTTACATGCAAAATCTAGCTGTTTTGAATACTTTTTAACGCTAGTTTGTAAATATGAATAACTGTTTGAAAACATTAGAAAAACAATGAAATTATTGAAAATCTATATGAAATCAATCAAAACTTATTGATTTTAACTAGTTTCAGATGTTTTGACAAAGTTTTATTTAAGATTTTATGTTTTACACAACTTTTAATTACATAGCGATTTACATGCAAAATCTAGCTTTTTTCACTACTTTTTCAACGCTAGTTTGTAAATATCAATAACTGTTTGAAAACATTAGAAAAACAATGAAATTATTGAAAATCGATATGAAATCAATCAAAACTTATTGATTTTAACTAGTTTCAGAAGTTTTGACAAAGTTATATTTAAGATTTTATGTTTTACACAACTTTTAATTACATAGCGATTTACATGCAAAATCTAGCTGTTTTGACTACTTTTTAACGCTAGTTTGTAAATATGAATAACTGTTTGAAAACATTAGAAAAACAATGAAATTATTGAAAATCGATATGAAATCAATCAAAACTTATTGATTTTAACTAGTTTCAGAAGTTTTGACAAAGTTATATTTAAGATTTTATGTTTTACACAACTTTTAATTACATAGCGATTTACATGCAAAATCTAGCTTTTTTCACTACTTTTTCAACGCTAGTTTGTAAATATCAATAACTGTTTGAAAACATTAGAAAAACAATGAAATTATTGAAAATCTATATGAAATCAATCAAAACTTATTGATTTTAACTAGCTTCAGATGTTTTGACAAAGTTTTATTTAAGATTTTATGTTTTACACAACTTTTAATTACATAGCGATTTACATGCAAAATCTAGCTTTTTTCACTACTTTTTCAACGCTAGTTTGTAAATATCAATAACTGTTTGAAAACATTAGAAAAACAATGAAATTATTGAAAATCGATATGAAATCAATCAAAACTTATTGATTTTAACTAGTTTCAGAAGTTTTGACAAAGTTATATTTAAGATTTTATGTTTTACACAACTTTTAATTACATAGCGATATACATGCAAAATCTAGCTGTTTTGACTACTTTTTAACGCTAGTTTGTAAATATGAATAACTGTTTGAAAACATTAGAAAAACAATGAAATTATTGAAAATCGATATGAAATCAATCAAAACTTATTGATTTTAACTAGTTTCAGAAGTTTTGACAAAGTTATATTTAAGATTTTATGTTTTACACAACTTTTAATTACATAGCGATTTACATGCAAAATCAAGCTTTTTTCACTACTTTTTCAACGCTAGTTTGTAAATATCAATAACTGTTTGAAAACATTAGAAAAACAATAAAATTATTGAAAATCGATATGAAATCAATCAAAACTTATTGATTTTAACTAGTTTCAGAAGTTTTGACAAAGTTATATTTAAGATTTTATGTTTTACACAACTTTTAATTACATAGCGATTTACATGCAAAATCTAGCTGTTTTGACTACTTTTTAACGCTAGTTTGTAAATATGAATAACTGTTTGAAAACATTAGAAAAACAATGAAATTATTGAAAATCGATATGAAATCAATCAAAACTTATTGATTTTAACTAGTTTCAGAAGTTTTGACAAAGTTATATTTAAGATTTTATGTTTTACACAACTTTTAATTACATAGCGATTTACATGCAAAATCTAGCTTTTTTCACTACTTTTTCAACGCTAGTTTGTAAATATCAATAACTGTTTGAAAACATTAGAAAAACAATGAAATTATTGAAAATTGATATGAAATCAATCAAAACTTATTGATTTTAACTAGTTTCAGATGTTTTGACAAAGTTTTATTTAAGATTTTATGTTTTACACAACTTTTAATTACATAGCGATTTACATGCAAAATCTAGCTTTTTTCACTACTTTTTCAACGCTAGTTTGTAAATATAAATAACTGTTTGAAAACATTAGAAAAACAATGAAATTATTGAAAATCGATATGAAATCAATCAAAACTTATTGATTTTAACTAGTTTCAGAAGTTTTGACAAAGTTTTATTTAAGATTTTATGTTTTACACAACTTTTAATTACATAGCGATTTACATGCGAAATCTAGCTGTTTTGACTACTTTTTAACGCTAGTTTGTAAATATCAATAACTGTTTGAAAACATTAGAAAAACAATGAAATTATTGAAAATCTATATGAAATCAATCAAAACTTATTGATTTTAACTAGTTTCAGATGTTTTGACAAAGTTTTATTTAAGATTTTATGTTTTACACAACTTTTAATTACATAGCGATTTACATGCAAAATCTAGCTTTTTTCACTACTTTTGCAACGCTAGTTTGTAAATATCAATAACTGTTTGAAAACATTAGAAAAACAATGAAATTATTGAAAATCGATATGAAATCAATCAAAACTTATCGATTTTAACTAGTTTCAGATGTTTTGACAAAGTTTTATTTAAGATTTTATGTTTTACACAACTTTTAATTACATAGCGATTTACATGCAAAATCTAGCTTTTTTCACTACTTTTTCAACGCTAGTTTGTAAATATCAATAACTGTTTGAAAACATTAGAAAAACAATGAAATAATTGAAAATCGATATGAAATCAAGCAAAACTTATTGATTTTAACTAGTTTCAGAAGTTTTGACAAAGTTTTATTTAAGATTTTATGTTTTACACAACTTTTAATTACATTGCGATTTACATGCAAAATCTAGCTTTTTCACTACTTTTTCAACGCTAGTTTGTAAATATCAATAACTGTTTGAAAACATTAGAAAAACAATGAAATTATTGAAAATCGATATGAAATCAATCAAAACTTATTGATTTTAACTAGTTTCAGAAGTTTTGACAAAGTTATATTTAAGATTTTATGTTTTACACAACTTTTAATTACATAGCGATTTACATGCAAAATCTAGCTTTTTTCACTACTTTTTCAACGCTAGTTTGTAAATATCAATAACTGTTTGAAAACATTAGAAAAACAATGAAATTATTGAAAATTGATATGAAATCAATCAAAACTTATTGATTTTAACTAGTTTCAGAAGTTTTGACAAAGTTATATTTAAGATTTTATGTTTTACACAACTTTTAATTACATAGCGATTTACATGCAAAATCTAGCTGTTTTGACTACTTTTTAACGCTAGTTTGTAAATATCAATAACTGTTTGAAAACATTAGAAAAACAATGAAATTATTGAAAATCGATATGAAATCAATCAAAACTTATTGATTTTAACTAGTTTCAGATGTTTTGACAAAGTTTTATTTAAGATTTTATGTTTTACACAACTTTTAATTACATAGCGATTTATATGCAAAATCTAGCTTTTTCACTACTTTTTCAACGCTAGTTTGTAAATATCAATAACTGTTTGAAAACATTAGAAAAACAATGAAATTATTGAAAATCGATATGAAATCAATCAAAACTTATTGATTTTAACTAGTTTCAGAAGTTTTGACAAAGTTATATTTAAGATTTTATGTTTTACACAACTTTTAATTACATAGCGATTTACATGCAAAATCTAGCTTTTTTCACTACTTTTTCAACGCTAGTTTGTAAATATCAATAACTGTTTGAAAACATTAGAAAAACAATGAAATTATTGAAAATCGATATGAAATCAATCAAAACTTATTGATTTTAACTAGTTTCAGAAGTTTTGACAAAGTTATATTTAAGATTTTATGTTTTACACAACTTTTAATTACATAGCGATTTACATGCAAAATCTAGCTGTTTTGAATACTTTTTAACGCTAGTTTGTAAATATCAATAACTGTTTGAAAACATTAGAAAAACAATGAAATTATTGAAAATCTATATGAAATCAATCAAAACTTATTGATTTTAACTAGTTTCAGATGTTTTGACAAAGTTTTATTTAAGATTTTATGTTTTACACAACTTTTAATTACATAGCGATTTACATGCAAAATCTAGCTTTTTTCACTACTTTTTCAACGCTAGTTTGTAAATATCAATAACTGTTTGAAAACATTAGAAAAACAATGAAATTATTGAAAATCGATATGAAATCAATCAAAACTTATTGATTTTAACTAGTTTCAGAAGTTTTGACAAAGTTATATTTAAGATTTTATGTTTTACACAACTTTTAATTACATAGCGATTTACATGCAAAATCTAGCTGTTTTGACTACTTTTTAACGCTAGTTTGTAAATATCAATAACTGTTTGAAAACATTAGAAAAACAATGAAATTATTGAAAATCGATATGAAATCAATCAAAACTTATTGATTTTAACTAGTTTCAGAAGTTTTGACAAAGTTTTATTTAAGATTTTATGTTTTACACAACTTTTAATTACATAGCGATTTACATGCAAAATCTAGCTTTTTTCACTACTTTTTCAACGCTAGTTTGTAAATATCAATAACTGTTTGAAAACATTAGAAAAACAATAAAATTATTGAAAATCGATATGAAATCAATCAAAACTTATTGATTTTAACTAGTTTCAGAAGTTTTGACAAAGTTATATTTAAGATTTTATGTTTTACACAACTTTTAAGTACATAGCGATTTACATGCAAAATCTAGCTGTTTTGACTACTTTTTAACGCTAGTTTGTAAATATGAATAACTGTTTGAAAACATTAGAAAAACAATGAAATTATTGAAAATCGATATGAAATCAATCAAAACTTATTGATTTTAACTAGTTTCAGAAGTTTTGACAAAGTTATATTTAAGATTTTATGTTTTACACAACTTTTAATTACATAGCGATTTACATGCAAAATCTAGCTTTTTTCACTACTTTTTCAACGCTAGTTTGTAAATATCAATAACTGTTTGAAAACATTAGAAAAACAATGAAATTATTGAAAATCGATATGAAATCAATCAAAACTTATCGATTTTAAGTAGTTTCAGATGTTTTGACAAAGTTTTATTTAAGATTTTATGTTTTACACAACTTTTAATTACATAGCGATTTACATGCAAAATCTAGCTTTTTTCACTACTTTTTCAACGCTACTTTGTAAATATCAATAACTGTTTGAAAACATTAGAAAAACAATGAAATGATTGAAAATCGATATGAAATCAATCAAAACTTATTGATTTTAACTAGTTTCAGAAGTTTTGACAAAGTTATATTTAAGATTTTATGTTTTACACAACTTTTAATTACATAGCGATTTACATGCGAAATCTAGCTGTTTTGACTACTTTTTAACGCTAGTTTGTAAATATCAATAACTGTTTGAAAACATTAGAAAAACAATGAAATTATTGAAAATCTATATGAAATCAATCAAAACTTATTGATTTTAACTAGTTTCAGATGTTTTGACAAAGTTTTATTTAAGATTTTATGTTTTACACAACTTTTAATTACATAGCGATTTACATGCAAAATCTAGCTGTTTTGACTACTTTTTAACGCTAGTTTGTAAATATCAATAACTGTTTGAAAACATTAGAAAAACAATGAAATTATTGAAAATCTATATGAAATCAATCAAAACTTATTGATTTTAACTAGTTTCAGATGTTTTGACAAAGTTTTATTTAAGATTTTATGTTTTACACAACTTTTAATTACATAGCGATTTACATGCAAAATCTAGCTTTTTTCACTACTTTTTCAACGCTAGTTTGTAAATATCAATAACTGTTTGAAAACATTAGAAAAACAATAAAATTATTTAAAATCGATATGAAATCAATCAAAACTTATTGATTTTAACTAGTTTCAGAAGTTTTGACAAAGTTTTATTTAAGATTTTATGTTTTACACAACTTTTAATTACATAGCGATTTACATGCAAAATCTAGCTTTTTTCACTACTTTTTCAACGCTAGTTTGTAAATATCAATAACTGTTTGAAAACATTAGAAAAACAATGAAATTATTGAAAATCGATATGAAATCAATCAAAACTTATTGATTTTAACTAGTTTCAGAAGTTTTGACAAAGTTATATTTAAGATTTTATGTTTTACACAACTTTTAATTACATAGCGATTTACATGCAAAATCTAGCTGTTTTGACTACTTTTTAACGCTAGTTTGTAAATATCAATAACTGTTTGAAAACATTAGAAAAACAATGAAATTATTGAAAATCTATATGAAATCAATCAAAACTTATTGATTTTAACTAGTTTCAGATGTTTTGACAAAGTTTTATTTAAGATTTTATGTTTTACACAACTTTTAATTACATAGCGATTTACATGCAAAATCTAGCTTTTTTCACTACTTTTTCAACGCTAGTTTGTAAATATAAATAACTGTTTGAAAACATTAGAAAAACAATGAAATTATTGAAAATCGATATGAAATCAATCAAAACTTATTCATTTTAACTAGTTTCAGAAGTTTTGACAAAGTTATATTTAAGATTTTATGTTTTACACAACTTTTAATTACATAGCGATTTACATGCGAAATCTAGCTGTTTTGACTACTTTTTAACGCTAGTTTGTAAATATCAATAACTGTTTGAAAACATTAGAAAAACAATGAAATTATTGAAAATCTATATGAAATCAATCAAAACTTATTGATTTTAACTAGTTTCAGATGTTTTGACAAAGTTTTATTTAAGATTTTATGTTTTACACAACTTTTAATTACATAGCGATTTACATGCAAAATCTAGCTTTTTTCACTACTTTTGCAACGCTAGTTTGTAAATATAAATAACTGTTTGAAAACATTAGAAAAACAATGAAATTATTGAAAATCGATATGAAATCAATCAAAACTTATCGATTTTAACTAGTTTCAGATGTTTTGACAAAGTTTTATTTAAGATTTTATGTTTTACACAACTTTTAATTACATAGCGATTTACATGCAAAATCTAGCTTTTTTCACTACTTTTTCAACGCTAGTTTGTAAATATCAATAACTGTTTGAAAACATTAGAAAAACAATGAAATTATTGAAAATCGATATGAAATCAATCAAAACTTATTGATTTTAACTAGTTTCAGAAGTTTTGACAAAGTTTTATTTAAGATTTTATGTTTTACACAACTTTTAATTACATAGCGATTTACATGCAAAATCTAGCTTTTTTCACTACTTTTTCAACGCTAGTTTGTAAATATCAATAACTGTTTGAAAACATTAGAAAAACAATAAAATTATTGAAAATCGATATGAAATCAATCAAAACTTATTGATTTTAACTAGTTTCAGAAGTTTTGACAAAGTTATATTTAAGATTTTATGTTTTACACAACTTTTAATTACATAGCGATTTACATGCAAAATCTAGCTTTTTTCACTACTTTTTCAACGCTAGTTTGTAAATATCAATAACTGTTTGAAAACATTAGAAAAACAATGAAATTATTGAAAATCGATATGAAATCAATCAAAACTTATCGATTTTAACTAGTTTCAGATGTTTTGACAAAGTTTTATTTAAGATTTTATGTTTTACACAACTTTTAATTACATAGCGATTTACATGCAAAATCTAGCTTTTTTCACTACTTTTTCAACGCTAGTTTGTAAATATCAATAACTGTTTGAAAACATTAGAAAAACAATGAAATTATTGAAAATCGATATGAAATCAATCAAAACTTATTGATTTTAACTAGTTTCAGAAGTTTTGACAAAGTTATATTTAAGATTTTATGTTTTACACAACTTTTAATTACATAGCGATTTACATGCAAAATCTAGCTGTTTTGACTACTTTTTAACGCTAGTTTGTAAATATCAATAACTGTTTGAAAACATTAGAAAAACAATGAAATTATTGAAAATCGATATGAAATCAATCAAAACTTATCGATTTTAACTAGTTTCAGATGTTTTGACAAAGTTTTATTTAAGATTTTATGTTTTACACAACTTTTAATTACATAGCGATTTACATGCAAAATCTAGCTTTTTTCACTACTTTTTCAACGCTAGTTTGTAAATATCAATAACTGTTTGAAAACATTAGAAAAACAATGAAATTATTGAAAATCGATATGAAATCAATCAAAACTTATTGATTTTAACTAGTTTCAGAAGTTTTGACAAAGTTATATTTAAGATTTTATGTTTTACACAACTTTTAATTACATAGCGATTTACATGCAAAATCTAGCTGTTTTGACTACTTTTTAACGCTAGTTTGTAAATATCAATAACTGTTTGAAAACATTAGAAAAACAATGAAATTATTGAAAATCTATATGAAATCAATCAAAACTTATTGATTTTAACTAGTTTCAGATGTTTTGACAAAGTTTTATTTAAGATTTTATGTTTTACACAACTTTTAATTACATAGCGATTTACATGCAAAATCTAGCTTTTTTCACTACTTTTTCAACGCTAGTTTGTAAATATAAATAACTGTTTGAAAACATTAGAAAAACAATGAAATTATTGAAAATCGATATGAAATCAATCAAAACTTATTGATTTTAACTAGTTTCAGAAGTTTTGACAAAGTTATATTTAAGATTTTATGTTTTACACAACTTTTAATTACATAGCGATTTACATGCGAAATCTAGCTGTTTTGACTACTTTTTAACGCTAGTTTGTAAATATCAATAACTGTTTGAAAACATTAGAAAAACAATGAAATTATTGAAAATCTATATGAAATCAATCAAAACTTATTGATTTTAACTAGTTTCAGATGTTTTGACAAAGTTTTATTTAAGATTTTATGTTTTACACAACTTTTAATTACATAGCGATTTACATGCAAAATCTAGCTTTTTTCACTACTTTTGCAACGCTAGTTTGTAAATATCAATAACTGTTTGAAAACATTAGAAAAACAATGAAATTATTGAAAATCTATATGAAATCAATCAAAACTTATTGATTTTAACTAGTTTCAGATGTTTTGACAAAGTTTTATTTAAGATTTTATGTTTTACACAACTTTTAATTACATAGCGATTTACATGCAAAATCTAGCTTTTTTCACTACTTTTTCAACGCTAGTTTGTAAATATAAATAACTGTTTGAAAACATTAGAAAAACAATAAAATTATTGAAAATCGATATGAAATCAATCAAAACTTATTGATTTTAACTAGTTTCAGAAGTTTTGACAAAGTTATATTTAAGATTTTATGTTTTACACAACTTTTAATTACATAGCGATTTACATGCGAAATCTAGCTGTTTTGACTACTTTTTAACGCTAGTTTGTAAATATCAATAACTGTTTGAAAACATTAGAAAAACAATGAAATTATTGAAAATCTATATGAAATCAATCAAAACTTATTGATTTTAACTAGTTTCAGATGTTTTGACAAAGTTTTATTTAAGATTTGATGTTTTACACAACTTTTAATTACATAGCGATTTACATGCAAAATCTAGCTTTTTTCACTACTTTTGCAACGCTAGTTTGTAAATATCAATAACTGTTTGAAAACATTAGAAAAACAATGAAATTATTGAAAATCGATATGAAATCAATCAAAACTTATCGATTTTAACTAGTTTCAGATGTTTTGACAAAGTTTTATTTAAGATTTTATGTTTTACACAACTTTTAATTACATAGCGATATACATGCAAAATCTAGCTTTTTTCACTACTTTTTCAACGCTAGTTTGTAAATATCAATAACTGTTTGAAAACATTAGAAAAACAATGAAATTATTGAAAATCGATATGAAATCAATCAAAACTTATTGATTTTAACTAGTTTCAGAAGTTTTGACAAAGTTTTATTTAAGATTTTATGTTTTACACAACTTTTAATTACATAGCGATTTACATGCAAAATCTAGCTTTTTTCACTACTTTTTCAACGCTAGTGTGTAAATATCAATAACTGTTTGAAAACATTAGAAAAACAATAAAATTATTGAAAATCGATATGAAATCAATCAAAACTTATTGATTTTAACTAGTTTCAGAAGTTTTGACAAAGTTATATTTAAGATTTTATGTTTTACACAACTTTTAATTACATAGCGATTTACATGCAAAATCTAGCTTTTTTCACTACTTTTTCAACGCTAGTTTGTAAATATCAATAACTGTTTGAAAACATTAGAAAAACAATGAAATTATTGAAAATCGATATGAAATCAATCAAAACTTATCGATTTTAACTAGTTTCAGATGTTTTGACAAAGTTTTATTTAAGATTTTATGTTTTACACAACTTTTAATTACATAGCGATTTACATGCAAAATCTAGCTTTTTTCACTACTTTTTCAACGCTAGTTTGTAAATATCAATAACTGTTTGAAAACATTAGAAAAACAATGAAATTATTGAAAATCGATATGAAATCAATCAAAACTTATTGATTTTAACTAGTTTCAGAAGTTTTGACAAAGTTTTATTTAAGATTTTATGTTTTACACAACTTTTAATTACATAGCGATTTACATGCAAAATCTAGCTGTTTTGACTACTTTTTAACGCTAGTTTGAAAATATCAATAACTGTTTGAAAACATTAGAAAAACAATGAAATTATTGAAAATCGATATGAAATCAATCAAAACTTATTGATTTTAACTAGTTTCAGATGTTTTGACAAAGTTTTATTTAAGATTTTATGTTTTACACAACTTTTAATTACATAGCGATTTACATGCAAAATCTAGCTTTTTTCACTACTTTTTCAACGCTAGTTTGTAAATATCAATAACTGTTTGAAAACATTAGAAAAACAATTAAATAATTGAAAATCGATATGAAATCAAGCAAAACTTATTGATTTTAACTAGTTTCAGAAGTTTTGACAAAGTTTTATTTAAGATTTTATGTTTTACACAACTTTTAATTACATTGCGATTTACATGCAAAATCTAGCTTTTTCACTACTTTTTCAACGCTAGTTTGTAAATATCAATAACTGTTTGAAAACATTAGAAAAACAATGAAATTATTGAAAATCGATATGAAATCAATCAAAACTTATTGATTTTAACTAGTTTCAGAAGTTTTGACAAAGTTTTATTTATGATTTTATGTTTTACACAACTTTTAATTACATAGCGATTTACATGCAAAATCTAGCTTTTTTCACTACTTTTTCAACGCTAGTTTGTAAATATCAATAACTGTTTGAAAACATTAGAAAAACAATAAAATTATTGAAAATCGATATGAAATCAATCAAAACTTATTGATTTTAACTAGTTTCAGAAGTTTTGACAAAGTTATATTTAAGATTTTATGTTTTACACAACTTTTAATTACATAGCGATTTACATGCAAAATCTAGCTTTTTTCACTACTTTTTCAACGCTAGTTTGTAAATATCAATAACTGTTTGAAAACTTTAGAAAAACAATAAAATTATTGAAAATCGATATGAAATCAATCAAAACTTATTGATTTTAACTAGTTTCAGAAGTTTTGACAAAGTTATATTTAAGATTTTATGTTTTACACAACTTTTAATTACATAGCGATTTACATGCAAAATCTAGCTGTTTTGACTACTTTTTAACGCTAGTTTGTAAATATCAATAACTGTTTGAAAACATTAGAAAAACAATGAAATTATTGAAAATCGATATGAAATCAATCAAAACTTATTGATTTTAACTAGTTTCAGAAGTTTTGACAAAGTTTTATTTAAGATTTTATGTTTTACACAACTTTTAATTACATAGCGATTTACATGCAAAATCTAGCTTTTTTCACTACTTTTTCAACGCTAGTTTGTAAATATCAATAACTGTTTGAAAACATTAGAAAAACAATAAAATTATTGAAAATCGATATGAAATCAATCAAAACTTATTGATTTTAACTAGTTTCAGAAGTTTTGACAAAGTTATATTTAAGATTTTATGTTTTACACAACTTTTAATTACATAGCGATTTACATGCAAAATCTAGCTGTTTTGACTACTTTTTAACGCTAGTTTGTAAATATCAATAACTGTTTGAAAACATTAGAAAAACAATGAAATTATTGAAAATCGATATGAAATCAATCAAAACTTATTGATTTTAACTAGTTTCAGATGTTTTGACAAAGTTTTATTTAAGATTTTATGTTTTACACAACTTTTAATTACATAGCGATTTACATGCAAAATCTAGCTTTTTTCACTACTTTTTCAACGCTAGTTTGTAAATATCAATAACTGTTTGAAAACATTAGAAAAACAATGAAATAATTGAAAATCGATATGAAATCAAGCAAAACTTATTGATTTTAACTAGTTTCAGAAGTTTTGACAAAGTTTTATTTAAGATTTTATGTTTTACACAACTTTTAAATACATAGCGATTTACATGCAAAATCTAGCTTTTTTCACTACTTTTTCAACGCTAGTTTGTAAATATCAATAACTGTTTGAAAACATTAGAAAAACAATGAAATTATTGAAAATCGATATGAAATCAATCAAAACTTATTGATTTTAACTAGTTTCAGAAGTTTTGACAAAGTTATATTTAAGATTTTATGTTTTACACAACTTTTAATTACATAGCGATTTACATGCAAAATCTAGCTGTTTTGACTACTTTTTAACGCTAGTTTGTAAATATCAATAACTGTTTGAAAACATTAGAAAAACAATGAAATTATTGAAAATCGATATGAAATCAATCAAAACTTATTGATTTTAACTAGTTTCAGAAGTTTTGACAAAGTTATATTTAAGATTTTATGTTTTACACAACTTTTAATTACATAGCGATTTACATGCAAAATCTAGCTTTTTTCACTACTTTCTAACGCTAGTTTGTAAATATCAATAACTGTTTGAAAACATTAGAAAAACAATGAAATTATTGAAAATCGATATGAAATCAATCAAAACTTATCGATTTTAATTAGTTTCAGATGTTTTGACAAAATGTTTTATTTAAGATTTTATGTTTTACACAACTTTTAATTACATAGCGATTTACATGCAAAATCTAGCTTTTTTCACTACTTTTTCAACGCTAGTTTGTAAATATCAATAACTGTTTGAAAACATTAGAAAAACAATGAAATGATTGAAAATCGATATGAAATCAATCAAAACTTATTGATTTTAACTAGTTTCAGAAGTTTTGACAAAGTTATATTTAAGATTTTATGTTTTACACAACTTTTAATTACATAGCGATTTACATGCAAAATCTAGCTGTTTTGACTACTTTTTAACGCTAGTTTGTAAATATCAATAACTGTTTGAAAACATTAGAAAAACAATGAAATTATTGAAAATCTATATGAAATCAATCAAAACTTATTGATTTTAACTAGTTTCAGATGTTTTGACAAAGTTTTATTTAAGATTTTATGTTTTACACAACTTTTAATTACATAGCGATTTACATGCAAAATCTAGCTTTTTTCACTACTTTTTCAACGCTAGTTTGTAAATATCAATAACTGTTTGAAAACATTAGAAAAACAATGAAATTATTGAAAATCGATATGAAATCAATCAAAACTTATTGATTTTAACTAGTTTCAGAAGTTTTTGACAAAGTTTTATTTAAGATTTTATGTTTTACACAACTTTTAATTACATAGCGATTTACATGCAAAATCTAGCTTTTTTCACTACTTTTTCAACGCTAGTTTGTAAATATCAATAACTGTTTGAAAACATTAGAAAAACAATAAAATTATTTAAAATCGATATGAAATCAATCAAAACTTATTGATTTTAACTAGTTTCAGAAGTTTTGACAAAGTTTTATTTAAGATTTTATGTTTTACACAACTTTTAATTACATAGCGATTTACATGCAAAATCTAGCTTTTTTCACTACTTTTTCAACGCTAGTTTGTAAATATCAATAACTGTTTGAAAACATTAGAAAAACAATGAAATTATTGAAAATCGATATGAAATCAATCAAAACTTATTGATTTTAACTAGTTTCAGAAGTTTTGACAAAGTTATATTTAAGATTTTATGTTTTACACAACTTTTAATTACATAGCGATTTACATGCAAAATCTAGCTGTTTTGACTACTTTTTAACGCTAGTTTGTAAATATCAATAACTGTTTGAAAACATTAGAAAAACAATGAAATTATTGAAAATCGATATGAAATCAATCAAAACTTATTGATTTTAACTAGTTTCAGAAGTTTTGACAAAGTTATATTTAAGATTTTATGTTTTACACAACTTTTAATTACATAGCGATTTACATGCAAAATCTAGCTTTTTCACTACTTTTTCAACGCTAGTTTGTAAATATCAATAACTGTTTGAAAACATTAGAAAAACAATGAAATTATTGAAAATCGATATGAAATCAATCAAAACTTATTGATTTTAACTAGTTTCAGAAGTTTTGACAAAGTTTTATTTAAGATTTTATGTTTTACACAACTTTTAATTACATAGCGATTTACATGCAAAATCTAGCTTTTTTCACTACTTTTTCAACGCTAGTTTGTAAATATCAATAACTGTTTGAAAACATTAGAAAAACAATAAAATTATTGAAAATCGATATGAAATCAATCAAAACTTATTGATTTTAACTAGTTTCAGAAGTTTTGACAAAGTTATATTTAAGATTTTATGTTTTACACAACTTTTAATTACATAGCGATTTACATGCAAAATCTAGCTTTTTTCACTACTTTTTCAACGCTAGTTTGTAAATATCAATAACTGTTTGAAAACTTTAGAAAAACAATAAAATTATTGAAAATCGATATGAAATCAATCAAAACTTATTGATTTTAACTAGTTTCAGAAGTTTTGACAAAGTTATATTTAAGATTTTATGTTTTACACAACTTTTAATTACATAGCGATTTACATGCAAAATCTAGCTGTTTTGACTACTTTTTAACGCTAGTTTGTAAATATCAATAACTGTTTGAAAACATTAGAAAAACAATGAAATTATTGAAAATCGATATGAAATCAATCAAAACTTATTGATTTTAACTAGTTTCAGAAGTTTTGACAAAGTTTTATTTAAGATTTTATGTTTTACACAACTTTTAATTACATAGCGATTTACATGCAAAATCTAGCTTTTTTCACTACTTTTTCAACGCTAGTTTGTAAATATCAATAACTGTTTGAAAACATTAGAAAAACAATAAAATTATTGAAAATCGATATGAAATCAATCAAAACTTATTGATTTTAACTAGTTTCAGAAGTTTTGACAAAGTTATATTTAAGATTTTATGTTTTACACAACTTTTAATTACATAGCGATTTACATGCAAAATCTAGCTGTTTTGACTACTTTTTAACGCTAGTTTGTAAATATCAATAACTGTTTGAAAACATTAGAAAAACAATGAAATTATTGAAAATCGATATGAAATCAATCAAAACTTATTGATTTTAACTAGTTTCAGATGTTTTGACAAAGTTTTATTTAAGATTTTATGTTTTACACAACTTTTAATTACATAGCGATTTACATGCAAAATCTAGCTTTTTTCACTACTTTTTCAACGCTAGTTTGTAAATATCAATAACTGTTTGAAAACATTAGAAAAACAATGAAATAATTGAAAATCGATATGAAATCAAGCAAAACTTATTGATTTTAACTAGTTTCAGAAGTTTTGACAAAGTTTTATTTAAGATTTTATGTTTTACACAACTTTTAAATACATAGCGATTTACATGCAAAATCTAGCTTTTTTCACTACTTTTTCAACGCTAGTTTGTAAATATCAATAACTGTTTGAAAACATTAGAAAAACAATGAAATTATTGAAAATCGATATGAAATCAATCAAAACTTATTGATTTTAACTAGTTTCAGAAGTTTTGACAAAGTTATATTTAAGATTTTATGTTTTACACAACTTTTAATTACATAGCGATTTACATGCAAAATCTAGCTGTTTTGACTACTTTTTAACGCTAGTTTGTAAATATCAATAACTGTTTGAAAACATTAGAAAAACAATGAAATTATTGAAAATCGATATGAAATCAATCAAAACTTATTGATTTTAACTAGTTTCAGAAGTTTTGACAAAGTTTTATTTAAGATTTTATGTTTTACACAACTTTTAATTACATAGCGATTTACATGCAAAATCTAGCTTTTTTCACTACTTTTTCAACGCTAGTTTGTAAATATCAATAACTGTTTGAAAACATTAGAAAAACAATGAAATTATTGAAAATCGATATGAAATCAATCAAAACTTATTGATTTTAACTAGTTTCAGAAGTTTTGACAAAGTTATATTTAAGATTTTATGTTTTACACAACTTTTAATTACATAGCGATTTACATGCAAAATCTAGCTTTTTTCACTACTTTCTAACGCTAGTTTGCAAATATCAATAACTGTTTGAAAACATTAGAAAAACAATGAAATTATTGAAAATCGATATGAAATCAATCAAAACTTATCGATTTTAAGTAGTTTCAGATGTTTTGACAAAGTTTTATTTAAGATTTTATGTTTTACACAACTTTTAATTACATAGCGATTTACATGCAAAATCTAGCTTTTTTCACTACTTTTTCAACGCTAGTTTGTAAATATCAATAACTGTTTGAAAACATTAGAAAAACAATGAAATGATTGAAAATCGATATGAAATCAATCAAAACTTATTGATTTTAACTAGTTTCAGAAGTTTTGACAAAGTTATATTTAAGATTTTATGTTTTACACAACTTTTAATTACATAGCGATTTACATGCAAAATCTAGCTGTTTTGACTACTTTTTAACGCTAGTTTGTAAATATCAATAACTGTTTGAAAACATTAGAAAAACAATGAAATTATTGAAAATCTATATGAAATCAATCAAAACTTATTGATTTTAACTAGTTTCAGATGTTTTGACAAAGTTTTATTTAAGATTTTATGTTTTACACAACTTTTAATTACATAGCGATTTACATGCAAAATCTACCTTTTTTCACTACTTTTTCAACGCTAGTTTGTAAATATCAATAACTGTTTGAAAACATTAGAAAAACAATGAAATTATTGAAAATCGATATGAAATCAATCAAAACTTATTGATTTTAACTAGTTTCAGAAGTTTTTGACAAAGTTTTATTTAAGATTTTATGTTTTACACAACTTTTAATTACATAGCGATTTACATGCAAAATCTAGCTTTTTTCACTACTTTTTCAACGCTAGTTTGTAAATATCAATAACTGTTTGAAAACATTAGAAAAACAATAAAATTATTTAAAATCGATATGAAATCAATCAAAACTTATTGATTTTAACTAGTTTCAGAAGTTTTGACAAAGTTTTATTTAAGATTTTATGTTTTACACAACTTTTAATTACATAGCGATTTACATGCAAAATCTAGCTTTTTTCACTACTTTTTCAACGCTAGTTTGTAAATATCAATAACTGTTTGAAAACATTAGAAAAACAATGAAATTATTGAAAATCGATATGAAATCAATCAAAACTTATTGATTTTAACTAGTTTCAGAAGTTTTGACAAAGTTATATTTAAGATTTTATGTTTTACACAACTTTTAATTACATAGCGATTTACATGCAAAATCTAGCTGTTTTGACTACTTTTTAACGCTAGTTTGTAAATATCAATAACTGTTTGAAAACATTAGAAAAACAATGAAATTATTGAAAATCTATATGAAATCAATCAAAACTTATTGATTTTAACTAGTTTCAGATGTTTTGACAAAGTTTTATTTAAGATTTTATGTTTTACACAACTTTTAATTACATAGCGATTTACATGCAAAATCTAGCTTTTTTCACTACTTTTTCAACGCTAGTTTGTAAATATAAATAACTGTTTGAAAACATTAGAAAAACAATGAAATTATTGAAAATCGATATGAAATCAATCAAAACTTATTGATTTTAACTAGTTTCAGAAGTTTTGACAAAGTTATATTTAAGATTTTATGTTTTACACAACTTTTAATTACATAGCGATTTACATGCGAAATCTAGCTGTTTTGACTACTTTTTAACGCTAGTTTGTAAATATCAATAACTGTTTGAAAACATTAGAAAAACAATGAAATTATTGAAAATCTATATGAAATCAATCAAAACTTATTGATTTTAACTAGTTTCAGATGTTTTGACAAAGTTTTATTTAAGATTTTATGTTTTACACAACTTTTAATTACATAGCGATTTACATGCAAAATCTAGCTTTTTTCACTACTTTTGCAACGCTAGTTTGTAAATATCAATAACTGTTTGAAAACATCAGAAAAACAATGAAATTATTGAAAATCGATATGAAATCAATCAAAACTTATCGATTTTAACTAGTTTCAGATGTTTTGACAAAGTTTTATTTTAGATTTTATGTTTTACACAACTTTTAATTACATAGCGATTTACATGCAAAATCTAGCTTTTTTCACTACTTTTTCAACGCTAGTTTGTAAATATCAATAACTGTTTGAAAACATTAGAAAAACAATGAAATTATTGAAAATCGATATGAAATCAATCAAAACTTATTGATTTTAACTAGTTTCAGAAGTTTTGACAAAGTTTTATTTAAGATTTTATGTTTTACACAACTTTTAATTACATAGCGATTTACATGCAAAATCTAGCTTTTTTCACTACTTTTTCAACGCTAGTTTGTAAATATCAATAACTGTTTGAAAACATTAGAAAAACAATAAAATTATTGAAAATCGATATGAAATCAATCAAAACTTATCGATTTTAACTAGTTTCAGATGTTTTGACAAAGTTTTATTTAAGATTTTATGTTTTACACAACTTTTAATTACATAGCGATTTACATGCAAAATCTAGCTTTTTTCACTACTTTTTCAACGCTAGTTTGTAAATATCAATAACTGTTTGAAAACATTAGAAAAACAATGAAATTATTGAAAATCGATATGAAATCAATCAAAACTTATTGATTTTAACTAGTTTCAGAAGTTTTGACAAAGTTTTATTTAAGATTTTATGTTTTACACAACTTTTAATTACATAGCGATTTACATGCAAAATCTAGCTTTTTTCACTACTTTTTCAACGCTAGTTTTTAAATATCAATAACTGTTTGAAAACATTAGAAAAACAATAAAATTATTGAAAATCGATATGAAATCAATCAAAACTTATTGATTTTAACTAGTTTCAGAAGTTTTGACAAAGTTATATTTAAGATTTTATGTTTTACACAACTTTTAATTACATAGCGATTTACATGCAAAATCTAGCTGTTTTGACTACTTTTTAACGCTAGTTTGTAAATATCAATAACTGTTTGAAAACATTAGAAAAACAATGAAATTATTGAAAATCGATATGAAATCAATCAAAACTTATTGATTTTAACTAGTTTCAGATGTTTTGACAAAGTTTTATTTAAGATTTTATGTTTTACACAACTTTTAATTACATAGCGATTTACATGCAAAATCTAGCTTTTTTCACTACTTTTTCAACGCTAGTTTGTAAATATCAATAACTGTTTGAAAACATTAGAAAAACAATGAAATAATTGAAAATCGATATGAAATCAAGCAAAACTTATTGATTTTAACTAGTTTCAGAAGTTTTGACAAAGTTTTATTTAAGATTTTATGTTTTACACAACTTTTAATTACATTGCGATTTACATGCAAAATCTAGCTTTTTCACTACTTTTTCAACGCTAGTTTGTAAATATCAATAACTGTTTGAAAACATTAGAAAAACAATGAAATTATTGAAAATCGATATGAAATCAATCAAAACTTATTGATTTTAACTAGTTTCAGAAGTTTTGACAAAGTTTTATTTAAGATTTTATGTTTTACACAACTTTTAATTACATAGCGATTTACATGCAAAATCTAGCTTTTTTCACTACTTTTTCAACGCTAGTTTGTAAATATCAATAACTGTTTGAAAACATTAGAAAAACAATAAAATTATTGAAAATCGATATGAAATCAATCAAAACTTATTGATTTTAACTAGTTTCAGAAGTTTTGACAAAGTTATATTTAAGATTTTATGTTTTACACAACTTTTAATTACATAGCGATTTACATGCAAAATCTAGCTTTTTTCACTACTTTTTCAACGCTAGTTTGTAAATATCAATAACTGTTTGAAAACTTTAGAAAAACAATAAAATTATTGAAAATCGATATGAAATCAATCAAAACTTATTGATTTTAACTAGTTTCAGAAGTTTTGACAAAGTTATATTTAAGATTTTATGTTTTACACAACTTTTAATTACATAGCGATTTACATGCAAAATCTAGCTGTTTTGACTACTTTTTAACGCTAGTTTGTAAATATGAATAACTGATTGAAAACATTAGAAAAACAATGAAATTATTGAAAATCGATATGAAATCAATCAAAACTTATTGATTTTAACTAGTTTCAGAAGTTTTGACAAAGTTATATTTAAGATTTTATGTTTTACACAACTTTTAATTACATAGCGATTTACATGCAAAATCTAGCTTTTTTCACTACTTTTTCAACGCTAGTTTGTAAATATCAATAACTGTTTGAAAACATTAGAAAAACAATGAAATTATTGAAAATCGATATGAAATCAATCAAAACTTATTGATTTTAACTAGTTTCAGAAGTTTTGACAAAGTTATATTTAAGATTTTATGTTTTACACAACTTTTAATTACATAGCGATTTACATGCAAAATCTAGCTGTTTTGAATACTTTTTAACGCTAGTTTGTAAATATGAATAACTGTTTGAAAACATTAGAAAAACAATGAAATTATTGAAAATCTATATGAAATCAATCAAAACTTATTGATTTTAACTAGTTTCAGATGTTTTGACAAAGTTTTATTTAAGATTTTATGTTTTACACAACTTTTAATTACATAGCGATTTACATGCAAAATCTAGCTTTTTTCACTACTTTTTCAACGCTAGTTTGTAAATATCAATAACTGTTTGAAAACATTAGAAAAACAATGAAATTATTGAAAATCGATATGAAATCAATCAAAACTTATTGATTTTAACTAGTTTCAGAAGTTTTGACAAAGTTATATTTAAGATTTTATGTTTTACACAACTTTTAATTACATAGCGATTTACATGCAAAATCTAGCTGTTTTGACTACTTTTTAACGCTAGTTTGTAAATATCAATAACTGTTTGAAAACATTAGAAAAACAATGAAATTATTGAAAATCGATATGAAATCAATCAAAACTTATTGATTTTAACTAGTTTCAGAAGTTTTGACAAAGTTTTATTTAAGATTTTATGTTTTACACAACTTTTAATTACATAGCGATTTACATGCAAAATCTAGCTTTTTTCACTACTTTTTCAACGCTAGTTTGTAAATATCAATAACTGTTTGAAAACATTAGAAAAACAATAAAATTATTGAAAATCGATATGAAATCAATCAAAACTTATTGATTTTAACTAGTTTCAGAAGTTTTGACAAAGTTATATTTAAGATTTTATGTTTTACACAACTTTTAATTACATAGCGATTTACATGCAAAATCTAGCTTTTTTCACTACTTTTTCAACGCTAGTTTGTAAATATCAATAACTGTTTGAAAACATTAGAAAAACAATGAAATTATTGAAAATCGATATGAAATCAATCAAAACTTATTGATTTTAACTAGTTTCAGAAGTTTTGACAAAGTTATATTTAAGATTTTATGTTTTACACAACTTTTAATTACATAGCGATATACATGCAAAATCTAGCTGTTTTGACTACTTTTTAAAGCTAGTGTGTAAATATGAATAACTGTTTGAAAACATTAGAAAAACAATGAAATTATTGAAAATCGATATGAAATCAATCAAAACTTATTGATTTTAACTAGTTTCAGAAGTTTTGACAAAGTTATATTTAAGATTTTATGTTTTACACAACTTTTAATTACATAGCGATTTACATGATAAATCTAGCTGTTTTGACTACTTTTTAACGCTAGTTTGTAAATATGAATAACTGTTTGAAAACATTAGAAATACAATGAAATTATTGAAAATCGATATGAAATCAATCAAAACTTATTGATTTTAACTAGTTTCAGAAGTTTTGACAAAGTTATATTTAAGATTTTATGTTTTACACAACTTTTAATTACATAGCGATTTACATGCAAAATCTAGCTTTTTTCACTACTTTTTCAACGCTAGTTTGCAAATATCAATAACTGTTTGAAAACATTAGAAAAACAATGAAATTATTGAAAATTGATATGAAATCAATCAAAACTTATTGATTTTAACTAGTTTCAGAAGTTTTGACAAAGTTATATTTAAGATTTTATGTTTTACACAACTTTTAATTACATAGCGATTTACATGCAAAATCTAGCTGTTTTGACTACTTTTTAACGCTAGTTTGTAAATATCAATAACTGTTTGAAAACATTAGAAAAACAATGAAATTATTGAAAATCGATATGAAATCAATCAAAACTTATTGATTTTAACTAGTTTCAGATGTTTTGACAAAGTTTTATTTAAGATTTTATGTTTTACACAACTTTTAATTACATAGCGATTTACATGCAAAATCTAGCTTTTTCACTACTTTTTCAACGCTAGTTTGTAAATATCAATAACTGTTTGAAAACATTAGAAAAACAATGAAATTATTGAAAATCGATATGAAATCAATCAAAACTTATTGATTTTAACTAGTTTCAGAAGTTTTGACAAAGTTATATTTAAGATTTTATGTTTTACACAACTTTTAATTACATAGCGATTTACATGCAAAATCTAGCTTTTTTCACTACTTTTTCAACGGTAGTTTGTAAATATCAATAACTGTTTGAAAACATTAGAAAAACAATGAAATTATTGAAAATTGATATGAAATCAATCAAAACTTATTGATTTTAACTAGTTTCAGAAGTTTTGACAAAGTTATATTTAAGATTTTATGTTTTACACAACTTTTAATTACATAGCGATTTACATGCAAAATCTAGCTGTTTTGACTACTTTTTAACGCTAGTTTGTAAATATCAATAACTGTTTGAAAACATTAGAAAAACAATGAAATTATTGAAAATCGATATGAAATCAATCAAAACTTATTGATTTTAACTAGTTTCAGAAGTTTTGACAAAGTTATATTTAAGATTTTATGTTTTACACAACTTTTAATTACATAGCGATTTACATGCAAAATCTAGCTTTTTTCACTACTTTTTCAACGGTAGTTTGTAAATATCAATAACTGTTTGAAAACATTAGAAAAACAATGAAATTATTGAAAATCGATATGAAATCAATCAAAACTTATTGATTTTAACTAGTTTCAGAAGTTTTGACAAAGTTATATTTAAGATTTTATGTTTTACACAACTTTTAATTACATAGCGATATACATGCAAAATCTAGCTGTTTTGACTACTTTTTAACGCTAGTGTGTAAATATGAATAACTGTTTGAAAACATTAGAAAAACAATGAAATTATTGAAAATCGATATGAAATCAATCAAAACTTATTGATTTCAACTAGTTTCAGAAGTTTTGACAAAGTTATATTTAAGATTTTATGTTTTACACAACTTTTAATTACATAGCGATTTACATGCAAAATCTAGCTTTTTTCACTACTTTTTCAACGCTAGTTTGTAAATATCAATAACTGTTTGAAAACATTAGAAAAACAATAAAATTATTGAAAATCGATATGAAATCAATCAAAACTTATTGATTTTAACTAGTTTCAGAAGTTTTGACAAAGTTATATTTAAGATTTTATGTTTTACACAACTTTTAATTACATAGCGATTTACATGCAAAATCTAGCTGTTTTGACTACTTTTTAACGCTAGTTTGTAAATATGAATAACTGTTTGAAAACATTAGAAATACAATGAAATTATTGAAAATCGATATGAAATCAATCAAAACTTATTGATTTTAACTAGTTTCAGAAGTTTTGACAAAGTTATATTTAAGATTTTATGTTTTACACAACTTTTAATTACATAGCGATTTACATGCAAAATCTAGCTGTTTTGACTACTTTTTAACGCTAGTTTGTAAATATCAATAACTGTTTGAAAACATTAGAAAAACAATGAAATTATTGAAAATCTATATGAAATCAATCAAAACTTATTGATTTTAACTAGTTTCAGATGTTTTGACAAAGTTTTATTTAAGATTTTATGTTTTACACAACTTTTAATTACATAGCGATTTACATGCAAAATCTAGCTTTTTTCACTACTTTTTCAACGCTAGTTTGTAAATATCAATAACTGTTTGAAAACATTAGAAAAACAATAAAATTATTGAAAATCGATATGAAATCAATCAAAACTTATTGATTTTAACTAGTTTCAGAAGTTTTGACAAAGTTATATTTAAGATTTTATGTTTTACACAACTTTTAATTACATAGCGATTTACATGCAAAATCTAGCTTTTTTCACTACTTTTTCAACGCTAGTTTGTAAATATCAATAACTGTTTGAAAACATTAGAAAAACAATGAAATTATTGAAAATCGATATGAAATCAATCAAAACTTATTGATTTTAACTAGTTTCAGAAGTTTTGACAAAGTTATATTTAAGATTTTATGTTTTACACAACTTTTAATTACATAGCGATTTACATGCAAAATCTAGCTGTTTTGACTACTTTTTAACGCTAGTTTGTAAATATCAATAACTGTTTGAAAACATTAGAAAAACAATGAAATTATTGAAAATCGATATGAAATCAATCAAAACTTATTGATTTTAACTAGTTTCAGATGTTTTGACAAAGTTTTATTTAAGATTTTATGTTTTACACAACTTTTAATTACATAGCGATTTACATGCAAAATCTAGCTTTTTCACTACTTTTTCAACGCTAGTTTGTAAATATCAATAACTGTTTGAAAACATTAGAAAAACAATGAAATTATTGAAAATCGATATGAAATCAATCAAAACTTATTGATTTTAACTAGTTTCAGAAGTTTTGACAAAGTTATATTTAAGATTTTATGTTTTACACAACTTTTAATTACATAGCGATTTACATGCAAAATCTAGCTGTTTTGACTACTTTTTAACGCTAGTTTGTAAATATGAATAACTGTTTGAAAACATTAGAAAAACAATGAAATTATTGAAAATCGATATGAAATCAATCAAAACTTATTGATTTTAACTAGTTTCAGAAGTTTTGACAAAGTTATATTTAAGATTTTATGTTTTACACAACTTTTAATTACATAGCGATTTACATGCAAAATCTAGCTTTTTTCACTACTTTTTCAACGGTAGTTTGTAAATATCAATAACTGTTTGAAAACATTAGAAAAACAATGAAATTATTGAAAATTGATATGAAATCAATCAAAACTTATTGATTTTAACTAGTTTCAGAAGTTTTGACAAAGTTATATTTAAGATTTTATGATTTACACAACTTTTAATTACATAGCGATTTACATGCAAAATCTAGCTGTTTTGACTACTTTTTAACGCTAGTTTGTAAATATCAATAACTGTTTGAAAACATTAGAAAAACAATGAAATTATTGAAAATCGATATGAAATCAATCAAAACTTATTGATTTTAACTAGTTTCAGATGTTTTGACAAAGTTTTATTTAAGATTTTATGTTTTACACAACTTTTAATTACATAGCGATTTATATGCAAAATCTAGCTTTTTCACTACTTTTTCAACGCTAGTTTGTAAATATCAATAACTGTTTGAAAACATTAGAAAAACAATGAAATTATTGAAAATCGATATGAAATCAATCAAAACTTATTGATTTTAACTAGTTTCAGAAGTTTTGACAAAGTTTTATTTAAGATTTTATGTTTTACACAACTTTTAATTACATAGAGATTTACATGCAAAATCTAGCTTTTTTCACTACTTTTTCAACGCTAGTTTGTAAATATCAATAACTGTTTGAAAACATTAGAAAAACAATGAAATTATTGAAAATCTATATGAAATCAATCAAAACTTATTGATTTTAACTAGTTTCAGAAGTTTTGACAAAGTTATATTTAAGATTTTATGTTTTACACAACTTTTAATTACATAGCGATTTACATGCAAAATCTAGCTGTTTTGACTACTTTTTAACGCTAGTTTGTAAATATCAATAACTGTTTGAAAACATTAGAAAAACAATGAAATTATTGAAAATCTATATGAAATCAATCAAAACTTATTGATTTTAACTAGTTTCAGATGTTTTGACAAAGTTTTATTTAAGATTTTATGTTTTAAACAACTTTTAATTACATAGCGATTTACATGCAAAATCTAGCTTTTTTCACTACTTTTTCAACGCTAGTTTGTAAATATCAATAACTGTTTGAAAACATTAGAAAAACAATGAAATTATTGAAAATCGATATGAAATCAATCAAAACTTATTGATTTTAACTAGTTTCAGAAGTTTTGACAAAGTTATATTTAAGATTTTATGTTTTACACAACTTTTAATTACATAGCGATTTACATGCAAAATCTAGCTTTTTTCACTACTTTTTCAACGGTAGTTTGTAAATATCAATAACTGTTTGAAAACATTAGAAAAACAATGAAATTATTGAAAATTGATATGAAATCAATCAAAACTTATTGATTTTAACTAGTTTCAGAAGATTTGACAAAGTTATATTTAAGATTTTATGTTTTACACAACTTTTAATTACATAGCGATTTACATGCAAAATCTAGCTGTTTTGACTACTTTTTAACGCTAGTTTGTAAATATCAATAACTGTTTGAAAACATTAGAAAAACAATGAAATTATTGAAAATCGATATGAAATCAATCAAAACTTATTGATTTTAACTAGTTTCAGATGTTTTGACAAAGTTTTATTTAAGATTTTATGTTTTACACAACTTACATAGCGATTTATATGCAAAATCTAGCTTTTTCACTACTTTTTCAAACTTATTGATTTTAACTAGTTTCAGATGTTTTGACAAAGTTTTATTTAAGATTTTATGTTTTACACAACTTACATAGCGATTTATATGCAAAATCTAGCTTTTTCACTACTTTTTCAACGCTAGTTTGTAAATATCAATAACTGTTTGAAAACATTAGAAAAACAATGAAATTATTGAAAATCGATATGAAATCAATCAAAACTTATTGATTTTAACTAGTTTCAGAAGTTTTGACAAAGTTATATTTAAGATTTTATGTTTTACACAACTTTTAATTACATAGCGATTTACATGCAAAATCTAGCTGTTTTGACTACTTTTTAACGCTAGTTTGTAAATATGAATAACTGTTTGAAAACATTAGAAAAACAATGAAATTATTGAAAATCGATATGAAATCAATCAAAACTTATTGATTTTAACTAGTTTCAGAAGTTTTGACAAAGTTATATTTAAGATTTTATGTTTTACACAACTTTTAATTACATAGCGATTTACATGCAAAATCTAGCTGTTTTGACTACTTTTTAACGCTAGTTTGTAAATATGAATAACTGTTTGAAAACATTAGAAAAACAATGAAATTATTGAAAATCGATATGAAATCAATCAAAACTTATTGATTTTAACTAGTTTCAGAAGTTTTGACAAAGTTATATTTAAGATTTTATGTTTTACACAACTTTTAATTACATAGCGATTTACATGCAAAATCTAGCTGTTTTGACTACTTTTTAACGCTAGTTTGTAAATATCAATAACTGTTTGAAAACATTAGAAAAACAATGAAATTATTGAAAATCGATATGAAATCAATCAAAACTTATTGATTTTAACTAGTTTCAGAAGTTTTGACAAAGTTTTATTTAAGATTTTATGTTTTACACAACTTTTAATTACATAGCGATTTACATGCAAAATCTAGCTTTTTTCACTACTTTTTCAACGCTAGTTTGTAAATATCAATAACTGTTTGAAAACATTAGAAAAACAATAAAATTATTGAAAATCGATATGAAATCAATCAAAACTTATTGATTTTAACTAGTTTCAGAAGTTTTGACAAAGTTATATTTAAGATTTTATGTTTTACACAACTTTTAATTACATAGCGATTTACATGCAAAATCTAGCTGTTTTGACTACTTTTTAACGCTAGTTTGTAAATATCAATAACTGTTTGAAAACATTAGAAAAACAATGAAATTATTGAAAATCGATATGAAATCAATCAAAACTTATTGATTTTAACTAGTTTCAGAGGTTTTGACAAAGTTTTATTTAAGATTTTATGTTTTACACAACTTTTAATTACATAGCGATTTACATGCAAAATCTAGCTTTTTTCACTACTTTTTCAACGCTAGTTTGTAAATATCAATAACTGTTTGAAAACATTAGAAAAACAATGAAATAATTGAAAATCGATATGAAATCAAGCAAAACTTATTGATTTTAACTAGTTTCAGAAGTTTTGACAAAGTTTTATTTAAGATTTTATGTTTTACACAACTTTTAAATACATAGCGATTTACATGCAAAATCTAGCTTTTTTCACTACTTTTTCAACGCTAGTTTGTAAATATCAATAACTGTTTGAAAACATTAGAAAAACAATGAAATTATTGAAAATCGATATGAAATCAATCAAAACTTATTGATTTTAACTAGTTTCAGAAGTTTTGACAAAGTTATATTTAAGATTTTATGTTTTACACAACTTTTAATTACATAGCGATTTACATGCAAAATCTAGCTGTTTTGACTACTTTTTAACGCTAGTTTGTAAATATCAATAACTGTTTGAAAACATTAGAAAAACAATGAAATTATTGAAAATCGATATGAAATCAATCAAAACTTATTGATTTTAACTAGTTTCAGAAGTTTTGACAAAGTTATATTTAAGATTTTATGTTTTACACAACTTTTAATTACATAGCGATTTACATGCAAAATCTAGCTTTTTTCACTACTTTTTCAACGCTAGTTTGTAAATATCAATAACTGTTTGAAAACATTAGAAAAACAATGAAATTATTGAAAATCGATATGAAATCAATCAAAACTTATTGATTTTAACTAGTTTCAGAAGTTTTGACAAAGTTATATTTAAGATTTTATGTTTTACACAACTTTTAATTACATAGCGATTTACATGCAAAATCTAGCTGTTTTGACTACTTTTTAACGCTAGTTTGTAAATATCAATAACTGTTTGAAAACATTAGAAAAACAATGAAATTATTGAAAATCGATATGAAATCAATCAAAACTTATCGATTTTAACTAGTTTCAGATGTTTTGACAAAGTTTTATTTAAGATTTTATGTTTTACACAACTTTTAATTACATAGCGATTTACATGCAAAATCTAGCTTTTTTCACTACTTTTTCAACGCTAGTTTGTAAATATCAATAACTGTTTGAAAACATTAGAAAAACAATGAAATTATTGAAAATCGATATGAAATCAATCAAAACTTATTGATTTTAACTAGTTTCAGAAGTTTTGACAAAGTTATATTTAAGATTTTATGTTTTACACAACTTTTAATTACATAGCGATTTACATGCAAAATCTAGCTGTTTTGACTACTTTTTAACGCTAGTTTGTAAATATCAATAACTGTTTGAAAACATTAGAAAAACAATGAAATTATTGAAAATCGATATGAAATCAATCAAAACTTATTGATTTTAACTAGTTTCAGAAGTTTTGACAAAGTTATATTTAAGATTTTATGTTTTACACAACTTTTAATTACATAGCGATTTACATGCAAAATCTAGCTGTTTTGACTACTTTTTAACGCTAGTTTGTAAATATCAATAACTGTTTGAAAACATTAGAAAAACATTGAAATTATTGAAAATCTATATGAAATCAATCAAAACTTATTGATTTTAACTAGTTTCAGATGTTTTGACAAAGTTTTATTTAAGATTTTATGTTTTACACAACTTTTAATTACATAGCGATTTACATGCAAAATCTAGCTGTTTTGACTACTTTTTAACGCTAGTTTGTAAATATCAATAACTGTTTGAAAACATTAGAAAAACAATGAAATTATTGAAAATCGATATGAAATCAATCAAAACTTATTGATTTTAACTAGTTTCAGATGTTTTGACAAAGTTTTATTTAAGATTTTATGTTTTACACAACTTTTAATTACATAGCGATTTATATGCAAAATCTAGCTTTTTCACTACTTTTTCAACGCTAGTTTGTAAATATCAATAACTGTTTGAAAACATTAGAAAAACAATGAAATTATTGAAAATCGATATGAAATCAATCAAAACTTATTGATTTTAACTAGTTTCAGAAGTTTTGACAAAGTTTTATTTAAGATTTTATGTTTTACACAACTTTTAATTACATAGAGATTTACATGCAAAATCTAGCTTTTTTCACTACTTTTTCAACGCTAGTTTGTAAATATCAATAACTGTTTGAAAACATTAGAAAAACAATGAAATTATTGAAAATCTATATGAAATCAATCAAAACTTATTGATTTTAACTAGTTTCAGAAGTTTTGACAAAGTTATATTTAAGATTTTATGTTTTACACAACTTTTAATTACATAGCGATTTACATGCAAAATCTAGCTGTTTTGACTACTTTTTAACGCTAGTTTGTAAATATCAATAACTGTTTGAAAACATTAGAAAAACAATGAAATTATTGAAAATCTATATGAAATCAATCAAAACTTATTGATTTTAACTAGTTTCAGATGTTTTGACAAAGTTTTATTTAAGATTTTATGTTTTAAACAACTTTTAATTACATAGCGATTTACATGCAAAATCTAGCTTTTTTCACTACTTTTTCAACGCTAGTTTGTAAATATCAATAACTGTTTGAAAACATTAGAAAAACAATGAAATTATTGAAAATCGATATGAAATCAATCAAAACTTATTGATTTTAACTAGTTTCAGAAGTTTTGACAAAGTTATATTTAAGATTTTATGTTTTACACAACTTTTAATTACATAGCGATTTACATGCAAAATCTAGCTTTTTTCACTACTTTTTCAACGGTAGTTTGTAAATATCAATAACTGTTTGAAAACATTAGAAAAACAATGAAATTATTGAAAATTGATATGAAATCAATCAAAACTTATTGATTTTAACTAGTTTCAGAAGATTTGACAAAGTTATATTTAAGATTTTATGTTTTACACAACTTTTAATTACATAGCGATTTACATGCAAAATCTAGCTGTTTTGACTACTTTTTAACGCTAGTTTGTAAATATCAATAACTGTTTGAAAACATTAGAAAAACAATGAAATTATTGAAAATCGATATGAAATCAATCAAAACTTATTGATTTTAACTAGTTTCAGATGTTTTGACAAAGTTTTATTTAAGATTTTATGTTTTACACAACTTACATAGCGATTTATATGCAAAATCTAGCTTTTTCACTACTTTTTCAAACTTATTGATTTTAACTAGTTTCAGATGTTTTGACAAAGTTTTATTTAAGATTTTATGTTTTACACAACTTACATAGCGATTTATATGCAAAATCTAGCTTTTTCACTACTTTTTCAACGCTAGTTTGTAAATATCAATAACTGTTTGAAAACATTAGAAAAACAATGAAATTATTGAAAATCGATATGAAATCAATCAAAACTTATTGATTTTAACTAGTTTCAGAAGTTTTGACAAAGTTATATTTAAGATTTTATGTTTTACACAACTTTTAATTACATAGCGATTTACATGCAAAATCTAGCTGTTTTGACTACTTTTTAACGCTAGTTTGTAAATATGAATAACTGTTTGAAAACATTAGAAAAACAATGAAATTATTGAAAATCGATATGAAATCAATCAAAACTTATTGATTTTAACTAGTTTCAGAAGTTTTGACAAAGTTATATTTAAGATTTTATGTTTTACACAACTTTTAATTACATAGCGATTTACATGCAAAATCTAGCTGTTTTGACTACTTTTTAACGCTAGTTTGTAAATATGAATAACTGTTTGAAAACATTAGAAAAACAATGAAATTATTGAAAATCGATATGAAATCAATCAAAACTTATTGATTTTAACTAGTTTCAGAAGTTTTGACAAAGTTATATTTAAGATTTTATGTTTTACACAACTTTTAATTACATAGCGATTTACATGCAAAATCTAGCTGTTTTGACTACTTTTTAACGCTAGTTTGTAAATATCAATAACTGTTTGAAAACATTAGAAAAACAATGAAATTATTGAAAATCGATAT
This sequence comes from Acanthosepion lycidas, assembly GCA_963932145.1. Lineage (NCBI taxonomy): Eukaryota > Metazoa > Mollusca > Cephalopoda > Sepiida > Sepiidae > Acanthosepion > Acanthosepion lycidas. The sequence continues at coordinate 92,538 of CAWVQA010000609.1, read as the reverse complement.
GAAATCAATCAAAACTTATTGATTTTAACTAGTTTCAGAAGTTTTGACAAAGTTTTATTTAAGATTTTATGTTTTACACAACTTTTAATTACATAGCGATTTACATGCAAAATCTAGCTTTTTTCACTACTTTTTCAACGCTAGTTTGTAAATATCAATAACTGTTTGAAAACATTAGAAAAACAATAAAATTATTGAAAATCGATATGAAATCAATCAAAACTTATTGATTTTAACTAGTTTCAGAAGTTTTGACAAAGTTATATTTAAGATTTTATGTTTTACACAACTTTTAATTACATAGCGATTTACATGCAAAATCTAGCTGTTTTGACTACTTTTTAACGCTAGTTTGTAAATATCAATAACTGTTTGAAAACATTAGAAAAACAATGAAATTATTGAAAATCGATATGAAATCAATCAAAACTTATTGATTTTAACTAGTTTCAGAGGTTTTGACAAAGTTTTATTTAAGATTTTATGTTTTACACAACTTTTAATTACATAGCGATTTACATGCAAAATCTAGCTTTTTTCACTACTTTTTCAACGCTAGTTTGTAAATATCAATAACTGTTTGAAAACATTAGAAAAACAATGAAATAATTGAAAATCGATATGAAATCAAGCAAAACTTATTGATTTTAACTAGTTTCAGAAGTTTTGACAAAGTTTTATTTAAGATTTTATGTTTTACACAACTTTTAAATACATAGCGATTTACATGCAAAATCTAGCTTTTTTCACTACTTTTTCAACGCTAGTTTGTAAATATCAATAACTGTTTGAAAACATTAGAAAAACAATGAAATTATTGAAAATCGATATGAAATCAATCAAAACTTATTGATTTTAACTAGTTTCAGAAGTTTTGACAAAGTTATATTTAAGATTTTATGTTTTACACAACTTTTAATTACATAGCGATTTACATGCAAAATCTAGCTGTTTTGACTACTTTTTAACGCTAGTTTGTAAATATCAATAACTGTTTGAAAACATTAGAAAAACAATGAAATTATTGAAAATCGATATGAAATCAATCAAAACTTATTGATTTTAACTAGTTTCAGAAGTTTTGACAAAGTTATATTTAAGATTTTATGTTTTACACAACTTTTAATTACATAGCGATTTACATGCAAAATCTAGCTTTTTTCACTACTTTTTCAACGCTAGTTTGTAAATATCAATAACTGTTTGAAAACATTAGAAAAACAATGAAATTATTGAAAATCGATATGAAATCAATCAAAACTTATTGATTTTAACTAGTTTCAGAAGTTTTGACAAAGTTATATTTAAGATTTTATGTTTTACACAACTTTTAATTACATAGCGATTTACATGCAAAATCTAGCTGTTTTGACTACTTTTTAACGCTAGTTTGTAAATATCAATAACTGTTTGAAAACATTAGAAAAACAATGAAATTATTGAAAATCGATATGAAATCAATCAAAACTTATCGATTTTAACTAGTTTCAGATGTTTTGACAAAGTTTTATTTAAGATTTTATGTTTTACACAACTTTTAATTACATAGCGATTTACATGCAAAATCTAGCTTTTTTCACTACTTTTTCAACGCTAGTTTGTAAATATCAATAACTGTTTGAAAACATTAGAAAAACAATGAAATTATTGAAAATCGATATGAAATCAATCAAAACTTATTGATTTTAACTAGTTTCAGAAGTTTTGACAAAGTTATATTTAAGATTTTATGTTTTACACAACTTTTAATTACATAGCGATTTACATGCAAAATCTAGCTGTTTTGACTACTTTTTAACGCTAGTTTGTAAATATCAATAACTGTTTGAAAACATTAGAAAAACAATGAAATTATTGAAAATCGATATGAAATCAATCAAAACTTATTGATTTTAACTAGTTTCAGAAGTTTTGACAAAGTTATATTTAAGATTTTATGTTTTACACAACTTTTAATTACATAGCGATTTACATGCAAAATCTAGCTGTTTTGACTACTTTTTAACGCTAGTTTGTAAATATCAATAACTGTTTGAAAACATTAGAAAAACATTGAAATTATTGAAAATCTATATGAAATCAATCAAAACTTATTGATTTTAACTAGTTTCAGATGTTTTGACAAAGTTTTATTTAAGATTTTATGTTTTACACAACTTTTAATTACATAGCGATTTACATGCAAAATCTAGCTTTTTTCACTACTTTTTCAACGCTAGTTTGTAAATATGAATAACTGTTTGAAAACATTAGAAAAACAATGAAATTATTGAAAATCGATATGAAATCAATCAAAACTTATTGATTTTAACTAGTTTCAGAAGTTTTGACAAAGTTATATTTAAGATTTTATGTTTTACACAACTTTTAATTACATAGCGATTTACATGCAAAATCTAGCTTTTTTCACTACTTTTTCAACGCTAGTTTGTAAATATCAATAACTGTTTGAAAACATTAGAAAAACAATGAAATTATTGAAAATTGATATGAAATCAATCAAAACTTATTGATTTTAACTAGTTTCAGAAGTTTTGACAAAGTTATATTTAAGATTTTATGTTTTACACAACTTTTAATTACATAGCGATTTACATGCAAAATCTAGCTGTTTTGACTACTTTTTAACGCTAGTTTGTAAATATCAATAACTGTTTGAAAACATTAGAAAAACAATGAAATTATTGAAAATCGATATGAAATCAATCAAAACTTATTGATTTTAACTAGTTTCAGATGTTTTGACAAAGTTTTATTTAAGATTTTATGTTTTACACAACTTTTAATTACATAGCGATTTATATGCAAAATCTAGCTTTTTCACTACTTTTTCAACGCTAGTTTGTAAATATCAATAACTGTTTGAAAACATTAGAAAAACAATGAAATTATTGAAAATCGATATGAAATCAATCAAAACTTATTGATTTTAACTAGTTTCAGAAGTTTTGACAAAGTTTTATTTAAGATTTTATGTTTTACACAACTTTTAATTACATAGAGATTTACATGCAAAATCTAGCTTTTTTCACTACTTTTTCAACGCTAGTTTGTAAATATCAATAACTGTTTGAAAACATTAGAAAAACAATGAAATTATTGAAAATCTATATGAAATCAATCAAAACTTATTGATTTTAACTAGTTTCAGAAGTTTTGACAAAGTTATATTTAAGATTTTATGTTTTACACAACTTTTAATTACATAGCGATTTACATGCAAAATCTAGCTTTTTTCACTACTTTTTCAACGCTAGTTTGTAAATATCAATAACTGTTTGAAAACATTAGAAAAACAATGAAATTATTGAAAATCGATATGAAATCAATCAAAACTTATTGATTTTAACTAGTTTCAGAAGTTTTGACAAAGTTATATTTAAGATTTTATGTTTTACACAACTTTTAATTACATAGCGATTTACATGCAAAATCTAGCTGTTTTGACTACTTTTTAACGCTAGTTTGTAAATATGAATAACTGTTTGAAAACATTAGAAAAACAATGAAATTATTGAAAATCGATATGAAATCAATCAAAACTTATTGATTTTAACTAGTTTCAGAAGTTTTGACAAAGTTATATTTAAGATTTTATGTTTTACACAACTTTTAATTACATAGCGATTTACATGCAAAATCTAGCTGTTTTGACTACTTTTTAACGCTAGTTTGTAAATATCAATAACTGTTTGAAAACATTAGAAAAACAATGAAATTATTGAAAATCGATATGAAATCAATCAAAACTTATTGATTTTAACTAGTTTCAGAAGTTTTGACAAAGTTATATTTAAGATTTTATGTTTTACACAACTTTTAATTACATAGCGATTTACATGCAAAATCTAGCTGTTTTGACTACTTTTTAACGCTAGTTTGTAAATATGAATAACTGTTTGAAAACATTAGAAAAACAATGAAATTATTGAAAATCGATATGAAATCAATCAAAACTTATTGATTTTAACTAGTTTCAGAAGTTTTGACAAAGTTATATTTAAGATTTTATGTTTTACACAACTTTTAATTACATAGCGATTTACATGCAAAATCTAGCTGTTTTGACTACTTTTTAACGCTAGTTTGTAAATATCAATAACTGTTTGAAAACATTAGAAAAACAATGAAATTATTGAAAATCGATATGAAATCAATCAAAACTTATTGATTTTAACTAGTTTCAGAAGTTTTGACAAAGTTTTATTTAAGATTTTATGTTTTACACAACTTTTAATTACATAGCGATTTACATGCAAAATCTAGCTTTTTTCACTACTTTTTCAACGCTAGTTTGTAAATATCAATAACTGTTTGAAAACATTAGAAAAACAATAAAATTATTGAAAATCGATATGAAATCAATCAAAACTTATTGATTTTAACTAGTTTCAGAAGTTTTGACAAAGTTATATTTAAGATTTTATGTTTTACACAACTTTTAATTACATAGCGATTTACATGCAAAATCTAGCTGTTTTGACTACTTTTTAACGCTAGTTTGTAAATATCAATAACTGTTTGAAAACATTAGAAAAACAATGAAATTATTGAAAATCGATATGAAATCAATCAAAACTTATTGATTTTAACTAGTTTCAGAAGTTTTTGACAAAGTTTTATTTAAGATTTTATGTTTTACACAACTTTTAATTACATAGCGATTTACATGCAAAATCTAGCTTTTTTCACTACTTTTTCAACGCTAGTTTGTAAATATCAATAACTGTTTGAAAACATTAGAAAAACAATAAAATTATTTAAAATCGATATGAAATCAATCAAAACTTATTGATTTTAACTAGTTTCAGAAGTTTTGACAAAGTTTTATTTAAGATTTTATGTTTTACACAACTTTTAATTACATAGCGATTTACATGCAAAATCTAGCTTTTTTCACTACTTTTTCAACGCTAGTTTGTAAATATCAATAACTGTTTGAAAACATTAGAAAAACAATGAAATTATTGAAAATCGATATGAAATCAATCAAAACTTATTGATTTTAACTAGTTTCAGAAGTTTTGACAAAGTTATATTTAAGATTTTATGTTTTACACAACTTTTAATTACATAGCGATTTACATGCAAAATCTAGCTGTTTTGACTACTTTTTAACGCTAGTTTGTAAATATCAATAACTGTTTGAAAACATTAGAAAAACAATGAAATTATTGAAAATCGATATGAAATCAATCAAAACTTATTGATTTTAACTAGTTTCAGAAGTTTTGACAAAGTTATATTTAAGATTTTATGTTTTACACAACTTTTAATTACATAGCGATTTACATGCAAAATCTAGCTGTTTTGACTACTTTTTAACGCTAGTTTGTAAATATCAATAACTGTTTGAAAACATTAGAAAAACAATGAAATTATTGAAAATCTATATGAAATCAATCAAAACTTATTGATTTTAACTAGTTTCAGATGTTTTGACAAAGTTTTATTTAAGATTTTATGTTTTACACAACTTTTAATTACATAGCGATTTACATGCAAAATCTAGCTTTTTTCACTACTTTTTCAACGCTAGTTTGTAAATATAAATAACTGTTTGAAAACATTAGAAAAACAATGAAATTATTGAAAATCGATATGAAATCAATCAAAACTTATTGATTTTAACTAGTTTCAGAAGTTTTGACAAAGTTATATTTAAGATTTTATGTTTTACACAACTTTTAATTACATAGCGATTTACATGCGAAATCTAGCTGTTTTGACTACTTTTTAACGCTAGTTTGTAAATATCAATAACTGTTTGAAAACATTAGAAAAACAATGAAATTATTGAAAATCTATATGAAATCAATCAAAACTTATTGATTTTAACTAGTTTCAGATGTTTTGACAAAGTTTTATTTAAGATTTTATGTTTTACACAACTTTTAATTACATAGCGATTTACATGCAAAATCTAGCTTTTTTCACTACTTTTGCAACGCTAGTTTGTAAATATCAATAACTGTTTGAAAACATTAGAAAAACAATGAAATTATTGAAAATCGATATGAAATCAATCAAAACTTATCGATTTTAACTAGTTTCAGATGTTTTGACAAAGTTTTATTTAAGATTTTATGTTTTACACAACTTTTAATTACATAGCGATTTACATGCAAAATCTAGCTTTTTTCACTACTTTTTCAACGCTAGTTTGTAAATATCAATAACTGTTTGAAAACATTAGAAAAACAATGAAATTATTGAAAATCGATATGAAATCAATCAAAACTTATTGATTTTAACTAGTTTCAGAAGTTTTGACAAAGTTTTATTTAAGATTTTATGTTTTACACAACTTTTAATTACATAGCGATTTACATGTAAAATCTAGCTTTTTTCACTACTTTTTCAACGCTAGTTTGGAAATATCAATAACTGTTTGAAAACATTAGAAAAACAATAAAATTATTGAAAATCGATATGAAATCAATCAAAACTTATTGATTTTAACTAGTTTCAGAAGTTTTGACAAAGTTATATTTAAGATTTTATGTTTTACACAACTCTTAATTACATAGCGATTTACATGCAAAATCTAGCTTTTTTCACTACTTTTTCAACGCTAGTTTGTAAATATCAATAACTGTTTGAAAACATTAGAAAAACAATGAAATTATTGAAAATCGATATGAAATCAATCAAAACTTATCGATTTTAACTAGTTTCAGATGTTTTGACAAAGTTTTATTTAAGATTTTATGTTTTACACAACTTTTAATTACATAGCGATTTACATGCAAAATCTAGCTTTTTTCACTACTTTTTCAACGCTAGTTTGTAAATATCAATAACTGTTTGAAAACATTAGAAAAACAATGAAATTATTGAAAATCGATATGAAATCAATCAAAACTTATTGATTTTAACTAGTTTCAGAAGTTTTGACAAAGTTTTATTTAAGATTTTATGTTTTACACAACTTTTAATTACATAGCGATTTACATGCAAAATCTAGCTTTTTTCACTACTTTTTCAACGCTAGTTTGTAAATATCAATAACTGTTTGAAAACTTTAGAAAAACAATAAAATTATTGAAAATCGATATGAAATCAATCAAAACTTATTGATTTTAACTAGTTTCAGAAGTTTTGACAAAGTTATATTTAAGATTTTATGTTTTACACAACTTTTAATTACATAGCGATTTACATGCAAAATCTAGCTGTTTTGACTACTTTTTAACGCTAGTTTGTAAATATCAATAACTGTTTGAAAACATTAGAAAAACAATGAAATTATTGAAAATCGATATGAAATCAATCAAAACTTATTGATTTTAACTAGTTTCAGAAGTTTTGACAAAGTTTTATTTAAGATTTTATGTTTTACACAACTTTTAATTACATAGCGATTTACATGCAAAATCTAGCTTTTTTCACTACTTTTTCAACGCTAGTTTGTAAATATCAATAACTGTTTGAAAACATTAGAAAAACAATAAAATTATTGAAAATCGATATGAAATCAATCAAAACTTATTGATTTTAACTAGTTTCAGAAGTTTTGACAAAGTTATATTTAAGATTTTATGTTTTACACAACTTTTAATTACATAGCGATTTACATGCAAAATCTAGCTGTTTTGACTACTTTTTAACGCTAGTTTGTAAATATCAATAACTGTTTGAAAACATTAGAAAAACAATGAAATTATTGAAAATCGATATGAAATCAATCAAAACTTATTGATTTTAACTAGTTTCAGATGTTTTGACAAAGTTTTATTTAAGATTTTATGTTTTACACAACTTTTAATTACATAGCGATTTACATGCAAAATCTAGCTTTTTTCACTACTCTTTCAACGCTAGTTTGTAAATATCAATAACTGTTTGAAAACATTAGAAAAACAATGAAATAATTGAAAATCGATATGAAATCAAGCAAAACTTATTGATTTTAACTAGTTTCAGAAGTTTTGACAAAGTTTTATTTAAGATTTTATGTTTTACACAACTTTTAAATACATAGCGATTTACATGCAAAATCTAGCTTTTTTCACTACTTTTTCAACGCTAGTTTGTAAATATCAATAACTGTTTGAAAACATTAGAAAAACAATGAAATTATTGAAAATCGATATGAAATCAATCAAAACTTATTGATTTTAACTAGTTTCAGAAGTTTTGACAAAGTTTTATTTAAGATTTTATGTTTTACACAACTTTTAATTACATAGCGATTTACATGCAAAATCTAGCTGTTTTGACTACTTTTTAACGCTAGTTTGTAAATATCAATAACTGTTTGAAAACATTAGAAAAACAATGAAATTATTGAAAATCGATATGAAATCAATCAAAACTTATTGATTTTAACTAGTTTCAGATGTTTTGACAAAGTTTTATTTAAGATTTTATGTTTTACACAACTTTTAATTACATAGCGATTTACATGCAAAATCTAGCTTTTTTCACTACTTTTTCAACGCTAGTTTGTAAATATCAATAACTGTTTGAAAACATTAGAAAAATAATTAAATAATTGAAAATCGATATGAAATCAAGCAAAACTTATTGATTTTAACTAGTTTCAGAAGTTTTGACAAAGTTTTATTTAAGATTTTATGTTTTACACAACTTTTAATTACATTGCGATTTACATGCAAAATCTAGCTTTTTCACTACTTTTTCAACGCTAGTTTGTAAATATCAATAACTGTTTGAAAACATTAGAAAAACAATGAAATTATTGAAAATCGATATGAAATCAATCAAAACTTATTGATTTTAACTAGTTTCAGAAGTTTTGACAAAGTTTTATTTAAGATTTTATGTTTTACACAACTTTTAATTACATAGCGATTTACATGCAAAATCTAGCTTTTTTCACTACTTTTTCAACGCTAGTTTGTAAATATCAATAACTGTTTGAAAACATTAGAAAAACAATAAAATTATTGAAAATCGATATGAAATCAATCAAAACTTATTGATTTTAACTAGTTTCAGAAGTTTTGACAAAGTTATATTTAAGATTTTATGTTTTACACAACTTTTAATTACATAGCGATTTACATGCAAAATCTAGCTTTTTTCACTACTTTTTCAACGCTAGTTTGTAAATATCAATAACTGTTTGAAAACATTAGAAAAACAATAAAATTATTGAAAATCGATATGAAATCAATCAAAACTTATTGATTTTAACTAGTTTCAGAAGTTTTGACAAAGTTATATTTAAGATTTTATGTTTTACACAACTTTTAATTACATAGCGATTTACATGCAAAATCTAGCTGTTTTGACTACTTTTTAACGCTAGTTTGTAAATATCAATAACTGTTTGAAAACATTAGAAAAACAATGAAATTATTGAAAATCGATATGAAATCAATCAAAACTTATTGATTTTAACTAGTTTCAGAAGTTTTGACAAAGTTTTATTTAAGATTTTATGTTTTACACAACTTTTAATTACATAGCGATTTACATGCAAAATCTAGCTTTTTTCACTACTTTTTCAACGCTAGTTTGTAAATATCAATAACTGTTTGAAAACATTAGAAAAACAATAAAATTATTGAAAATCGATATGAAATCAATCAAAACTTATTGATTTTAACTAGTTTCAGAAGTTTTGACAAAGTTATATTTAAGATTTTATGTTTTACACAACTTTTAATTACATAGCGATTTACATGCAAAATCTAGCTGTTTTGACTACTTTTTAACGCTAGTTTGTAAATATCAATAACTGTTTGAAAACATTAGAAAAACAATGAAATAATTGAAAATCGATATGAAATCAAGCAAAACTTATTGATTTTAACTAGTTTCAGAAGTTTTGACAAAGTTTTATTTAAGATTTTATGTTTTACACAACTTTTAAATACATAGCGATTTACATGCAAAATCTAGCTTTTTTCACTACTTTTTCAACGCTAGTTTGTAAATATCAATAACTGTTTGAAAACATTAGAAAAACAATGAAATTATTTAAAATCGAAATGAAATCAATCAAAACTTATTGATTTTAACTAGTTTCAGAAGTTTTGACAAAGTTATATTTAAGATTTTATGTTTTACACAACTTTTAATTACATAGCGATTTACATGCAAAATCTAGCTGTTTTGACTACTTTTTAACGCTAGTTTGTAAATATCAATAACTGTTTGAAAACATTAGAAAAACAATGAAATTATTGAAAATCGATATGAAATCAATCAAAACTTATTGATTTTAACTAGTTTCAGAAGTTTTGACAAAGTTTTATTTAAGATTTTATGTTTTACACAACTTTTAATTACATAGCGATTTACATGCAAAATCTAGCTTTTTTCACTACTTTTTCAACGCTAGTTTGTAAATATCAATAACTGTTTGAAAACATTAGAAAAACAATGAAATTATTGAAAATCGATATGAAATCAATCAAAACTTATTGATTTTAACTAGTTTCAGAAGTTTTGACAAAGTTATATTTAAGATATTATGTTTTACACAACTTTTAATTACATAGCGATTTACATGCAAAATCTAGCTTTTTTCACTACTTTCTAACGCTAGTTTGTAAATATCAATAACTGTTTGAAAACATTAGAAAAACAATGAAATTATTGAAAATCGATATGAAATCAATCAAAACTTATCGATTTTAAGTAGTTTCAGATGTTTTGACAAAGTTATATTTGAGATTTTATGTTTTACACAACTTTTAATTACATAGCGATTTACATGCAAAATCTAGCTGTTTTGACTACTTTTTAACGCTAGTTTGTAAATATCAATAACTGTTTGAAAACATTAGAAAAACAATGAAATTATTGAAAATCGATATGAAATCACTCAAAACTTATTGATTTTAACTAGTTTCAGATGTTTTGACAAAGTTTTATTTAAGATTTTATGTTTTACACAACTTTTAATTACATAGCGATTTACATGCAAAATCTAGCTTTTTTCACTACTTTTTCAACGCTAGTTTGTAAATATCAATAACTCTTTGAAAACATTAGAAAAACAATGAAATTATTGAAAATCGATATGAAATCAATCAAAACTTATTGATTTTAACTAGTTTCAGAAGTTTTGACAAAGTTTTATTTAAGATTTTATGTTTTACACAACTTTTAATTACGTAGCGATTTACATGCAAAATCTAGCTTTTTTCACTACTTTTTCAACGCTAGTTTGTAAATATCAATAACTGTTTGAAAACATTAGAAAAACAATAAAATTATTGAAAATCGATATGAAATCAATCAAAACTTATTGATTTTAACTAGTTTCAGAAGTTTTGACAAAGTTATATTTAAGATTTTATGTTTTACACAACTTTTAATTACATAGCGATTTACATGCAAAATCTAGCTGTTTTGACTACTTTTTAACGCTAGTTTGTAAATATCAATAACTGTTTGAAAACATTAGAAAAACAATGAAATTATTGAAAATCGATATGAAATCAATCAAAACTTATTGATTTTAACTAGTTTCAGATGTTTTGACAAAGTTTTATTTAAGATTTTATGTTTTACACAACTTTTAATTACATAGCGATTTACATGCAAAATCTAGCTGTTTTGACTACTTTTTAACGCTAGTTTGTAAATATGAATAACTGTTTGAAAACATTAGAAAAACAATGAAATTATTGAAAATCGATATGAAATCAATCAAAACTTATTGATTTTAACTAGTTTCAGAAGTTTTGACAAAGTTATATTTAAGATTTTATGTTTTACACAACTTTTAATTACATAGCGATTTACATGCAAAATCTAGCTTTTTTCACTACTTTTTCAACGCTAGTTTGTAAATATCAATAACTGTTTGAAAACATTAGAAAAACAATGAAATTATTGAAAATCGATATGAAATCACTCAAAACTTATTGATTTTAACTAGTTTCAGATGTTTTGACAAAGTTTTATTTAAGATTTTATGTTTTACACAACTTTTAATTACATAGCGATTTACATGCAAAATCTAGCTTTTTTCACTACTTTTTCAACGCTAGTTTGTAAATATCAATAACTCTTTGAAAACATTAGAAAAACAATGAAATTATTGAAAATCGATATGAAATCAATCAAAACTTATTGATTTTAACTAGTTTCAGAAGTTTTGACAAAGTTTTATTTAAGATTTTATGTTTTACACAACTTTTAATTACGTAGCGATTTACATGCAAAATCTAGCTTTTTTCACTACTTTTTCAACGCTAGTTTGTAAATATCAATAACTGTTTGAAAACATTAGAAAAACAATAAAATTATTGAAAATCGATATGAAATCAATCAAAACTTATTGATTTTAACTAGTTTCAGAAGTTTTGACAAAGTTATATTTAAGATTTTATGTTTTACACAACTTTTAATTACATAGCGATTTACATGCAAAATCTAGCTGTTTTGACTACTTTTTAACGCTAGTTTGTAAATATCAATAACTGTTTGAAAACATTAGAAAAACAATGAAATTATTGAAAATCGATATGAAATCAATCAAAACTTATTGATTTTAACTAGTTTCAGATGTTTTGACAAAGTTTTATTTAAGATTTTATGTTTTACACAACTTTTAATTACATAGCGATTTACATGCAAAATCTAGCTGTTTTGACTACTTTTTAACGCTAGTTTGTAAATATGAATAACTGTTTGAAAACATTAGAAAAACAATGAAATTATTGAAAATCGATATGAAATCAATCAAAACTTATTGATTTTAACTAGTTTCAGAAGTTTTGACAAAGTTATATTTAAGATTTTATGTTTTACACAACTTTTAATTACATAGCGATTTACATGCAAAATCTAGCTTTTTTCACTACTTTTTCAACGCTAGTTTGTAAATATCAATAACTGTTTGAAAACATTAGAAAAACAATGAAATTATTGAAAATCGATATGAAATCAATCAAAACTTATTGATTTTAACTAGTTTCAGATGTTTTGACAAAGTTTTATTTAAGATTTTATGTTTTACACAACTTTTAATTACATAGCGATTTACATGCAAAATCTAGCTTTTTTCACTACTTTTTCAACGCTAGTTTGTAAATATCAATAACTGTTTGAAAACATTAGAAAAACAATGAAATTATTGAAAATCGATATGAAATGAATCAAAACTTATTGATTTTAACTAGTTTCAGAAGTTTTGACAAAGTTTTATTTAAGATTTTATGTTTTACACAACTTTTAATTACATAGCGATTTACATGCAAAATCTAGCTTTTTTCACTACTTTTTCAACGCTAGTTTGTAAATATCAATAACTGTTTGAAAACATTAGAAAAACAATGAAATTATTGAAAATCGATATGAAATCAATCAAAACTTATTGATTTTAACTAGTTTCAGAAGTTTTGACAAAGTTTTATTTAAGATTTTATGTTTTACACAACTTTTAATTACATAGCGATTTACATGCAAAATCTAGCTTTTTTCACTACTTTTTCAACGCTAGTTTGTAAATATCAATAACTGTTTGAAAACATTAGAAAAACAATGAAATTATTGAAAATCGATATGAAATCAATCAAAACTTATTGATTTTAACTAGTTTCAGAAGTTTTGACAAAGTTTTATTTAAGATTTTATGTTTTACACAACTTTTAATTACATAGCGATTTACATGCAAAATCTAGCTTTTTTCACTACTTTTTCAACGCTAGTTTGTAAATATCAATAACTGTTTGAAAACATTAGAAAAACAATGAAATTATTGAAAATCGATATGAAATCAATCAAAACTTATTGATTTTAACTAGTTTCAGAAGTTTTGACAAAGTTATATTTAAGATTTTATGTTTTACACAACTTTTAATTACATAGCGATTTACATGCAAAATCTAGCTTTTTTCACTACTTTTTCAACGCTAGTTTGTAAATATCAATAACTGTTTGAAAACATTAGAAAAACAATGAAATTATTGAAAATCGATATGAAATCAATCAAAACTTATTGATTTTAACTAGTTTCAGAAGTTTTGACAAAGTTTTATTTAAGATTTTATGTTTTACACAACTTTTAATTACATAGCGATTTACATGCAAAATCTAGCTGTTTTGACTACTTTTTAACGCTAGTTTGTAAATATCAGTAACTGTTTGAAAACATTAGAAAAACAATGAAATTATTGAAAATCGATATGAAATCAATCAAAACTTATTGATTTTAACTCGTTTCAGATGTTTTGACAAAGTTTTATTTAAGATTTTATGTTTTACACAACTTTTAATTACATAGAGATTTACATGCAAAATCTAGCTTTTTTCAACGCTAGTTTGTAAATATCAATAACTGTTTGAAAACATTAGAAAAACAATGAAATTATTGAAAATCTATATGAAATCAATCAAAACTTATTGATTTTAACTAGTTTCAGAAGTTTTGACAAAGTTATATTAAAGATTTTATGTTTTACACAAATTTTAATTACATAGCGATTTACACGCAAAATCTAGCTTTTTTCACTACTTTTTCAACGCTAGTTTGTAAATATGAATAACTGTTTGAAAACATTAGAAAAACAATGAAATTATTGAAAATCGATATGAAATCAATCAAAACTTATTGATTTTAACTAGTTTCAGAAGTTTTGACAAAGTTATATTTAAGATTTTATGTTTTACACAACTTTTAATTACATAGCGATTTACATGCAAAATCTAGCTTTTTTCACTACTTTTTCAACGCTAGTTTGTAAATATCAATAACTGTTTGAAAACATTAGAAAAACAATAAAATTATTGAAAATCGATATGAAATCAATCAAAACTTATTGATTTTAACTAGTTTCAGAAGTTTTGACAAAGTTATATTTAAGATTTTATGTTTTACACAACTTTTAATTACATAGCGATTTACATGCAAAATCTAGCTGTTTTGACTAATTTTTAACGCTAGTTTGTAAATATCAATAACTGTTTGAAAACATTAGAAAAACAATGAAATTATTGAAAATCGATATGAAATCAATCAAAACTTATTGATTTTAACTAGTTTCAGATGTTTTGACAAAGTTTTATTTAAGATTTTATGTTTTACACAACTTTTAATTACATAGCGATTTACATGCAAAATCTAGCTTTTTCACTACTTTTTCAACGCTAGTTTGTAAATATAAATAACTGTTTGAAAACATTAGAAAAACAATGAAATTATTGAAAATCGATATGATATCAATCAAAACTTATTGATTTTAACTAGTTTCAGAAGTTTTGACAAAGTTTTATTTAAGATTTTATGTTTTACACAACTTTTAATTACATAGCGATTTACATGCAAAATCTAGCTTTTTTCACTACTTTTTCAACGCTAGTTTGTAAATATCAATAACTGTTTGAAAACATTAGAAAAACAATAAAATTATTGAAAATCGATATGAAATCAATCAAAACTTATTGATTTTAACTAGTTTCAGAAGTTTTGACAAAGTTATATTTAAGATTTTATGTTTTACACAACTTTTAATTACATAGCGATTTACATGCAAAATCTAGCTGTTTTGACTTCTTTTTAACGCTAGTTTGTAAATATCAATAACTGTTTGAAAACATTAGAAAAACAATGAAATTATTGAAAATCGATATGAAATCAATCAAAACTTATTGATTTTAACTAGTTTCAGAAGTTTTGACAAAGTTTTATTTAAGATTTTATGTTTTACACAACTTTTAATTACATAGCGATTTACATGCAAAATCTAGCTTTTTTCACTACTTTTTCAACGCTAGTTTGTAAATATCAATAACTGTTTGAAAACATTAGAAAAACAATGAAATTATTGAAAATCGATATGAAATCAATCAAAACTTATTGATTTTAACTAGTTTCAGATGTTTTGACAAAGTTTTATTTAAGATTTTATGTTTTACACAACTTTTAATTACATAGCGATTTACATGCAAAATCTAGCTTTTTTCACTACTTTTTCAACGCTAGTTTGTAAATATCAATAACTGTTTGAAAACATTAGAAAAACAATGAAATTATTGAAAATCGATATGAAATGAATCAAAACTTATTGATTTTAACTAGTTTCAGAAGTTTTGACAAAGTTTTATTTAAGATTTTATGTTTTACACAACTTTTAATTACATAGCGATTTACATGCAAAATCTAGCTTTTTTCACTACTTTTTCAACGCTAGTTTGTAAATATCAATAACTGTTTGAAAACATTAGAAA
Source organism: Acanthosepion lycidas (assembly GCA_963932145.1). Classification (NCBI taxonomy): domain Eukaryota; kingdom Metazoa; phylum Mollusca; class Cephalopoda; order Sepiida; family Sepiidae; genus Acanthosepion; species Acanthosepion lycidas. Next base: position 76,383 of record CAWVQA010000609.1, on the reverse strand, counting down.
AACAATGAAATTATTGAAAATCGATATGAAATCAATCAAAACTTATTGATTTTAACTAGTTTCAGAAGTTTTGACAAAGTTTTATTTAAGATTTTATGTTTTACACAACTTTTAATTACATAGCGATTTACATGCAAAATCTAGCTTTTTTCACTACTTTTTCAACGCTAGTTTGTAAATATCAATAACTGTTTGAAAACATTAGAAAAACAATGAAATTATTGAAAATCGATATGAAATCAATCAAAACTTATTGATTTTAACTAGTTTCAGAAGTTTTGACAAAGTTATATTTAAGATTTTATGTTTTACACAACTTTTAATTACATAGCGATTTACATGCAAAATCTAGCTTTTTTCACTACTTTTTCAACGCTAGTTTGTAAATATCAATAACTGTTTGAAAACATTAGAAAAACAATGAAATTATTGAAAATCGATATGAAATCAATCAAAACTTATTGATTTTAACTAGTTTCAGAAGTTTTGACAAAGTTTTATTTAAGATTTTATGTTTTACACAACTTTTAATTACATAGCGATTTACATGCAAAATCTAGCTGTTTTGACTACTTTTTAACGCTAGTTTGTAAATATCAGTAACTGTTTGAAAACATTAGAAAAACAATGAAATTATTGAAAATCGATATGAAATCAATCAAAACTTATTGATTTTAACTCGTTTCAGATGTTTTGACAAAGTTTTATTTAAGATTTTATGTTTTACACAACTTTTAATTACATAGAGATTTACATGCAAAATCTAGCTTTTTTCAACGCTAGTTTGTAAATATCAATAACTGTTTGAAAACATTAGAAAAACAATGAAATTATTGAAAATCTATATGAAATCAATCAAAACTTATTGATTTTAACTAGTTTCAGAAGTTTTGACAAAGTTATATTAAAGATTTTATGTTTTACACAAATTTTAATTACATAGCGATTTACACGCAAAATCTAGCTTTTTTCACTACTTTTTCAACGCTAGTTTGTAAATATGAATAACTGTTTGAAAACATTAGAAAAACAATGAAATTATTGAAAATCGATATGAAATCAATCAAAACTTATTGATTTTAACTAGTTTCAGAAGTTTTGACAAAGTTATATTTAAGATTTTATGTTTTACACAACTTTTAATTACATAGCGATTTACATGCAAAATCTAGCTTTTTTCACTACTTTTTCAACGCTAGTTTGTAAATATCAATAACTGTTTGAAAACATTAGAAAAACAATAAAATTATTGAAAATCGATATGAAATCAATCAAAACTTATTGATTTTAACTAGTTTCAGAAGTTTTGACAAAGTTATATTTAAGATTTTATGTTTTACACAACTTTTAATTACATAGCGATTTACATGCAAAATCTAGCTGTTTTGACTAATTTTTAACGCTAGTTTGTAAATATCAATAACTGTTTGAAAACATTAGAAAAACAATGAAATTATTGAAAATCGATATGAAATCAATCAAAACTTATTGATTTTAACTAGTTTCAGATGTTTTGACAAAGTTTTATTTAAGATTTTATGTTTTACACAACTTTTAATTACATAGCGATTTACATGCAAAATCTAGCTTTTTCACTACTTTTTCAACGCTAGTTTGTAAATATAAATAACTGTTTGAAAACATTAGAAAAACAATGAAATTATTGAAAATCGATATGATATCAATCAAAACTTATTGATTTTAACTAGTTTCAGAAGTTTTGACAAAGTTTTATTTAAGATTTTATGTTTTACACAACTTTTAATTACATAGCGATTTACATGCAAAATCTAGCTTTTTTCACTACTTTTTCAACGCTAGTTTGTAAATATCAATAACTGTTTGAAAACATTAGAAAAACAATAAAATTATTGAAAATCGATATGAAATCAATCAAAACTTATTGATTTTAACTAGTTTCAGAAGTTTTGACAAAGTTATATTTAAGATTTTATGTTTTACACAACTTTTAATTACATAGCGATTTACATGCAAAATCTAGCTGTTTTGACTTCTTTTTAACGCTAGTTTGTAAATATCAATAACTGTTTGAAAACATTAGAAAAACAATGAAATTATTGAAAATCGATATGAAATCAATCAAAACTTATTGATTTTAACTAGTTTCAGAAGTTTTGACAAAGTTTTATTTAAGATTTTATGTTTTACACAACTTTTAATTACATAGCGATTTACATGCAAAATCTAGCTTTTTTCACTACTTTTTCAACGCTAGTTTGTAAATATCAATAACTGTTTGAAAACATTAGAAAAACAATAAAATTATTGAAAATCGATATGAAATCAATCAAAACTTATTGATTTTAACTAGTTTCAGATGTTTTGACAAAGTTTTATTTAAGATTTTATGTTTTACACAACTTTTAATTACATAGAGATTTACATGCAAAATCTAGCTTTTTTCACTACTTTTTCAACGCTAGTTTGTAAATATCAATAACTGTTTGAAAACATTAGAAAAACAATGAAATTATTGAAAATCTATATGAAATCAATCAAAACTTATTGATTTTAACTAGTTTCAGAAGTTTTGACAAAGTTATATTTAAGATTTTATGTTTTACACAACTTTTAATTACATAGCGATTTACATGCAAAATCTAGCTTTTTTCACTACTTTTTCAACGCTAGTGTGTAAATATGAATAACTGTTTGAAAACATTAGAAAAACAATGAAATTATTGAAAATCGATATGAAATCAATCAAAACTTATTGATTTTAACTAGTTTCAGAAGTTTTGACAAAGTTATATTTAAGATTTTATGTTTTACACAACTTTTAATTACATAGCGATTTACATGCAAAATCTAGCTTTTTTCACTACTTTTTCAACGCTAGTTTGTAAATATCAATAACTGTTTGAAAACATTAGAAAAACAATAAAATTATTGAAAATCGATATGAAATCAATCAAAACTTATTGATTTTAACTAGTTTCAGATGTTTTGACAAAGTTTTATTTAAGATTTTATGTTTTACACAACTTTTAATTACATAGCGATTTACATGCAAAATCTAGCTTTTTTCACTACTTTTTCAACGCTAGTTTGTAAATATCAATAACTGTTTGAAAACATTAGAAAAACAATAAAATTATTGAAAATCGATATGAAATCAATCAAAACTTATTGATTTTAACTAGTTTCAGAAGTTTTGACAAAGTTATATTTAAGATTTTATGTTTTACACAACTTTTAATTACATAGCGATTTACATGCAAAATCTAGCTTTTTTCACTACTTTTTCAACGCTAGTTTGTAAATATCAATAACTGTTTGAAAACATTAGAAAAACAATGAAATTATTGAAAATCGATATGAAATCAATCAAAACTTATTGATTTTAACTAGTTTCAGATGTTTTGACAAAGTTTTATTTAAGATTTTATGTTTTACACAACTTTTAATTACATGGCGATTTACATGCAAAATCTAGCTTTTTTCACTACTTTTTCAACGCTAGTTTGTAAATATCAATAACTGTTTGAAAACATTAGAAAAACAATGAAATTATTGAAAATCGATATGAAATCAATCAAAACTTATTGATTTTAACTAGTTTCAGAAGTTTTGACAAAGTTTTATTTAAGATTTTATGTTTTACACAACTTTTAATTACATAGCGATTTACATGCAAAATCTAGCTTTTTTCACTACTTTTTCAACGCTAGTTTGTAAATATCAATAACTGTTTGAAAACATTAGAAAAACAATGAAATTATTGAAAATCGATATGAAATCAATCAAAACTTATTGATTTTAACTAGTTTCAGAAGTTTTGACAAAGTTATATTTAAGATTTTATGTTTTACACAACTTTTAATTACATAGCGATTTACATGCAAAATCTAGCTTTTTTCACTACTTTTTCAACGCTAGTTTGTAAATATCAATAACTGTTTGAAAACATTAGAAAAACAATGAAATTATTGAAAATCTATATGAAATCAATCAAAACTTATTGATTTTAACTAGTTTCAGATGTTTTGACAAAGTTTTATTTAAGATTTTATGTTTTACACAACTTTTAATTACATAGCGATTTACATGCAAAATCTAGCTTTTTTCACTACTTTTTCAACGCTAGTTTGTAAATATCAATAACTGTTTGAAAACATTAGAAAAACAATGAAATTATTGAAAATCGATATGAAATGAATCAAAACTTATTGATTTTAACTAGTTTCAGAAGTTTTGACAAAGTTCTATTTAAGATTTTATGTTTTACACAACTTTTAATTACATAGCGATTTACATGCAAAATCTAGCTTTTTTCACTACTTTTTCAACGCTAGTTTGTAAATATCAATAACTGTTTGAAAACATTAGAAAAACAATGAAATTATTGAAAATCGATATGAAATCAATCAAAACTTATTGATTTTAACTAGTTTCAGAAGTTTTGACAAAGTTTTATTTAAGATTTTATGTTTTACACAACTTTTAATTACATAGCGATTTACATGCAAAATCTAGCTTTTTTCACTACTTTTTCAACGCTAGTTTGTAAATATCAATAACTGTTTGAAAACATTAGAAAAACAATGAAATTATTGAAAATCGATATGAAATCAATCAAAACTTATTGATTTTAACTAGTTTCAGAAGTTTTGACAAAGTTTTATTTAAGATTTTATGTTTTACACAACTTTTAATTACATAGCGATTTACATGCAAAATCTAGCTTTTTTCACTACTTTTTCAACGCTAGTTTGTAAATATCAATAACTGTTTGAAAACATTAGAAAAACAATGAAATTATTGAAAATCGATATGAAATCAATCAAAACTTATTGATTTTAACTAGTTTCAGAAGTTTTGACAAAGTTATATTTAAGATTTTATGTTTTACACAACTTTTAATTACATAGCGATTTACATGCAAAATCTAGCTTTTTTCACTACTTTTTCAACGCTAGTTTGTAAATATCAATAACTGTTTGAAAACATTAGAAAAACAATGAAATTATTGAAAATCGATATGAAATCAATCAAAACTTATTGATTTTAACTAGTTTCAGATGTTTTGACAAAGTTTTATTTAAGATTTTATGTTTTACACAACTTTTAATTACATAGCGATTTACATGCAAAATCTAGCTTTTTTCACTACTTTTTCAACGCTAGTTTGTAAATATCAATAACTGTTTGAAAACATTAGAAAAACAATGAAATTATTGAAAATCGATATGAAATCAATCAAAACTTATTGATTTTAACTAGTTTCAGAAGTTTTGACAAAGTTTTATTTAAGATTTTATGTTTTACACAACTTTTAATTACATAGCGATTTACATGCAAAATCTAGCTTTTTTCACTACTTTTTCAACGCTAGTTTGTAAATATCAATAACTGTTTGAAAACATTAGAAAAACAATAAAATTATTGAAAATCGATATGAAATCAATCAAAACTTATTGATTTTAACTAGTTTCAGAAGTTTTGACAAAGTTATATTTAAGATTTTATGTTTTACACAACTTTTAATTACATAGCGATTTACATGCAAAATCTAGCTGTTTTGACTACTTTTTAACGCTAGTTTGTAAATATCAGTAACTGTTTGAAAACATTAGAAAAACAATGAAATTATTGAAAATCGATATGAAATCAATCAAAACTTATTGATTTTAACTCGTTTCAGATGTTTTGACAAAGTTTTATTTAAGATTTTATGTTTTACACAACTTTTAATTACATAGAGATTTACATGCAAAATCTAGCTTTTTTCAACGCTAGTTTGTAAATATCAATAACTGTTTGAAAACATTAGAAAAACAATGAAATTATTGAAAATCTATATGAAATCAATCAAAACTTATTGATTTTAACTAGTTTCAGAAGTTTTGACAAAGTTATATTAAAGATTTTATGTTTTACACAAATTTTAATTACATAGCGATTTACACGCAAAATCTAGCTTTTTTCACTACTTTTTCAACGCTAGTTTGTAAATATGAATAACTGTTTGAAAACATTAGAAAAACAATGAAATTATTGAAAATCGATATGAAATCAATCAAAACTTATTGATTTTAACTAGTTTCAGAAGTTTTGACAAAGTTATATTTAAGATTTTATGTTTTACACAACTTTTAATTACATAGCGATTTACATGCAAAATCTAGCTTTTTTCACTACTTTTTCAACGCTAGTTTGTAAATATCAATAACTGTTTGAAAACATTAGAAAAACAATAAAATTATTGAAAATCGATATGAAATCAATCAAAACTTATTGATTTTAACTAGTTTCAGAAGTTTTGACAAAGTTATATTTAAGATTTTATGTTTTACACAACTTTTAATTACATAGCGATTTACATGCAAAATCTAGCTGTTTTGACTACTTTTTAACGCTAGTTTGTAAATATCAATAACTGTTTGAAAACATTAGAAAAACAATGAAATTATTGAAAATCGATATGAAATCAATCAAAACTTATTGATTTTAACTAGTTTCAGATGTTTTGACAAAGTTTTATTTAAGATTTTATGTTTTACACAACTTTTAATTACATAGAGATTTACATGCAAAATCTAGCTTTTTTCAACGCTAGTTTGTAAATATCAATAACTGTTTGAAAACATTAGAAAAACAATGAAATTATTGAAAATCTATATGAAATCAATCAAAACTTATTGATTTTAACTAGTTTCAGAAGTTTTGACAAAGTTATATTTAAGATTTTATGTTTTACACAAATTTTAATTACATAGCGATTTACACGCAAAATCTAGCTTTTTTCACTACTTTTTCAACGCTAGTTTGTAAATATGAATAACTGTTTGAAAACATTAGAAAAACAATGAAATTATTGAAAATCGATATGAAATCAATCAAAACTTATTGATTTTAACTAGTTTCAGAAGTTTTGACAAAGTTATATTTAAGATTTTATGTTTTACACAACTTTTAATTACATAGCGATTTACATGCAAAATCTAGCTTTTTTCACTACTTTTTCAACGCTAGTTTGTAAATATCAATAACTGTTTGAAAACATTAGAAAAACAATAAAATTATTGAAAATCGATATGAAATCAATCAAAACTTATTGATTTTAACTAGTTTCAGAAGTTTTGACAAAGTTATATTTAAGATTTTATGTTTTACACAACTTTTAATTACATAGCGATTTACATGCAAAATCTAGCTGTTTTGACTAATTTTTAACGCTAGTTTGTAAATATCAATAACTGTTTGAAAACATTAGAAAAACAATGAAATTATTGAAAATCGATATGAAATCAATCAAAACTTATTGATTTTAACTAGTTTCAGATGTTTTGACAAAGTTTTATTTAAGATTTTATGTTTTACACAACTTTTAATTACATAGCGATTTACATGCAAAATCTAGCTTTTTTCACTACTTTTTCAACGCTAGTTTGTAAATATCAATAACTGTTTGAAAACATTAGAAAAACAATAAAATTATTGAAAATCGATATGAAATCAATCAAAACTTATTGATTTTAACTAGTTTCAGAAGTTTTGACAAAGTTATATTTAAGATTTTATGTTTTACACAACTTTTAATTACATAGCGATTTACATGCAAAATCTAGCTGTTTTGACTTCTTTTTAACGCTAGTTTGTAAATATCAATAACTGTTTGAAAACATTAGAAAAACAATGAAATTATTGAAAATCGATATGAAATCAATCAAAACTTATTGATTTTAACTAGTTTCAGAAGTTTTGACAAAGTTTTATTTAAGATTTTATGTTTTACACAACTTTTAATTACATAGCGATTTACATGCAAAATCTAGCTTTTTTCACTACTTTTTCAACGCTAGTTTGTAAATATCAATAACTGTTTGAAAACATTAGAAAAACAATAAAATTATTGAAAATCGATATGAAATCAATCAAAACTTATTGATTTTAACTAGTTTCAGATGTTTTGACAAAGTTTTATTTAAGATTTTATGTTTTACACAACTTTTAATTACATAGAGATTTACATGCAAAATCTAGCTTTTTTCACTACTTTTTCAACGCTAGTTTGTAAATATCAATAACTGTTTGAAAACATTAGAAAAACAATGAAATTATTGAAAATCTATATGAAATCAATCAAAACTTATTGATTTTAACTAGTTTCAGAAGTTTTGACAAAGTTATATTTAAGATTTTATGTTTTACACAACTTTTAATTACATAGCGATTTACATGCAAAATCTAGCTTTTTTCACTACTTTTTCAACGCTAGTTTGTAAATATGAATAACTGTTTGAAAACATTAGAAAAACAATGAAATTATTGAAAATCGATATGAAATCAATCAAAACTTATTGATTTTAACTAGTTTCAGAAGTTTTGACAAAGTTATATTTAAGATTTTATGTTTTACACAACTTTTAATTACATAGCGATTTACATGCAAAATCTAGCTTATTTCACTACTTTTTCAACGCTAGTTTGTAAATATCAATAACTGTTTGAAAACATTAGAAAAACAATAAAATTATGGAAAATCGATATGAAATCAATCAAAACTTATTGATTTTAACTAGTTTCAGAAGTTTTGACAAAGTTATATTTAAGATTTTATGTTTTACACAACTTTTAATTACATAGCGATTTACATGCAAAATCTAGCTTTTTTCACTACTTTTTCAACGCTAGTTTGTAAATATCAATAACTGTTTGAAAACATTAGAAAAACAATAAAATTATTGAAAATCGATATGAAATCAATCAAAACTTATTGATTTTAACTAGTTTCAGATGTTTTGACAAAGATTTATTTAAGATTTTATGTTTTACACAACTTTTAATTACATAGCGAATTACATGCAAAATCTAGCTTTTTTCACTACTTTTTCAACGCTAGTTTGTAAATATCAATAACTGTTTGAAAACATTAGAAAAACAATAAAATTATTGAAAATCGATATGAAATCAATCAAAACTTATTGATTTTAACTAGTTTCAGAAGTTTTGACAAAGTTATATTTAAGATTTTATGTTTTACACAACTTTTAATTACATAGCGATTTACATGCAAAATCTAGCTTTTTTCACTACTTTTTCAACGCTAGTTTGTAAATATCAATAACTGTTTGAAAACATTAGAAAAACAATGAAATTATTGAAAATCGATATGAAATCAATCAAAACTTATTGATTTTAACTAGTTTCAGATGTTTTGACAAAGTTTTATTTAAGATTTTATGTTTTACACAACTTTTAATTACATAGCGATTTACATGCAAAATCTAGCTTTTTTCACTACTTTTTCAACGCTAGTTTGTAAATATCAATAACTGTTTGAAAACATTAGAAAAACAATGAAATTATTGAAAATCGATATGAAATGAATCAAAACTTATTGATTTTAACTAGTTTCAGAAGTTTTGACAAAGTTTTATTTAAGATTTTATGTTTTACACAACTTTTAATTACATAGCGATTTACATGCAAAATCTAGCTTTTTTCACTACTTTTTCAACGCTAGTTTGTAAATATCAATAACTGTTTGAAAACATTAGAAAAACAATGAAATTATTGAAAATCGATATGAAATCAATCAAAACTTATTGATTTTAACTAGTTTCAGAAGTTTTGACAAAGTTTTATTTAAGATTTTATGTTTTACACAACTTTTAATTACATAGCGATTTACATGCAAAATCTAGCTTTTTTCACTACTTTTTCAACGCTAGTTTGTAAATATCAATAACTGTTTGAAAACATTAGAAAAACAATGAAATTATTGAAAATCGATATGAAATCAATCAAAACTTATTGATTTTAACTAGTTTCAGAAGTTTTGACAAAGTTATATTTAAGATTTTATGTTTTACACAACTTTTAATTACATAGCGATTTACATGCAAAATCTAGCTTTTTTCACTACTTTTTCAACGCTAGTTTGTAAATATCAATAACTGTTTGAAAACATTAGAAAAACAATGAAATTATTGAAAATCGATATGAAATCAATCAAAACTTATTGATTTTAACTAGTTTCAGATGTTTTGACAAAGTTTTATTTAAGATTTTATGTTTTACACAACTTTTAATTACATAGCGATTTACATGCAAAATCTAGCTTTTTTCACTACTTTTTCAACGCTAGTTTGTAAATATCAATAACTGTTTGAAAACATTAGAAAAACAATGAAATTATTGAAAATCGATATGAAATGAATCAAAACTTATTGATTTTAACTAGTTTCAGAAGTTTTGACAAAGTTTTTTTTAAGATTTTATGTTTTACACAACTTTTAATTACATAGCGATTTACATGCAAAATCTAGCTTTTTTCACTACTTTTTCAACGCTAGTTTGTAAATATCAATAACTGTTTGAAAACATTAGAAAAACAATGAAATTATTGAAAATCGATATGAAATCAATCAAAACTTATTGATTTTAACTAGTTTCAGAAGTTTTGACAAAGTTTTATTTAAGATTTTATGTTTTACACAACTTTTAATTACATAGCGATTTACATGCAAAATCTAGCTTTTTTCACTACTTTTTCAACGCTAGTTTGTAAATATGAATAACTGTTTGAAAACATTAGAAAAACAATAAAATTATTGAAAATCGATATGAAATCAATCAAAACTTATTGATTTTAACTAGTTTCAGAAGTTTTGACAAAGTTATATTTAAGATTTTATGTTTTACACAACTTTTAATTACATAGCGATTTACATGCAAAATCTAGCTTATTTCACTACTTTTTCAACGCTAGTTTGTAAATATCAATAACTGTTTGAAAACATTAGAAAAACAATAAAATTATGGAAAATCGATATGAAATCAATCAAAACTTATTGATTTTAACTAGTTTCAGAAGTTTTGACAAAGTTATATTTAAGATTTTATGTTTTACACAACTTTTAATTACATAGCGATTTACATGCAAAATCTAGCTTTTTTCACTACTTTTTCAACGCTAGTTTGTAAATATCAATAACTGTTTGAAAACATTAGAAAAACAATGAAATTATTGAAAATCGATATGAAATCAATCAAAACTTATTGATTTTAACTAGTTTCAGAAGTTTTGACAAAGTTATATTTAAGATTTTATGTTTTACACAACTTTTAATTACATAGCGATTTACATGCAAAATCTAGCTTATTTCACTACTTTTTCAACGCTAGTTTGTAAATATCAATAACTGTTTGAAAACATTAGAAAAACAATAAAATTATGGAAAATCGATATGAAATCAATCAAAACTTATTGATTTTAACTAGTTTCAGAAGTTTTGACAAAGTTATATTTAAGATTTTATGTTTTACACAACTTTTAATTACATAGCGATTTACATGCAAAATCTAGCTTTTTTCACTACTTTTTCAACGCTAGTTTGTAAATATCAATAACTGTTTGAAAACATTAGAAAAACAATAAAATTATTGAAAATCGATATGAAATCAATCAAAACTTATTGATTTTAACTAGTTTCAGATGTTTTGACAAAGTTTTATTTAAGATTTTATGTTTTACACAACTTTTAATTACATAGCGAATTACATGCAAAATCTAGCTTTTTTCACTACTTTTTCAACGCTAGTTTGTAAATATCAATAACTGTTTGAAAACATTAGAAAAACAATGAAATTATTGAAAATCGATATGAAATCAATCAAAACTTATTGATTTTAACTAGTTTCAGATGTTTTGACAAAGTTTTATTTAAGATTTTATGTTTTACACAACTTTTAATTACATAGCGATTTACATGCAAAATCTAGCTTTTTTCACTACTTTTTCAACGCTAGTTTGTAAATATCAATAACTGTTTGAAAACATTAGAAAAACAATGAAATTATTGAAAATCGATATGAAATGAATCAAAACTTATTGATTTTAACTAGTTTCAGAAGTTTTGACAAAGTTTTATTTAAGATTTTATGTTTTACACAACTTTTAATTACATAGCGATTTACATGCAAAATCTAGCTTTTTTCACTACTTTTTCAACGCTAGTTTGTAAATATCAATAACTGTTTGAAAACATTAGAAAAACAATGAAATTATTGAAAATCGATATGAAATCAATCAAAACTTATTGATTTTAACTAGTTTCAGAAGTTTTGACAAAGTTTTATTTAAGATTTTATGTTTTACACAACTTTTAATTACATAGCGATTTACATGCAAAATCTAGCTTTTTTCACTACTTTTTCAACGCTAGTTTGTAAATATCAATAACTGTTTGAAAACATTAGAAAAACAATGAAATTATTGAAAATCGATATGAAATCAATCAAAACTTATTGATTTTAACTAGTTTCAGAAGTTTTGACAAAGTTATATTTAAGATTTTATGTTTTACACAACTTTTAATTACATAGCGATTTACATGCAAAATCTAGCTTTTTTCACTACTTTTTCAACGCTAGTTTGTAAATATCAATAACTGTTTGAAAACATTAGAAAAACAATGAAATTATTGAAAATCGATATGAAATCAATCAAAACTTATTGATTTTAACTAGTTTCAGATGTTTTGACAAAGTTTTATTTAAGATTTTATGTTTTACACAACTTTTAATTACATAGCGATTTACATGCAAAATCTAGCTTTTTTCACTACTTTTTCAACGCTAGTTTGTAAATATCAATAACTGTTTGAAAACATTAGAAAAACAATGAAATTATTGAAAATCGATATGAAATGAATCAAAACTTATTGATTTTAACTAGTTTCAGAAGTTTTGACAAAGTTTTTTTTAAGATTTTATGTTTTACACAACTTTTAATTACATAGCGATTTACATGCAAAATCTAGCTTTTTTCACTACTTTTTCAACGCTAGTTTGTAAATATCAATAACTGTTTGAAAACATTAGAAAAACAATGAAATTATTGAAAATCGATATGAAATCAATCAAAACTTATTGATTTTAACTAGTTTCAGAAGTTTTGACAAAGTTTTATTTAAGATTTTATGTTTTACACAACTTTTAATTACATAGCGATTTACATGCAAAATCTAGCTTTTTTCACTACTTTTTCAACGCTAGTTTGTAAATATCAATAACTGTTTGAAAACATTAGAAAAACAATAAAATTATTGAAAATCGATATGAAATCAATCAAAACTTATTGATTTTAACTAGTTTCAGAAGTTTTGACAAAGTTTTATTTAAGATTTTATGTTTTACACAACTTTTAATTACATAGCGATTTACATGCAAAATCTAGCTTTTTTCACTACTTTTTCAACGCTAGTTTGTAAATATCAATAACTGTTTGAAAACATTAGAAAAACAATGAAATTATTGAAAATCGATATGAAATCAATCAAAACTTATTGATTTTAACTAGTTTCAGATGTTTTGACAAAGTTTTATTTAAGATTTTATCTTTTACACAACTTTTAATTACATAGCGATTTACAAGCAAAATCTAGCTTTTTTCACTACTTTTTCAACGCTAGTTTGTAAATATCAATAACTGTTTGAAAACATTAGAAAAACAATGAAATTATTGAAAATCGATATGAAATCAATCAAAACTTATTGATTTTAACTAGTTTCAGATGTTTTGACAAAGTTTTATTTAAGATTTTATGTTTTACACAACTTTTAATTACATAGCGATTTACATGCAAAATCTAGCTTTTTTCACTACTTTTTCAACGCTAGTTTGTAAATATCAATAACTGTTTGAAAACATTAGAAAAACAATGAAATTATTGAAAATCGATATGAAATGAATCAAAACTTATTGATTTTAACTAGTTTCAGAAGTTTTGACAAAGTTTTATTTAAGATTTTATGTTTTACACAACTTTTAATTACATAGCGATTTACATGCAAAATCTAGCTTTTTTCACTACTTTTTCAACGCTAGTTTGTAAATATCAATAACTGTTTGAAAACATTAGAAAAACAATGAAATTATTGAAAATCGATATGAAATCAATCAAAACTTATTGATTTTAACTAGTTTCAGAAGTTTTGACAAAGTTTTATTTAAGATTTTATGTTTTACACAACTTTTAATTACATAGCGATTTACATGCAAAATCTAGCTTTTTTCACTACTTTTTCAACGCTAGTTTGTAAATATCAATAACTGTTTGAAAACATTAGAAAAACAATGAAATTATTGAAAATCGATATGAAATCAATCAAAACTTATTTATTTTAACTAGTTTCAGAAGTTTTGACAAAGTTATATTTAAGATTTTATGTTTTACACAACTTTTAATTACATAGCGATTTACATGCAAAATCTAGCTTTTTTCACTACTTTTTCAACGCTAGTTTGTAAATATCAATAACTGTTTGAAAACATTAGAAAAACAATGAAATTATTGAAAATCGATATGAAATCAATCAAAATTTATTGATTTTAACTAGTTTCAGATGTTTTGACAAAGTTTTATTTAAGATTTTATGTTTTACACAACTTTTAATTACATAGCGATTTACATGCAAAATCTAGCTGTTTTGACTACTTTTTAACGCTAGTTTGTAAATATCAATAACTGTTTGAAAACATTAGAAAAACAATGAAATTATTGAAAATCGATATGAAATCAATCAAAACTTATTGATTTTAACTAGTTTCAGATGTTTTGACAAAGTTTTATTTAAGATTTTATGTTTTACACAACTTACATAGCGATTTATATGCAAAATCTAGCTTTTTCACTACTTTTTCAAACTTATTGATTTTAACTAGTTTCAGATGTTTTGACAAAGTTTTATTTAAGATTTTATGTTTTACACAACTTACATAGCGATTTATATGCAAAATCTAGCTTTTTCACTACTTTTTCAACGCTAGTTTGTAAATATCAATAACTGTTTGAAAACATTAGAAAAACAATGAAATTATTGAAAATCGATATGAAATCAATCAAAACTTATTGATTTTAACTAGTTTCAGAAGTTTTGACAAAGTTATATTTAAGATTTTATGTTTTACACAACTTTTAATTACATAGCGATTTACATGCAAAATCTAGCTGTTTTGACTACTTTTTAACGCTAGTTTGTAAATATGAATAACTGTTTGAAAACATTAGAAAAACAATGAAATTATTGAAAATCGATATGAAATCAATCAAAACTTATTGATTTTAACTAGTTTCAGAAGTTTTGACAAAGTTATATTTAAGATTTTATGTTTTACACAACTTTTAATTACATAGCGATTTACATGCAAAATCTAGCTGTTTTGACTACTTTTTAACGCTAGTTTGTAAATATGAATAACTGTTTGAAAACATTAGAAAAACAATGAAATTATTGAAAATCGATATGAAATCAATCAAAACTTATTGATTTTAACTAGTTTCAGAAGTTTTGACAAAGTTATATTTAAGATTTTATGTTTTACACAACTTTTAATTACATAGCGATTTACATGCAAAATCTAGCTGTTTTGACTACTTTTTAACGCTAGTTTGTAAATATCAATAACTGTTTGAAAACATTAGAAAAACAATGAAATTATTGAAAATCGATATGAAATCAATCAAAACTTATTGATTTTAACTAGTTTCAGAAGTTTTGACAAAGTTTTATTTAAGATTTTATGTTTTACACAACTTTTAATTACATAGCGATTTACATGCAAAATCTAGCTTTTTTCACTACTTTTTCAACGCTAGTTTGTAAATATCAATAACTGTTTGAAAACATTAGAAAAACAATAAAATTATTGAAAATCGATATGAAATCAATCAAAACTTATTGATTTTAACTAGTTTCAGAAGTTTTGACAAAGTTATATTTAAGATTTTATGTTTTACACAACTTTTAATTACATAGCGATTTACATGCAAAATCTAGCTGTTTTGACTACTTTTTAACGCTAGTTTGTAAATATCAATAACTGTTTGAAAACATTAGAAAAACAATGAAATTATTGAAAATCGATATGAAATCAATCAAAACTTATTGATTTTAACTAGTTTCAGAGGTTTTGACAAAGTTTTATTTAAGATTTTATGTTTTACACAACTTTTAATTACATAGCGATTTACATGCAAAATCTAGCTTTTTTCACTACTTTTTCAACGCTAGTTTGTAAATATCAATAACTGTTTGAAAACATTAGAAAAACAATGAAATAATTGAAAATCGATATGAAATCAAGCAAAACTTATTGATTTTAACTAGTTTCAGAAGTTTTGACAAAGTTTTATTTAAGATTTTATGTTTTACACAACTTTTAAATACATAGCGATTTACATGCAAAATCTAGCTTTTTTCACTACTTTTTCAACGCTAGTTTGTAAATATCAATAACTGTTTGAAAACATTAGAAAAACAATGAAATTATTGAAAATCGATATGAAATCAATCAAAACTTATTGATTTTAACTAGTTTCAGAAGTTTTGACAAAGTTATATTTAAGATTTTATGTTTTACACAACTTTTAATTACATAGCGATTTACATGCAAAATCTAGCTGTTTTGACTACTTTTTAACGCTAGTTTGTAAATATCAATAACTGTTTGAAAACATTAGAAAAACAATGAAATTATTGAAAATCGATATGAAATCAATCAAAACTTATTGATTTTAACTAGTTTCAGAAGTTTTGACAAAGTTATATTTAAGATTTTATGTTTTACACAACTTTTAATTACATAGCGATTTACATGCAAAATCTAGCTTTTTTCACTACTTTTTCAACGCTAGTTTGTAAATATCAATAACTGTTTGAAAACATTAGAAAAACAATGAAATTATTGAAAATCGATATGAAATCAATCAAAACTTATTGATTTTAACTAGTTTCAGAAGTTTTGACAAAGTTATATTTAAGATTTTATGTTTTACACAACTTTTAATTACATAGCGATTTACATGCAAAATCTAGCTGTTTTGACTACTTTTTAACGCTAGTTTGTAAATATCAATAACTGTTTGAAAACATTAGAAAAACAATGAAATTATTGAAAATCGATATGAAATCAATCAAAACTTATCGATTTTAACTAGTTTCAGATGTTTTGACAAAGTTTTATTTAAGATTTTATGTTTTACACAACTTTTAATTACATAGCGATTTACATGCAAAATCTAGCTTTTTTCACTACTTTTTCAACGCTAGTTTGTAAATATCAATAACTGTTTGAAAACATTAGAAAAACAATGAAATTATTGAAAATCGATATGAAATCAATCAAAACTTATTGATTTTAACTAGTTTCAGAAGTTTTGACAAAGTTATATTTAAGATTTTATGTTTTACACAACTTTTAATTACATAGCGATTTACATGCAAAATCTAGCTGTTTTGACTACTTTTTAACGCTAGTTTGTAAATATCAATAACTGTTTGAAAACATTAGAAAAACAATGAAATTATTGAAAATCGATATGAAATCAATCAAAACTTATTGATTTTAACTAGTTTCAGAAGTTTTGACAAAGTTATATTTAAGATTTTATGTTTTACACAACTTTTAATTACATAGCGATTTACATGCAAAATCTAGCTGTTTTGACTACTTTTTAACGCTAGTTTGTAAATATCAATAACTGTTTGAAAACATTAGAAAAACATTGAAATTATTGAAAATCTATATGAAATCAATCAAAACTTATTGATTTTAACTAGTTTCAGATGTTTTGACAAAGTTTTATTTAAGATTTTATGTTTTACACAACTTTTAATTACATAGCGATTTACATGCAAAATCTAGCTTTTTTCACTACTTTTTCAACGCTAGTTTGTAAATATGAATAACTGTTTGAAAACATTAGAAAAACAATGAAATTATTGAAAATCGATATGAAATCAATCAAAACTTATTGATTTTAACTAGTTTCAGAAGTTTTGACAAAGTTATATTTAAGATTTTATGTTTTACACAACTTTTAATTACATAGCGATTTACATGCAAAATCTAGCTTTTTTCACTACTTTTTCAACGCTAGTTTGTAAATATCAATAACTGTTTGAAAACATTAGAAAAACAATGAAATTATTGAAAATTGATATGAAATCAATCAAAACTTATTGATTTTAACTAGTTTCAGAAGTTTTGACAAAGTTATATTTAAGATTTTATGTTTTACACAACTTTTAATTACATAGCGATTTACATGCAAAATCTAGCTGTTTTGACTACTTTTTAACGCTAGTTTGTAAATATCAATAACTGTTTGAAAACATTAGAAAAACAATGAAATTATTGAAAATCGATATGAAATCAATCAAAACTTATTGATTTTAACTAGTTTCAGATGTTTTGACAAAGTTTTATTTAAGATTTTATGTTTTACACAACTTTTAATTACATAGCGATTTATATGCAAAATCTAGCTTTTTCACTACTTTTTCAACGCTAGTTTGTAAATATCAATAACTGTTTGAAAACATTAGAAAAACAATGAAATTATTGAAAATCGATATGAAATCAATCAAAACTTATTGATTTTAACTAGTTTCAGAAGTTTTGACAAAGTTTTATTTAAGATTTTATGTTTTACACAACTTTTAATTACATAGAGATTTACATGCAAAATCTAGCTTTTTTCACTACTTTTTCAACGCTAGTTTGTAAATATCAATAACTGTTTGAAAACATTAGAAAAACAATGAAATTATTGAAAATCTATATGAAATCAATCAAAACTTATTGATTTTAACTAGTTTCAGAAGTTTTGACAAAGTTATATTTAAGATTTTATGTTTTACACAACTTTTAATTACATAGCGATTTACATGCAAAATCTAGCTTTTTTCACTACTTTTTCAACGCTAGTTTGTAAATATCAATAACTGTTTGAAAACATTAGAAAAACAATGAAATTATTGAAAATCGATATGAAATCAATCAAAACTTATTGATTTTAACTAGTTTCAGAAGTTTTGACAAAGTTATATTTAAGATTTTATGTTTTACACAACTTTTAATTACATAGCGATTTACATGCAAAATCTAGCTGTTTTGACTACTTTTTAACGCTAGTTTGTAAATATGAATAACTGTTTGAAAACATTAGAAAAACAATGAAATTATTGAAAATCGATATGAAATCAATCAAAACTTATTGATTTTAACTAGTTTCAGAAGTTTTGACAAAGTTATATTTAAGATTTTATGTTTTACACAACTTTTAATTACATAGCGATTTACATGCAAAATCTAGCTGTTTTGACTACTTTTTAACGCTAGTTTGTAAATATCAATAACTGTTTGAAAACATTAGAAAAACAATGAAATTATTGAAAATCGATATGAAATCAATCAAAACTTATTGATTTTAACTAGTTTCAGAAGTTTTGACAAAGTTATATTTAAGATTTTATGTTTTACACAACTTTTAATTACATAGCGATTTACATGCAAAATCTAGCTGTTTTGACTACTTTTTAACGCTAGTTT
Organism: Acanthosepion lycidas; assembly: GCA_963932145.1. Taxonomy (NCBI): domain Eukaryota; kingdom Metazoa; phylum Mollusca; class Cephalopoda; order Sepiida; family Sepiidae; genus Acanthosepion; species Acanthosepion lycidas. The sequence continues at coordinate 57,017 of CAWVQA010000609.1, read as the reverse complement.
GTAAATATGAATAACTGTTTGAAAACATTAGAAAAACAATGAAATTATTGAAAATCGATATGAAATCAATCAAAACTTATTGATTTTAACTAGTTTCAGAAGTTTTGACAAAGTTATATTTAAGATTTTATGTTTTACACAACTTTTAATTACATAGCGATTTACATGCAAAATCTAGCTGTTTTGACTACTTTTTAACGCTAGTTTGTAAATATCAATAACTGTTTGAAAACATTAGAAAAACAATGAAATTATTGAAAATCGATATGAAATCAATCAAAACTTATTGATTTTAACTAGTTTCAGAAGTTTTGACAAAGTTTTATTTAAGATTTTATGTTTTACACAACTTTTAATTACATAGCGATTTACATGCAAAATCTAGCTTTTTTCACTACTTTTTCAACGCTAGTTTGTAAATATCAATAACTGTTTGAAAACATTAGAAAAACAATAAAATTATTGAAAATCGATATGAAATCAATCAAAACTTATTGATTTTAACTAGTTTCAGAAGTTTTGACAAAGTTATATTTAAGATTTTATGTTTTACACAACTTTTAATTACATAGCGATTTACATGCAAAATCTAGCTGTTTTGACTACTTTTTAACGCTAGTTTGTAAATATCAATAACTGTTTGAAAACATTAGAAAAACAATGAAATTATTGAAAATCGATATGAAATCAATCAAAACTTATTGATTTTAACTAGTTTCAGAAGTTTTTGACAAAGTTTTATTTAAGATTTTATGTTTTACACAACTTTTAATTACATAGCGATTTACATGCAAAATCTAGCTTTTTTCACTACTTTTTCAACGCTAGTTTGTAAATATCAATAACTGTTTGAAAACATTAGAAAAACAATAAAATTATTTAAAATCGATATGAAATCAATCAAAACTTATTGATTTTAACTAGTTTCAGAAGTTTTGACAAAGTTTTATTTAAGATTTTATGTTTTACACAACTTTTAATTACATAGCGATTTACATGCAAAATCTAGCTTTTTTCACTACTTTTTCAACGCTAGTTTGTAAATATCAATAACTGTTTGAAAACATTAGAAAAACAATGAAATTATTGAAAATCGATATGAAATCAATCAAAACTTATTGATTTTAACTAGTTTCAGAAGTTTTGACAAAGTTATATTTAAGATTTTATGTTTTACACAACTTTTAATTACATAGCGATTTACATGCAAAATCTAGCTGTTTTGACTACTTTTTAACGCTAGTTTGTAAATATCAATAACTGTTTGAAAACATTAGAAAAACAATGAAATTATTGAAAATCGATATGAAATCAATCAAAACTTATTGATTTTAACTAGTTTCAGAAGTTTTGACAAAGTTATATTTAAGATTTTATGTTTTACACAACTTTTAATTACATAGCGATTTACATGCAAAATCTAGCTGTTTTGACTACTTTTTAACGCTAGTTTGTAAATATCAATAACTGTTTGAAAACATTAGAAAAACAATGAAATTATTGAAAATCTATATGAAATCAATCAAAACTTATTGATTTTAACTAGTTTCAGATGTTTTGACAAAGTTTTATTTAAGATTTTATGTTTTACACAACTTTTAATTACATAGCGATTTACATGCAAAATCTAGCTTTTTTCACTACTTTTTCAACGCTAGTTTGTAAATATAAATAACTGTTTGAAAACATTAGAAAAACAATGAAATTATTGAAAATCGATATGAAATCAATCAAAACTTATTGATTTTAACTAGTTTCAGAAGTTTTGACAAAGTTATATTTAAGATTTTATGTTTTACACAACTTTTAATTACATAGCGATTTACATGCGAAATCTAGCTGTTTTGACTACTTTTTAACGCTAGTTTGTAAATATCAATAACTGTTTGAAAACATTAGAAAAACAATGAAATTATTGAAAATCTATATGAAATCAATCAAAACTTATTGATTTTAACTAGTTTCAGATGTTTTGACAAAGTTTTATTTAAGATTTTATGTTTTACACAACTTTTAATTACATAGCGATTTACATGCAAAATCTAGCTTTTTTCACTACTTTTGCAACGCTAGTTTGTAAATATCAATAACTGTTTGAAAACATTAGAAAAACAATGAAATTATTGAAAATCGATATGAAATCAATCAAAACTTATCGATTTTAACTAGTTTCAGATGTTTTGACAAAGTTTTATTTAAGATTTTATGTTTTACACAACTTTTAATTACATAGCGATTTACATGCAAAATCTAGCTTTTTTCACTACTTTTTCAACGCTAGTTTGTAAATATCAATAACTGTTTGAAAACATTAGAAAAACAATGAAATTATTGAAAATCGATATGAAATCAATCAAAACTTATTGATTTTAACTAGTTTCAGAAGTTTTGACAAAGTTTTATTTAAGATTTTATGTTTTACACAACTTTTAATTACATAGCGATTTACATGTAAAATCTAGCTTTTTTCACTACTTTTTCAACGCTAGTTTGGAAATATCAATAACTGTTTGAAAACATTAGAAAAACAATAAAATTATTGAAAATCGATATGAAATCAATCAAAACTTATTGATTTTAACTAGTTTCAGAAGTTTTGACAAAGTTATATTTAAGATTTTATGTTTTACACAACTCTTAATTACATAGCGATTTACATGCAAAATCTAGCTTTTTTCACTACTTTTTCAACGCTAGTTTGTAAATATCAATAACTGTTTGAAAACATTAGAAAAACAATGAAATTATTGAAAATCGATATGAAATCAATCAAAACTTATCGATTTTAACTAGTTTCAGATGTTTTGACAAAGTTTTATTTAAGATTTTATGTTTTACACAACTTTTAATTACATAGCGATTTACATGCAAAATCTAGCTTTTTTCACTACTTTTTCAACGCTAGTTTGTAAATATCAATAACTGTTTGAAAACATTAGAAAAACAATGAAATTATTGAAAATCGATATGAAATCAATCAAAACTTATTGATTTTAACTAGTTTCAGAAGTTTTGACAAAGTTTTATTTAAGATTTTATGTTTTACACAACTTTTAATTACATAGCGATTTACATGCAAAATCTAGCTTTTTTCACTACTTTTTCAACGCTAGTTTGTAAATATCAATAACTGTTTGAAAACTTTAGAAAAACAATAAAATTATTGAAAATCGATATGAAATCAATCAAAACTTATTGATTTTAACTAGTTTCAGAAGTTTTGACAAAGTTATATTTAAGATTTTATGTTTTACACAACTTTTAATTACATAGCGATTTACATGCAAAATCTAGCTGTTTTGACTACTTTTTAACGCTAGTTTGTAAATATCAATAACTGTTTGAAAACATTAGAAAAACAATGAAATTATTGAAAATCGATATGAAATCAATCAAAACTTATTGATTTTAACTAGTTTCAGAAGTTTTGACAAAGTTTTATTTAAGATTTTATGTTTTACACAACTTTTAATTACATAGCGATTTACATGCAAAATCTAGCTTTTTTCACTACTTTTTCAACGCTAGTTTGTAAATATCAATAACTGTTTGAAAACATTAGAAAAACAATAAAATTATTGAAAATCGATATGAAATCAATCAAAACTTATTGATTTTAACTAGTTTCAGAAGTTTTGACAAAGTTATATTTAAGATTTTATGTTTTACACAACTTTTAATTACATAGCGATTTACATGCAAAATCTAGCTGTTTTGACTACTTTTTAACGCTAGTTTGTAAATATCAATAACTGTTTGAAAACATTAGAAAAACAATGAAATTATTGAAAATCGATATGAAATCAATCAAAACTTATTGATTTTAACTAGTTTCAGATGTTTTGACAAAGTTTTATTTAAGATTTTATGTTTTACACAACTTTTAATTACATAGCGATTTACATGCAAAATCTAGCTTTTTTCACTACTCTTTCAACGCTAGTTTGTAAATATCAATAACTGTTTGAAAACATTAGAAAAACAATGAAATAATTGAAAATCGATATGAAATCAAGCAAAACTTATTGATTTTAACTAGTTTCAGAAGTTTTGACAAAGTTTTATTTAAGATTTTATGTTTTACACAACTTTTAAATACATAGCGATTTACATGCAAAATCTAGCTTTTTTCACTACTTTTTCAACGCTAGTTTGTAAATATCAATAACTGTTTGAAAACATTAGAAAAACAATGAAATTATTGAAAATCGATATGAAATCAATCAAAACTTATTGATTTTAACTAGTTTCAGAAGTTTTGACAAAGTTTTATTTAAGATTTTATGTTTTACACAACTTTTAATTACATAGCGATTTACATGCAAAATCTAGCTGTTTTGACTACTTTTTAACGCTAGTTTGTAAATATCAATAACTGTTTGAAAACATTAGAAAAACAATGAAATTATTGAAAATCGATATGAAATCAATCAAAACTTATTGATTTTAACTAGTTTCAGATGTTTTGACAAAGTTTTATTTAAGATTTTATGTTTTACACAACTTTTAATTACATAGCGATTTACATGCAAAATCTAGCTTTTTTCACTACTTTTTCAACGCTAGTTTGTAAATATCAATAACTGTTTGAAAACATTAGAAAAATAATTAAATAATTGAAAATCGATATGAAATCAAGCAAAACTTATTGATTTTAACTAGTTTCAGAAGTTTTGACAAAGTTTTATTTAAGATTTTATGTTTTACACAACTTTTAATTACATTGCGATTTACATGCAAAATCTAGCTTTTTCACTACTTTTTCAACGCTAGTTTGTAAATATCAATAACTGTTTGAAAACATTAGAAAAACAATGAAATTATTGAAAATCGATATGAAATCAATCAAAACTTATTGATTTTAACTAGTTTCAGAAGTTTTGACAAAGTTTTATTTAAGATTTTATGTTTTACACAACTTTTAATTACATAGCGATTTACATGCAAAATCTAGCTTTTTTCACTACTTTTTCAACGCTAGTTTGTAAATATCAATAACTGTTTGAAAACATTAGAAAAACAATAAAATTATTGAAAATCGATATGAAATCAATCAAAACTTATTGATTTTAACTAGTTTCAGAAGTTTTGACAAAGTTATATTTAAGATTTTATGTTTTACACAACTTTTAATTACATAGCGATTTACATGCAAAATCTAGCTTTTTTCACTACTTTTTCAACGCTAGTTTGTAAATATCAATAACTGTTTGAAAACATTAGAAAAACAATAAAATTATTGAAAATCGATATGAAATCAATCAAAACTTATTGATTTTAACTAGTTTCAGAAGTTTTGACAAAGTTATATTTAAGATTTTATGTTTTACACAACTTTTAATTACATAGCGATTTACATGCAAAATCTAGCTGTTTTGACTACTTTTTAACGCTAGTTTGTAAATATCAATAACTGTTTGAAAACATTAGAAAAACAATGAAATTATTGAAAATCGATATGAAATCAATCAAAACTTATTGATTTTAACTAGTTTCAGAAGTTTTGACAAAGTTTTATTTAAGATTTTATGTTTTACACAACTTTTAATTACATAGCGATTTACATGCAAAATCTAGCTTTTTTCACTACTTTTTCAACGCTAGTTTGTAAATATCAATAACTGTTTGAAAACATTAGAAAAACAATAAAATTATTGAAAATCGATATGAAATCAATCAAAACTTATTGATTTTAACTAGTTTCAGAAGTTTTGACAAAGTTATATTTAAGATTTTATGTTTTACACAACTTTTAATTACATAGCGATTTACATGCAAAATCTAGCTGTTTTGACTACTTTTTAACGCTAGTTTGTAAATATCAATAACTGTTTGAAAACATTAGAAAAACAATGAAATAATTGAAAATCGATATGAAATCAAGCAAAACTTATTGATTTTAACTAGTTTCAGAAGTTTTGACAAAGTTTTATTTAAGATTTTATGTTTTACACAACTTTTAAATACATAGCGATTTACATGCAAAATCTAGCTTTTTTCACTACTTTTTCAACGCTAGTTTGTAAATATCAATAACTGTTTGAAAACATTAGAAAAACAATGAAATTATTTAAAATCGAAATGAAATCAATCAAAACTTATTGATTTTAACTAGTTTCAGAAGTTTTGACAAAGTTATATTTAAGATTTTATGTTTTACACAACTTTTAATTACATAGCGATTTACATGCAAAATCTAGCTGTTTTGACTACTTTTTAACGCTAGTTTGTAAATATCAATAACTGTTTGAAAACATTAGAAAAACAATGAAATTATTGAAAATCGATATGAAATCAATCAAAACTTATTGATTTTAACTAGTTTCAGAAGTTTTGACAAAGTTTTATTTAAGATTTTATGTTTTACACAACTTTTAATTACATAGCGATTTACATGCAAAATCTAGCTTTTTTCACTACTTTTTCAACGCTAGTTTGTAAATATCAATAACTGTTTGAAAACATTAGAAAAACAATGAAATTATTGAAAATCGATATGAAATCAATCAAAACTTATTGATTTTAACTAGTTTCAGAAGTTTTGACAAAGTTATATTTAAGATATTATGTTTTACACAACTTTTAATTACATAGCGATTTACATGCAAAATCTAGCTTTTTTCACTACTTTCTAACGCTAGTTTGTAAATATCAATAACTGTTTGAAAACATTAGAAAAACAATGAAATTATTGAAAATCGATATGAAATCAATCAAAACTTATCGATTTTAAGTAGTTTCAGATGTTTTGACAAAGTTATATTTGAGATTTTATGTTTTACACAACTTTTAATTACATAGCGATTTACATGCAAAATCTAGCTGTTTTGACTACTTTTTAACGCTAGTTTGTAAATATCAATAACTGTTTGAAAACATTAGAAAAACAATGAAATTATTGAAAATCGATATGAAATCACTCAAAACTTATTGATTTTAACTAGTTTCAGATGTTTTGACAAAGTTTTATTTAAGATTTTATGTTTTACACAACTTTTAATTACATAGCGATTTACATGCAAAATCTAGCTTTTTTCACTACTTTTTCAACGCTAGTTTGTAAATATCAATAACTCTTTGAAAACATTAGAAAAACAATGAAATTATTGAAAATCGATATGAAATCAATCAAAACTTATTGATTTTAACTAGTTTCAGAAGTTTTGACAAAGTTTTATTTAAGATTTTATGTTTTACACAACTTTTAATTACGTAGCGATTTACATGCAAAATCTAGCTTTTTTCACTACTTTTTCAACGCTAGTTTGTAAATATCAATAACTGTTTGAAAACATTAGAAAAACAATAAAATTATTGAAAATCGATATGAAATCAATCAAAACTTATTGATTTTAACTAGTTTCAGAAGTTTTGACAAAGTTATATTTAAGATTTTATGTTTTACACAACTTTTAATTACATAGCGATTTACATGCAAAATCTAGCTGTTTTGACTACTTTTTAACGCTAGTTTGTAAATATCAATAACTGTTTGAAAACATTAGAAAAACAATGAAATTATTGAAAATCGATATGAAATCAATCAAAACTTATTGATTTTAACTAGTTTCAGATGTTTTGACAAAGTTTTATTTAAGATTTTATGTTTTACACAACTTTTAATTACATAGCGATTTACATGCAAAATCTAGCTGTTTTGACTACTTTTTAACGCTAGTTTGTAAATATGAATAACTGTTTGAAAACATTAGAAAAACAATGAAATTATTGAAAATCGATATGAAATCAATCAAAACTTATTGATTTTAACTAGTTTCAGAAGTTTTGACAAAGTTATATTTAAGATTTTATGTTTTACACAACTTTTAATTACATAGCGATTTACATGCAAAATCTAGCTTTTTTCACTACTTTTTCAACGCTAGTTTGTAAATATCAATAACTGTTTGAAAACATTAGAAAAACAATAAAATTATTGAAAATCGATATGAAATCAATCAAAACTTATTGATTTTAACTAGTTTCAGAAGTTTTGACAAAGTTATATTTAAGATTTTATGTTTTACACAACTTTTAATTACATAGCGATTTACATGCAAAATCTAGCTTTTTTCACTACTTTTTCAACGCTAGTTTGTAAATATCAATAACTGTTTGAAAACATTAGAAAAACAATGAAATTATTGAAAATCGATATGAAATCAATCAAAACTTATTGATTTTAACTAGTTTCAGATGTTTTGACAAAGTTTTATTTAAGATTTTATGTTTTACACAACTTTTAATTACATAGCGATTTACATGCAAAATCTAGCTTTTTTCACTACTTTTTCAACGCTAGTTTGTAAATATCAATAACTGTTTGAAAACATTAGAAAAACAATGAAATTATTGAAAATCGATATGAAATGAATCAAAACTTATTGATTTTAACTAGTTTCAGAAGTTTTGACAAAGTTTTATTTAAGATTTTATGTTTTACACAACTTTTAATTACATAGCGATTTACATGCAAAATCTAGCTTTTTTCACTACTTTTTCAACGCTAGTTTGTAAATATCAATAACTGTTTGAAAACATTAGAAAAACAATGAAATTATTGAAAATCGATATGAAATCAATCAAAACTTATTGATTTTAACTAGTTTCAGAAGTTTTGACAAAGTTTTATTTAAGATTTTATGTTTTACACAACTTTTAATTACATAGCGATTTACATGCAAAATCTAGCTTTTTTCACTACTTTTTCAACGCTAGTTTGTAAATATCAATAACTGTTTGAAAACATTAGAAAAACAATGAAATTATTGAAAATCGATATGAAATCAATCAAAACTTATTGATTTTAACTAGTTTCAGAAGTTTTGACAAAGTTTTATTTAAGATTTTATGTTTTACACAACTTTTAATTACATAGCGATTTACATGCAAAATCTAGCTTTTTTCACTACTTTTTCAACGCTAGTTTGTAAATATCAATAACTGTTTGAAAACATTAGAAAAACAATGAAATTATTGAAAATCGATATGAAATCAATCAAAACTTATTGATTTTAACTAGTTTCAGAAGTTTTGACAAAGTTATATTTAAGATTTTATGTTTTACACAACTTTTAATTACATAGCGATTTACATGCAAAATCTAGCTTTTTTCACTACTTTTTCAACGCTAGTTTGTAAATATCAATAACTGTTTGAAAACATTAGAAAAACAATGAAATTATTGAAAATCGATATGAAATCAATCAAAACTTATTGATTTTAACTAGTTTCAGAAGTTTTGACAAAGTTTTATTTAAGATTTTATGTTTTACACAACTTTTAATTACATAGCGATTTACATGCAAAATCTAGCTGTTTTGACTACTTTTTAACGCTAGTTTGTAAATATCAGTAACTGTTTGAAAACATTAGAAAAACAATGAAATTATTGAAAATCGATATGAAATCAATCAAAACTTATTGATTTTAACTCGTTTCAGATGTTTTGACAAAGTTTTATTTAAGATTTTATGTTTTACACAACTTTTAATTACATAGAGATTTACATGCAAAATCTAGCTTTTTTCAACGCTAGTTTGTAAATATCAATAACTGTTTGAAAACATTAGAAAAACAATGAAATTATTGAAAATCTATATGAAATCAATCAAAACTTATTGATTTTAACTAGTTTCAGAAGTTTTGACAAAGTTATATTAAAGATTTTATGTTTTACACAAATTTTAATTACATAGCGATTTACACGCAAAATCTAGCTTTTTTCACTACTTTTTCAACGCTAGTTTGTAAATATGAATAACTGTTTGAAAACATTAGAAAAACAATGAAATTATTGAAAATCGATATGAAATCAATCAAAACTTATTGATTTTAACTAGTTTCAGAAGTTTTGACAAAGTTATATTTAAGATTTTATGTTTTACACAACTTTTAATTACATAGCGATTTACATGCAAAATCTAGCTTTTTTCACTACTTTTTCAACGCTAGTTTGTAAATATCAATAACTGTTTGAAAACATTAGAAAAACAATAAAATTATTGAAAATCGATATGAAATCAATCAAAACTTATTGATTTTAACTAGTTTCAGAAGTTTTGACAAAGTTATATTTAAGATTTTATGTTTTACACAACTTTTAATTACATAGCGATTTACATGCAAAATCTAGCTGTTTTGACTAATTTTTAACGCTAGTTTGTAAATATCAATAACTGTTTGAAAACATTAGAAAAACAATGAAATTATTGAAAATCGATATGAAATCAATCAAAACTTATTGATTTTAACTAGTTTCAGATGTTTTGACAAAGTTTTATTTAAGATTTTATGTTTTACACAACTTTTAATTACATAGCGATTTACATGCAAAATCTAGCTTTTTCACTACTTTTTCAACGCTAGTTTGTAAATATAAATAACTGTTTGAAAACATTAGAAAAACAATGAAATTATTGAAAATCGATATGATATCAATCAAAACTTATTGATTTTAACTAGTTTCAGAAGTTTTGACAAAGTTTTATTTAAGATTTTATGTTTTACACAACTTTTAATTACATAGCGATTTACATGCAAAATCTAGCTTTTTTCACTACTTTTTCAACGCTAGTTTGTAAATATCAATAACTGTTTGAAAACATTAGAAAAACAATAAAATTATTGAAAATCGATATGAAATCAATCAAAACTTATTGATTTTAACTAGTTTCAGAAGTTTTGACAAAGTTATATTTAAGATTTTATGTTTTACACAACTTTTAATTACATAGCGATTTACATGCAAAATCTAGCTGTTTTGACTTCTTTTTAACGCTAGTTTGTAAATATCAATAACTGTTTGAAAACATTAGAAAAACAATGAAATTATTGAAAATCGATATGAAATCAATCAAAACTTATTGATTTTAACTAGTTTCAGAAGTTTTGACAAAGTTTTATTTAAGATTTTATGTTTTACACAACTTTTAATTACATAGCGATTTACATGCAAAATCTAGCTTTTTTCACTACTTTTTCAACGCTAGTTTGTAAATATCAATAACTGTTTGAAAACATTAGAAAAACAATAAAATTATTGAAAATCGATATGAAATCAATCAAAACTTATTGATTTTAACTAGTTTCAGATGTTTTGACAAAGTTTTATTTAAGATTTTATGTTTTACACAACTTTTAATTACATAGAGATTTACATGCAAAATCTAGCTTTTTTCACTACTTTTTCAACGCTAGTTTGTAAATATCAATAACTGTTTGAAAACATTAGAAAAACAATGAAATTATTGAAAATCTATATGAAATCAATCAAAACTTATTGATTTTAACTAGTTTCAGAAGTTTTGACAAAGTTATATTTAAGATTTTATGTTTTACACAACTTTTAATTACATAGCGATTTACATGCAAAATCTAGCTTTTTTCACTACTTTTTCAACGCTAGTGTGTAAATATGAATAACTGTTTGAAAACATTAGAAAAACAATGAAATTATTGAAAATCGATATGAAATCAATCAAAACTTATTGATTTTAACTAGTTTCAGAAGTTTTGACAAAGTTATATTTAAGATTTTATGTTTTACACAACTTTTAATTACATAGCGATTTACATGCAAAATCTAGCTTTTTTCACTACTTTTTCAACGCTAGTTTGTAAATATCAATAACTGTTTGAAAACATTAGAAAAACAATAAAATTATTGAAAATCGATATGAAATCAATCAAAACTTATTGATTTTAACTAGTTTCAGATGTTTTGACAAAGTTTTATTTAAGATTTTATGTTTTACACAACTTTTAATTACATAGCGATTTACATGCAAAATCTAGCTTTTTTCACTACTTTTTCAACGCTAGTTTGTAAATATCAATAACTGTTTGAAAACATTAGAAAAACAATAAAATTATTGAAAATCGATATGAAATCAATCAAAACTTATTGATTTTAACTAGTTTCAGAAGTTTTGACAAAGTTATATTTAAGATTTTATGTTTTACACAACTTTTAATTACATAGCGATTTACATGCAAAATCTAGCTTTTTTCACTACTTTTTCAACGCTAGTTTGTAAATATCAATAACTGTTTGAAAACATTAGAAAAACAATGAAATTATTGAAAATCGATATGAAATCAATCAAAACTTATTGATTTTAACTAGTTTCAGATGTTTTGACAAAGTTTTATTTAAGATTTTATGTTTTACACAACTTTTAATTACATGGCGATTTACATGCAAAATCTAGCTTTTTTCACTACTTTTTCAACGCTAGTTTGTAAATATCAATAACTGTTTGAAAACATTAGAAAAACAATGAAATTATTGAAAATCGATATGAAATCAATCAAAACTTATTGATTTTAACTAGTTTCAGAAGTTTTGACAAAGTTTTATTTAAGATTTTATGTTTTACACAACTTTTAATTACATAGCGATTTACATGCAAAATCTAGCTTTTTTCACTACTTTTTCAACGCTAGTTTGTAAATATCAATAACTGTTTGAAAACATTAGAAAAACAATGAAATTATTGAAAATCGATATGAAATCAATCAAAACTTATTGATTTTAACTAGTTTCAGAAGTTTTGACAAAGTTATATTTAAGATTTTATGTTTTACACAACTTTTAATTACATAGCGATTTACATGCAAAATCTAGCTTTTTTCACTACTTTTTCAACGCTAGTTTGTAAATATCAATAACTGTTTGAAAACATTAGAAAAACAATGAAATTATTGAAAATCTATATGAAATCAATCAAAACTTATTGATTTTAACTAGTTTCAGATGTTTTGACAAAGTTTTATTTAAGATTTTATGTTTTACACAACTTTTAATTACATAGCGATTTACATGCAAAATCTAGCTTTTTTCACTACTTTTTCAACGCTAGTTTGTAAATATCAATAACTGTTTGAAAACATTAGAAAAACAATGAAATTATTGAAAATCGATATGAAATGAATCAAAACTTATTGATTTTAACTAGTTTCAGAAGTTTTGACAAAGTTCTATTTAAGATTTTATGTTTTACACAACTTTTAATTACATAGCGATTTACATGCAAAATCTAGCTTTTTTCACTACTTTTTCAACGCTAGTTTGTAAATATCAATAACTGTTTGAAAACATTAGAAAAACAATGAAATTATTGAAAATCGATATGAAATCAATCAAAACTTATTGATTTTAACTAGTTTCAGAAGTTTTGACAAAGTTTTATTTAAGATTTTATGTTTTACACAACTTTTAATTACATAGCGATTTACATGCAAAATCTAGCTTTTTTCACTACTTTTTCAACGCTAGTTTGTAAATATCAATAACTGTTTGAAAACATTAGAAAAACAATGAAATTATTGAAAATCGATATGAAATCAATCAAAACTTATTGATTTTAACTAGTTTCAGAAGTTTTGACAAAGTTTTATTTAAGATTTTATGTTTTACACAACTTTTAATTACATAGCGATTTACATGCAAAATCTAGCTTTTTTCACTACTTTTTCAACGCTAGTTTGTAAATATCAATAACTGTTTGAAAACATTAGAAAAACAATGAAATTATTGAAAATCGATATGAAATCAATCAAAACTTATTGATTTTAACTAGTTTCAGAAGTTTTGACAAAGTTATATTTAAGATTTTATGTTTTACACAACTTTTAATTACATAGCGATTTACATGCAAAATCTAGCTTTTTTCACTACTTTTTCAACGCTAGTTTGTAAATATCAATAACTGTTTGAAAACATTAGAAAAACAATGAAATTATTGAAAATCGATATGAAATCAATCAAAACTTATTGATTTTAACTAGTTTCAGATGTTTTGACAAAGTTTTATTTAAGATTTTATGTTTTACACAACTTTTAATTACATAGCGATTTACATGCAAAATCTAGCTTTTTTCACTACTTTTTCAACGCTAGTTTGTAAATATCAATAACTGTTTGAAAACATTAGAAAAACAATGAAATTATTGAAAATCGATATGAAATCAATCAAAACTTATTGATTTTAACTAGTTTCAGAAGTTTTGACAAAGTTTTATTTAAGATTTTATGTTTTACACAACTTTTAATTACATAGCGATTTACATGCAAAATCTAGCTTTTTTCACTACTTTTTCAACGCTAGTTTGTAAATATCAATAACTGTTTGAAAACATTAGAAAAACAATAAAATTATTGAAAATCGATATGAAATCAATCAAAACTTATTGATTTTAACTAGTTTCAGAAGTTTTGACAAAGTTATATTTAAGATTTTATGTTTTACACAACTTTTAATTACATAGCGATTTACATGCAAAATCTAGCTGTTTTGACTACTTTTTAACGCTAGTTTGTAAATATCAGTAACTGTTTGAAAACATTAGAAAAACAATGAAATTATTGAAAATCGATATGAAATCAATCAAAACTTATTGATTTTAACTCGTTTCAGATGTTTTGACAAAGTTTTATTTAAGATTTTATGTTTTACACAACTTTTAATTACATAGAGATTTACATGCAAAATCTAGCTTTTTTCAACGCTAGTTTGTAAATATCAATAACTGTTTGAAAACATTAGAAAAACAATGAAATTATTGAAAATCTATATGAAATCAATCAAAACTTATTGATTTTAACTAGTTTCAGAAGTTTTGACAAAGTTATATTAAAGATTTTATGTTTTACACAAATTTTAATTACATAGCGATTTACACGCAAAATCTAGCTTTTTTCACTACTTTTTCAACGCTAGTTTGTAAATATGAATAACTGTTTGAAAACATTAGAAAAACAATGAAATTATTGAAAATCGATATGAAATCAATCAAAACTTATTGATTTTAACTAGTTTCAGAAGTTTTGACAAAGTTATATTTAAGATTTTATGTTTTACACAACTTTTAATTACATAGCGATTTACATGCAAAATCTAGCTTTTTTCACTACTTTTTCAACGCTAGTTTGTAAATATCAATAACTGTTTGAAAACATTAGAAAAACAATAAAATTATTGAAAATCGATATGAAATCAATCAAAACTTATTGATTTTAACTAGTTTCAGAAGTTTTGACAAAGTTATATTTAAGATTTTATGTTTTACACAACTTTTAATTACATAGCGATTTACATGCAAAATCTAGCTGTTTTGACTACTTTTTAACGCTAGTTTGTAAATATCAATAACTGTTTGAAAACATTAGAAAAACAATGAAATTATTGAAAATCGATATGAAATCAATCAAAACTTATTGATTTTAACTAGTTTCAGATGTTTTGACAAAGTTTTATTTAAGATTTTATGTTTTACACAACTTTTAATTACATAGAGATTTACATGCAAAATCTAGCTTTTTTCAACGCTAGTTTGTAAATATCAATAACTGTTTGAAAACATTAGAAAAACAATGAAATTATTGAAAATCTATATGAAATCAATCAAAACTTATTGATTTTAACTAGTTTCAGAAGTTTTGACAAAGTTATATTTAAGATTTTATGTTTTACACAAATTTTAATTACATAGCGATTTACACGCAAAATCTAGCTTTTTTCACTACTTTTTCAACGCTAGTTTGTAAATATGAATAACTGTTTGAAAACATTAGAAAAACAATGAAATTATTGAAAATCGATATGAAATCAATCAAAACTTATTGATTTTAACTAGTTTCAGAAGTTTTGACAAAGTTATATTTAAGATTTTATGTTTTACACAACTTTTAATTACATAGCGATTTACATGCAAAATCTAGCTTTTTTCACTACTTTTTCAACGCTAGTTTGTAAATATCAATAACTGTTTGAAAACATTAGAAAAACAATAAAATTATTGAAAATCGATATGAAATCAATCAAAACTTATTGATTTTAACTAGTTTCAGAAGTTTTGACAAAGTTATATTTAAGATTTTATGTTTTACACAACTTTTAATTACATAGCGATTTACATGCAAAATCTAGCTGTTTTGACTAATTTTTAACGCTAGTTTGTAAATATCAATAACTGTTTGAAAACATTAGAAAAACAATGAAATTATTGAAAATCGATATGAAATCAATCAAAACTTATTGATTTTAACTAGTTTCAGATGTTTTGACAAAGTTTTATTTAAGATTTTATGTTTTACACAACTTTTAATTACATAGCGATTTACATGCAAAATCTAGCTTTTTTCACTACTTTTTCAACGCTAGTTTGTAAATATCAATAACTGTTTGAAAACATTAGAAAAACAATAAAATTATTGAAAATCGATATGAAATCAATCAAAACTTATTGATTTTAACTAGTTTCAGAAGTTTTGACAAAGTTATATTTAAGATTTTATGTTTTACACAACTTTTAATTACATAGCGATTTACATGCAAAATCTAGCTGTTTTGACTTCTTTTTAACGCTAGTTTGTAAATATCAATAACTGTTTGAAAACATTAGAAAAACAATGAAATTATTGAAAATCGATATGAAATCAATCAAAACTTATTGATTTTAACTAGTTTCAGAAGTTTTGACAAAGTTTTATTTAAGATTTTATGTTTTACACAACTTTTAATTACATAGCGATTTACATGCAAAATCTAGCTTTTTTCACTACTTTTTCAACGCTAGTTTGTAAATATCAATAACTGTTTGAAAACATTAGAAAAACAATAAAATTATTGAAAATCGATATGAAATCAATCAAAACTTATTGATTTTAACTAGTTTCAGATGTTTTGACAAAGTTTTATTTAAGATTTTATGTTTTACACAACTTTTAATTACATAGAGATTTACATGCAAAATCTAGCTTTTTTCACTACTTTTTCAACGCTAGTTTGTAAATATCAATAACTGTTTGAAAACATTAGAAAAACAATGAAATTATTGAAAATCTATATGAAATCAATCAAAACTTATTGATTTTAACTAGTTTCAGAAGTTTTGACAAAGTTATATTTAAGATTTTATGTTTTACACAACTTTTAATTACATAGCGATTTACATGCAAAATCTAGCTTTTTTCACTACTTTTTCAACGCTAGTTTGTAAATATGAATAACTGTTTGAAAACATTAGAAAAACAATGAAATTATTGAAAATCGATATGAAATCAATCAAAACTTATTGATTTTAACTAGTTTCAGAAGTTTTGACAAAGTTATATTTAAGATTTTATGTTTTACACAACTTTTAATTACATAGCGATTTACATGCAAAATCTAGCTTATTTCACTACTTTTTCAACGCTAGTTTGTAAATATCAATAACTGTTTGAAAACATTAGAAAAACAATAAAATTATGGAAAATCGATATGAAATCAATCAAAACTTATTGATTTTAACTAGTTTCAGAAGTTTTGACAAAGTTATATTTAAGATTTTATGTTTTACACAACTTTTAATTACATAGCGATTTACATGCAAAATCTAGCTTTTTTCACTACTTTTTCAACGCTAGTTTGTAAATATCAATAACTGTTTGAAAACATTAGAAAAACAATAAAATTATTGAAAATCGATATGAAATCAATCAAAACTTATTGATTTTAACTAGTTTCAGATGTTTTGACAAAGATTTATTTAAGATTTTATGTTTTACACAACTTTTAATTACATAGCGAATTACATGCAAAATCTAGCTTTTTTCACTACTTTTTCAACGCTAGTTTGTAAATATCAATAACTGTTTGAAAACATTAGAAAAACAATAAAATTATTGAAAATCGATATGAAATCAATCAAAACTTATTGATTTTAACTAGTTTCAGAAGTTTTGACAAAGTTATATTTAAGATTTTATGTTTTACACAACTTTTAATTACATAGCGATTTACATGCAAAATCTAGCTTTTTTCACTACTTTTTCAACGCTAGTTTGTAAATATCAATAACTGTTTGAAAACATTAGAAAAACAATGAAATTATTGAAAATCGATATGAAATCAATCAAAACTTATTGATTTTAACTAGTTTCAGATGTTTTGACAAAGTTTTATTTAAGATTTTATGTTTTACACAACTTTTAATTACATAGCGATTTACATGCAAAATCTAGCTTTTTTCACTACTTTTTCAACGCTAGTTTGTAAATATCAATAACTGTTTGAAAACATTAGAAAAACAATGAAATTATTGAAAATCGATATGAAATGAATCAAAACTTATTGATTTTAACTAGTTTCAGAAGTTTTGACAAAGTTTTATTTAAGATTTTATGTTTTACACAACTTTTAATTACATAGCGATTTACATGCAAAATCTAGCTTTTTTCACTACTTTTTCAACGCTAGTTTGTAAATATCAATAACTGTTTGAAAACATTAGAAAAACAATGAAATTATTGAAAATCGATATGAAATCAATCAAAACTTATTGATTTTAACTAGTTTCAGAAGTTTTGACAAAGTTTTATTTAAGATTTTATGTTTTACACAACTTTTAATTACATAGCGATTTACATGCAAAATCTAGCTTTTTTCACTACTTTTTCAACGCTAGTTTGTAAATATCAATAACTGTTTGAAAACATTAGAAAAACAATGAAATTATTGAAAATCGATATGAAATCAATCAAAACTTATTGATTTTAACTAGTTTCAGAAGTTTTGACAAAGTTATATTTAAGATTTTATGTTTTACACAACTTTTAATTACATAGCGATTTACATGCAAAATCTAGCTTTTTTCACTACTTTTTCAACGCTAGTTTGTAAATATCAATAACTGTTTGAAAACATTAGAAAAACAATGAAATTATTGAAAATCGATATGAAATCAATCAAAACTTATTGATTTTAACTAGTTTCAGATGTTTTGACAAAGTTTTATTTAAGATTTTATGTTTTACACAACTTTTAATTACATAGCGATTTACATGCAAAATCTAGCTTATTTCACTACTTTTTCAACGCTAGTTTGTAAATATCAATAACTGTTTGAAAACATTAGAAAAACAATAAAATTATGGAAAATCGATATGAAATCAATCAAAACTTATTGATTTTAACTAGTTTCAGAAGTTTTGACAAAGTTATATTTAAGATTTTATGTTTTACACAACTTTTAATTACATAGCGATTTACATGCAAAATCTAGCTTTTTTCACTACTTTTTCAACGCTAGTTTGTAAATATCAATAACTGTTTGAAAACATTAGAAAAACAATGAAATTATTGAAAATCGATATGAAATCAATCAAAACTTATTGATTTTAACTAGTTTCAGAAGTTTTGACAAAGTTATATTTAAGATTTTATGTTTTACACAACTTTTAATTACATAGCGATTTACATGCAAAATCTAGCTTATTTCACTACTTTTTCAACGCTAGTTTGTAAATATCAATAACTGTTTGAAAACATTAGAAAAACAATAAAATTATGGAAAATCGATATGAAATCAATCAAAACTTATTGATTTTAACTAGTTTCAGAAGTTTTGACAAAGTTATATTTAAGATTTTATGTTTTACACAACTTTTAATTACATAGCGATTTACATGCAAAATCTAGCTTTTTTCACTACTTTTTCAACGCTAGTTTGTAAATATCAATAACTGTTTGAAAACATTAGAAAAACAATAAAATTATTGAAAATCGATATGAAATCAATCAAAACTTATTGATTTTAACTAGTTTCAGATGTTTTGACAAAGTTTTATTTAAGATTTTATGTTTTACACAACTTTTAATTACATAGCGAATTACATGCAAAATCTAGCTTTTTTCACTACTTTTTCAACGCTAGTTTGTAAATATCAATAACTGTTTGAAAACATTAGAAAAACAATGAAATTATTGAAAATCGATATGAAATCAATCAAAACTTATTGATTTTAACTAGTTTCAGATGTTTTGACAAAGTTTTATTTAAGATTTTATGTTTTACACAACTTTTAATTACATAGCGATTTACATGCAAAATCTAGCTTTTTTCACTACTTTTTCAACGCTAGTTTGTAAATATCAATAACTGTTTGAAAACATTAGAAAAACAATGAAATTATTGAAAATCGATATGAAATGAATCAAAACTTATTGATTTTAACTAGTTTCAGAAGTTTTGACAAAGTTTTATTTAAGATTTTATGTTTTACACAACTTTTAATTACATAGCGATTTACATGCAAAATCTAGCTTTTTTCACTACTTTTTCAACGCTAGTTTGTAAATATCAATAACTGTTTGAAAACATTAGAAAAACAATGAAATTATTGAAAATCGATATGAAATCAATCAAAACTTATTGATTTTAACTAGTTTCAGAAGTTTTGACAAAGTTTTATTTAAGATTTTATGTTTTACACAACTTTTAATTACATAGCGATTTACATGCAAAATCTAGCTTTTTTCACTACTTTTTCAACGCTAGTTTGTAAATATCAATAACTGTTTGAAAACATTAGAAAAACAATGAAATTATTGAAAATCGATATGAAATCAATCAAAACTTATTGATTTTAACTAGTTTCAGAAGTTTTGACAAAGTTATATTTAAGATTTTATGTTTTACACAACTTTTAATTACATAGCGATTTACATGCAAAATCTAGCTTTTTTCACTACTTTTTCAACGCTAGTTTGTAAATATCAATAACTGTTTGAAAACATTAGAAAAACAATGAAATTATTGAAAATCGATATGAAATCAATCAAAACTTATTGATTTTAACTAGTTTCAGATGTTTTGACAAAGTTTTATTTAAGATTTTATGTTTTACACAACTTTTAATTACATAGCGATTTACATGCAAAATCTAGCTTTTTTCACTACTTTTTCAACGCTAGTTTGTAAATATCAATAACTGTTTGAAAACATTAGAAAAACAATGAAATTATTGAAAATCGATATGAAATGAATCAAAACTTATTGATTTTAACTAGTTTCAGAAGTTTTGACAAAGTTTTTTTTAAGATTTTATGTTTTACACAACTTTTAATTACATAGCGATTTACATGCAAAATCTAGCTTTTTTCACTACTTTTTCAACGCTAGTTTGTAAATATCAATAACTGTTTGAAAACATTAGAAAAACAATGAAATTATTGAAAATCGATATGAAATCAATCAAAACTTATTGATTTTAACTAGTTTCAGAAGTTTTGACAAAGTTTTATTTAAGATTTTATGTTTTACACAACTTTTAATTACATAGCGATTTACATGCAAAATCTAGCTTTTTTCACTACTTTTTCAACGCTAGTTTGTAAATATCAATAACTGTTTGAAAACATTAGAAAAACAATAAAATTATTGAAAATCGATATGAAATCAATCAAAACTTATTGATTTTAACTAGTTTCAGAAGTTTTGACAAAGTTTTATTTAAGATTTTATGTTTTACACAACTTTTAATTACATAGCGATTTACATGCAAAATCTAGCTTTTTTCACTACTTTTTCAACGCTAGTTTGTAAATATCAATAACTGTTTGAAAACATTAGAAAAACAATGAAATTATTGAAAATCGATATGAAATCAATCAAAACTTATTGATTTTAACTAGTTTCAGATGTTTTGACAAAGTTTTATTTAAGATTTTATCTTTTACACAACTTTTAATTACATAGCGATTTACAAGCAAAATCTAGCTTTTTTCACTACTTTTTCAACGCTAGTTTGTAAATATCAATAACTGTTTGAAAACATTAGAAAAACAATGAAATTATTGAAAATCGATATGAAATCAATCAAAACTTATTGATTTTAACTAGTTTCAGATGTTTTGACAAAGTTTTATTTAAGATTTTATGTTTTACACAACTTTTAATTACATAGCGATTTACATGCAAAATCTAGCTTTTTTCACTACTTTTTCAACGCTAGTTTGTAAATATCAATAACTGTTTGAAAACATTAGAAAAACAATGAAATTATTGAAAATCGATATGAAATGAATCAAAACTTATTGATTTTAACTAGTTTCAGAAGTTTTGACAAAGTTTTATTTAAGATTTTATGTTTTACACAACTTTTAATTACATAGCGATTTACATGCAAAATCTAGCTTTTTTCACTACTTTTTCAACGCTAGTTTGTAAATATCAATAACTGTTTGAAAACATTAGAAAAACAATGAAATTATTGAAAATCGATATGAAATCAATCAAAACTTATTGATTTTAACTAGTTTCAGAAGTTTTGACAAAGTTTTATTTAAGATTTTATGTTTTACACAACTTTTAATTACATAGCGATTTACATGCAAAATCTAGCTTTTTTCACTACTTTTTCAACGCTAGTTTGTAAATATCAATAACTGTTTGAAAACATTAGAAAAACAATGAAATTATTGAAAATCGATATGAAATCAATCAAAACTTATTTATTTTAACTAGTTTCAGAAGTTTTGACAAAGTTATATTTAAGATTTTATGTTTTACACAACTTTTAATTACATAGCGATTTACATGCAAAATCTAGCTTTTTTCACTACTTTTTCAACGCTAGTTTGTAAATATCAATAACTGTTTGAAAACATTAGAAAAACAATGAAATTATTGAAAATCGATATGAAATCAATCAAAATTTATTGATTTTAACTAGTTTCAGATGTTTTGACAAAGTTTTATTTAAGATTTTATGTTTTACACAACTTTTAATTACATAGCGATTTACATGCAAAATCTAGCTTTTTTCACTACTTTTTCAACGCTAGTTTGTAAATATCAATAACTGTTTGAAAACATTAGAAAAACAATGAAATTATTGAAAATCGATATGAAATGAATCAAAACTTATTGATTTTAACTAGTTTCAGAAGTTTTGACAAAGTTTTTTTTAAGATTTTATGTTTTACACAACTTTTAATAACATAGCGATTTACATGCAAAATCTAGCTTTTTTCACTACTTTTTCAACGCTAGTTTGTAAATATCAATAACTGTTTGAAAACATTAGAAAAACAATGAAATTATTGAAAATCGATATGAAATCAATCAAAACTTATTGATTTTAACTAGTTTCAGAAGTTTTGACAAAGTTTTATTTAAGATTTTATGTTTTACACAACTTTTAATTACATAGCGATTTACATGCAAAATCTAGCTTTTTTCACTACTTTTTCAACGCTAGTTTGTAAATATCAATAACTGTTTGAAAACATTAGAAAAACAATAAAATTATTGAAAATCGATATGAAATCAATCAAAACTTATTGATTTTAACTAGTTTCAGAAGTTTTGACAAAGTTTTATTTAAGATTTTATGTTTTACACAACTTTTAATTACATAGCGATTTACATGCAAAATCTAGCTTTTTTCACTACTTTTTCAACGCTAGTTTGTAAATATCAATAACTGTTTGAAAACATTAGAAAAACAATGAAATTATTGAAAATCGATATGAAATCAATCAAAACTTATTGATTTTAACTAGTTTCAGATGTTTTGACAAAGTTTTATTTAAGATTTTATCTTTTACACAACTTTTAATTACATAGCGATTTACAAGCAAAATCTAGCTTTTTTCACTACTTTTTCAACGCTAGTTTGTAAATAACAATAACTGTTTGAAAACATTAGAAAAACAATGAAATTATTGAAAATCGATATGAAATCAATCAAAACTTATTGATTTTAACTAGTTTCAGATGTTTTGACAAAGTTTTATTTAAGATTTTATGTTTTACACAACTTTTAATTACATAGCGATTTACATGCAAAATCTAGCTTTTTTCACTACTTTTTCAACGCTAGTTTGTAAATATCAATAACTGTTTGAAAACATTAGAAAAACAATGAAATTATTGAAAATCGATATGAAATGAATCAAAACTTATTGATTTTAACTAGTTTCAGAAGTTTTGACAAAGTTTTATTTAAGATTTTATGTTTTACACAACTTTTAATTACATAGCGATTTACATGCAAAATCTAGCTTTTTTCACTACTTTTTCAACGCTAGTTTGTAAATATCAATAACTGTTTGAAAACATTAGAAAAACAATGAAATTATTGAAAATCGATATGAAATCAATCAAAACTTATTGATTTTAACTAGTTTCAGAAGTTTTGACAAAGTTTTATTTAAGATTTTATGTTTTACACAACTTTTAATTACATAGCGATTTACATGCAAAATCTAGCTTTTTTCACTACTTTTTCAACGCTAGTTTGTAAATATCAATAACTGTTTGAAAACATTAGAAAAACAATGAAATTATTGAAAATCGATATGAAATCAATCAAAACTTATTGATTTTAACTAGTTTCAGAAGTTTTGACAAAGTTATATTTAAGATTTTATGTTTTACACAACTTTTAATTACATAGCGATTTACATGCAAAATCTAGCTTTTTTCACTACTTTTTCAACGCTAGTTTGTAAATATCAATAACTGTTTGAAAACATTAGAAAAACAATGAAATTATTGAAAATCGATATGAAATCAATCAAAACTTATTGATTTTAACTAGTTTCAGATGTTTTGACAAAGTTTTATTTAAGATTTTATGTTTTACACAACTTTTAATTACATAGCGATTTACATGCAAAATCTAGCTTTTTTCACTACTTTTTCAACGCTAGTTTGTAAATATCAATAACTGTTTGAAAACATTAGAAAAACAATGAAATTATTGAAAATCGATATGAAATGAATCAAAACTTATTGATTTTAACTAGTTTCAGAAGTTTTGACAAAGTTTTTTTTAAGATTTTATGTTTTACACAACTTTTAATTACATAGCGATTTACATGCAAAATCTAGCTTTTTTCACTACTTTTTCAACGCTAGTTTGTAAATATCAATAACTGTTTGAAAACATTAGAAAAACAATGAAATTATTGAAAATCGATATGAAATCAATCAAAACTTATTGATTTTAACTAGTTTCAGAAGTTTTGACAAAGTTTTATTTAAGATTTTATGTTTTACACAACTTTTAATTACATAGCGATTTACATGCAAAATCTAGCTTTTTTCACTACTTTTTCAACGCTAGTTTGTAAATATCAATAACTGTTTGAAAACATTAGAAAAACAATAAAATTATTGAAAATCGATATGAAATCAATCAAAACTTATTGATTTTAACTAGTTTCAGAAGTTTTGACAAAGTTTTATTTAAGATTTTATGT
Organism: Acanthosepion lycidas; assembly: GCA_963932145.1. NCBI lineage: Eukaryota > Metazoa > Mollusca > Cephalopoda > Sepiida > Sepiidae > Acanthosepion > Acanthosepion lycidas. The sequence continues at coordinate 31,980 of CAWVQA010000609.1, read as the reverse complement.
TTTACACAACTTTTAATTACATAGCGATTTACATGCAAAATCTAGCTTTTTTCACTACTTTTTCAACGCTACTTTGTAAATATCAATAACTGTTTGAAAACATTAGAAAAACAATGAAATTATTGAAAATCGATATGAAATCAATCAAAACTTATTGATTTTAACTAGTTTCAGATGTTTTGACAAAGTTTTATTTAAGATTTTATCTTTTACACAACTTTTAATTACATAGCGATTTACAAGCAAAATCTAGCTTTTTTCACTACTTTTTCAACGCTAGTTTGTAAATATCAATAACTGTTTGAAAACATTAGAAAAACAATGAAATTATTGAAAATCTATATGAAATCAATCAAAACTTATTGATTTTAACTAGTTTCAGATGTTTTGACAAAGTTTTATTTAAGATTTTATGTTTTACACAACTTTTAATTACATAGCGATTTACATGCAAAATCTAGCTTTTTTCACTACTTTTTCAACGCTAGTTTGTAAATATCAATAACTGTTTGAAAACATTAGAAAAACAATGAAATTATTGAAAATCGATATGAAATCAATCAAAACTTATTGATTTTAACTAGTTTCAGAAGTTTTGACAAAGTTATATTTAAGATTTTATGTTTTACACAACTTTTAATTACATAGCGATATACATGCAAAATCTAGCTGTTTTGACTACTTTTTAACGCTAGTTTGTAAATATGAATAACTGTTTGAAAACATTAGAAAAACAATGAAATTATTGAAAATCGATATGAAATCAATCAAAACTTATTGATTTTAACTAGTTTCAGAAGTTTTGACAAAGTTTTATTTAAGATTTTATGTTTTACACAACTTTTAATTACATAGCGATTTACATGCAAAATCTAGCTTTTTTCACTACTTTTTCAACGCTAGTTTGTAAATATCAATAACTGTTTGAAAACATTAGAAAAATAATTAAATTATTGAAAATCGATATGAAATCAATCAAAACTTATTGATTTTAACTAGTTTCAGAAGTTTTGACAAAGTTATATTTAAGATTTTATGTTTTACACAACTTTTAATTACATAGCGATTTACATGCAAAATCTAGCTTTTTTCACTACTTTTTCAACGCTAGTTTGTAAATATCAATAACTGTTTGAAAACATTAGAAAAACAATGAAATTATTGAAAATCGATATGAAATCAATCAAAACTTATTGATTTTAACTAGTTTCAGAAGTTTTGACAAAGTTTTATTTAAGATTTTATGTTTTACACAACTTTTAATTACATAGCGATTTACATGCAAAATCTAGCTTTTTTCACTACTTTTTCAACGCTAGTTTGTAAATATCAATAACTGTTTGAAAACATTAGAAAAATAATTAAATTATTGAAAATCGATATGAAATCAATCAAAACTTATTGATTTTAACTAGTTTCAGAAGTTTTGACAAAGTTATATTTAAGATTTTATGTTTTACACAACTTTTAATTACATAGCGATTTACATGCAAAATCTAGCTTTTTTCACTACTTTTTCAACGCTAGTTTGTAAATATCAATAACTGTTTGAAAACATTAGAAAAACAATGAAATTATTGAAAATCGATATGAAATGAATCAAAACTTATTGATTTTAACTAGTTTCAGAAGTTTTGACAAAGTTTTATTTAAGATTTTATGTTTTACACAACTTTTAATTACATAGCGATTTACATGCAAAATCTAGCTTTTTTCACTACTTTTTCAACGCTAGTTTGTAAATATCAATAACTGTTTGAAAACATTAGAAAAACAATGAAATTATTGAAAATCGATATGAAATCAATCAAAACTTATTGATTTTAACTAGTTTCAGAAGTTTTGACAAAGTTTTATTTAAGATTTTATGTTTTACACAACTTTTAATTACATAGCGATTTACATGCAAAATCTAGCTTTTTTCACTACTTTTTCAACGCTAGTTTGTAAATATCAATAACTGTTTGAAAACATTAGAAAAACAATGAAATTATTGAAAATCGATATGAAATCAATCAAAACTTATTTATTTTAACTAGTTTCAGAAGTTTTGACAAAGTTATATTTAAGATTTTATGTTTTACACAACTTTTAATTACATAGCGATTTACATGCAAAATCTAGCTTTTTTCACTACTTTTTCAACGCTAGTTTGTAAATATCAATAACTGTTTGAAAACATTAGAAAAACAATGAAATTATTGAAAATCGATATGAAATCAATCAAAACTTATTGATTTTAACTAGTTTCAGATGTTTTGACAAAGTTTTATTTAAGATTTTATGTTTTACACAACTTTTAATTACATAGCGATTTACATGCAAAATCTAGCTTTTTTCACTACTTTTTCAACGCTAGTTTGTAAATATCAATAACTGTTTGAAAACATTAGAAAAACAATGAAATTATTGAAAATCGATATGAAATGAATCAAAACTTATTGATTTTAACTAGTTTCAGAAGTTTTGACAAAGTTTTTTTTAAGATTTTATGTTTTACACAACTTTTAATTACATAGCGATTTACATGCAAAATCTAGCTTTTTTCACTACTTTTTCAACGCTAGTTTGTAAATATCAATAACTGTTTGAAAACATTAGAAAAACAATGAAATTATTGAAAATCGATATGAAATCAATCAAAACTTATTGATTTTAACTAGTTTCAGAAGTTTTGACAAAGTTTTATTTAAGATTTTATGTTTTACACAACTTTTAATTACATAGCGATTTACATGCAAAATCTAGCTTTTTTCACTACTTTTTCAACGCTAGTTTGTAAATATCAATAACTGTTTGAAAACATTAGAAAAACAATAAAATTATTGAAAATCGATATGAAATCAATCAAAACTTATTGATTTTAACTAGTTTCAGAAGTTTTGACAAAGTTTTATTTAAGATTTTATGTTTTACACAACTTTTAATTACATAGCGATTTACATGCAAAATCTAGCTTTTTTCACTACTTTTTCAACGCTAGTTTGTAAATATCAATAACTGTTTGAAAACATTAGAAAAACAATGAAATTATTGAAAATCGATATGAAATCAATCAAAACTTATTGATTTTAACTAGTTTCAGAAGTTTTGACAAAGTTATATTTAAGATTTTATGTTTTACACAACTTTTAATTACATAGCGATTTACATGCAAAATCTAGCTTTTTTCACTACTTTTTCAACGCTAGTTTGTAAATATCAATAACTGTTTGAAAACATTAGAAAAACAATGAAATTATTGAAAATCGATATGAAATCAATCAAAACTTATTGATTTTAACTAGTTTCAGATGTTTTGACAAAGTTTTATTTAAGATTTTATGTTTTACACAACTTTTAATTACATAGCGATTTACATGCAAAATCTAGCTTTTTTCACTACTTTTTCAACGCTAGTTTGTAAATATCAATAACTGTTTGAAAACATTAGAAAAACAATGAAATTATTGAAAATCGATATGAAATGAATCAAAACTTATTGATTTTAACTAGTTTCAGAAGTTTTGACAAAGTTTTTTTTAAGATTTTATGTTTTACACAACTTTTAATTACATAGCGATTTACATGCAAAATCTAGCTTTTTTCACTACTTTTTCAACGCTAGTTTGTAAATATCAATAACTGTTTGAAAACATTAGAAAAACAATTAAATTATTGAAAATCGATATGAAATCAATCAAAACTTATTGATTTTAACTAGTTTCAGAAGTTTTGACAAAGTTTTATTTAAGATTTTATGTTTTACACAACTTTTAATTACATAGCGATTTACATGCAAAATCTAGCTTTTTTCACTACTTTTTCAACGCTAGTTTGTAAATATCAATAACTGTTTGAAAACATTAGAAAAACAATAAAATTATTGAAAATCGATATGAAATCAATCAAAACTTATTGATTTTAACTAGTTTCAGAAGTTTTGACAAAGTTTTATTTAAGATTTTATGTTTTACACAACTTTTAATTACATAGCGATTTACATGCAAAATCTAGCTTTTTTCACTACTTTTTCAACGCTACTTTGTAAATATCAATAACTGTTTGAAAACATTAGAAAAACAATGAAATTATTGAAAATCGATATGAAATCAATCAAAACTTATTGATTTTAACTAGTTTCAGATGTTTTGACAAAGTTTTATTTAAGATTTTATCTTTTACACAACTTTTAATTACATAGCGATTTACAAGCAAAATCTAGCTTTTTTCACTACTTTTTCAACGCTAGTTTGTAAATATCAATAACTGTTTGAAAACATTAGAAAAACAATGAAATTATTGAAAATCTATATGAAATCAATCAAAACTTATTGATTTTAACTAGTTTCAGATGTTTTGACAAAGTTTTATTTAAGATTTTATGTTTTACACAACTTTTAATTACATAGCGATTTACATGCAAAATCTAGCTTTTTTCACTACTTTTTCAACGCTAGTTTGTAAATATCAATAACTGTTTGAAAACATTAGAAAAACAATGAAATTATTGAAAATCGATATGAAATCAATCAAAACTTATTGATTTTAACTAGTTTCAGAAGTTTTGACAAAGTTATATTTAAGATTTTATGTTTTACACAACTTTTAATTACATAGCGATATACATGCAAAATCTAGCTGTTTTGACTACTTTTTAACGCTAGTTTGTAAATATGAATAACTGTTTGAAAACATTAGAAAAACAATGAAATTATTGAAAATCGATATGAAATCAATCAAAACTTATTGATTTTAACTAGTTTCAGAAGTTTTGACAAAGTTTTATTTAAGATTTTATGTTTTACACAACTTTTAATTACATAGCGATTTACATGCAAAATCTAGCTTTTTTCACTACTTTTTCAACGCTAGTTTGTAAATATCAATAACTGTTTGAAAACATTAGAAAAATAATTAAATTATTGAAAATCGATATGAAATCAATCAAAACTTATTGATTTTAACTAGTTTCAGAAGTTTTGACAAAGTTATATTTAAGATTTTATGTTTTACACAACTTTTAATTACATAGCGATTTACATGCAAAATCTAGCTTTTTTCACTACTTTTTCAACGCTAGTTTGTAAATATCAATAACTGTTTGAAAACATTAGAAAAACAATGAAATTATTGAAAATCGATATGAAATCAATCAAAACTTATTGATTTTAACTAGTTTCAGAAGTTTTGACAAAGTTTTATTTAAGATTTTATGTTTTACACAACTTTTAATTACATAGCGATTTACATGCAAAATCTAGCTTTTTTCACTACTTTTTCAACGCTAGTTTGTAAATATCAATAACTGTTTGAAAACATTAGAAAAACAATGAAATTATTGAAAATCGATATGAAATCAATCAAAACTTATTTATTTTAACTAGTTTCAGAAGTTTTGACAAAGTTATATTTAAGATTTTATGTTTTACACAACTTTTAATTACATAGCGATTTACATGCAAAATCTAGCTTTTTTCACTACTTTTTCAACGCTAGTTTGTAAATATCAATAACTGTTTGAAAACATTAGAAAAACAATGAAATTATTGAAAATCGATATGAAATCAATCAAAACTTATTGATTTTAACTAGTTTCAGATGTTTTGACAAAGTTTTATTTAAGATTTTATGTTTTACACAACTTTTAATTACATAGCGATTTACATGCAAAATCTAGCTTTTTTCACTACTTTTTCAACGCTAGTTTGTAAATATCAATAACTGTTTGAAAACATTAGAAAAACAATGAAATTATTGAAAATCGATATGAAATGAATCAAAACTTATTGATTTTAACTAGTTTCAGAAGTTTTGACAAAGTTTTTTTTAAGATTTTATGTTTTACACAACTTTTAATTACATAGCGATTTACATGCAAAATCTAGCTTTTTTCACTACTTTTTCAACGCTAGTTTGTAAATATCAATAACTGTTTGAAAACATTAGAAAAACAATGAAATTATTGAAAATCGATATGAAATCAATCAAAACTTATTGATTTTAACTAGTTTCAGAAGTTTTGACAAAGTTTTATTTAAGATTTTATGTTTTACACAACTTTTAATTACATAGCGATTTACATGCAAAATCTAGCTTTTTTCACTACTTTTTCAACGCTAGTTTGTAAATATCAATAACTGTTTGAAAACATTAGAAAAACAATAAAATTATTGAAAATCGATATGAAATCAATCAAAACTTATTGATTTTAACTAGTTTCAGAAGTTTTGACAAAGTTTTATTTAAGATTTTATGTTTTACACAACTTTTAATTACATAGCGATTTACATGCAAAATCTAGCTTTTTTCACTACTTTTTCAACGCTAGTTTGTAAATATCAATAACTGTTTGAAAACATTAGAAAAACAATGAAATTATTGAAAATCGATATGAAATCAATCAAAACTTATTGATTTTAACTAGTTTCAGATGTTTTGACAAAGTTTTATTTAAGATTTTATCTTTTACACAACTTTTAATTACATAGCGATTTACAAGCAAAATCTAGCTTTTTTCACTACTTTTTCAACGCTAGTTTGTAAATAACAATAACTGTTTGAAAACATTAGAAAAACAATGAAATTATTGAAAATCGATATGAAATCAATCAAAACTTATTGATTTTAACTAGTTTCAGATGTTTTGACAAAGTTTTATTTAAGATTTTATGTTTTACACAACTTTTAATTACATAGCGATTTACATGCAAAATCTAGCTTTTTTCACTACTTTTTCAACGCTAGTTTGTAAATATCAATAACTGTTTGAAAACATTAGAAAAACAATGAAATTATTGAAAATCGATATGAAATGAATCAAAACTTATTGATTTTAACTAGTTTCAGAAGTTTTGACAAAGTTTTATTTAAGATTTTATGTTTTACACAACTTTTAATTACATAGCGATTTACATGCAAAATCTAGCTTTTTTCACTACTTTTTCAACGCTAGTTTGTAAATATCAATAACTGTTTGAAAACATTAGAAAAACAATGAAATTATTGAAAATCGATATGAAATCAATCAAAACTTATTGATTTTAACTAGTTTCAGAAGTTTTGACAAAGTTTTATTTAAGATTTTATGTTTTACACAACTTTTAATTACATAGCGATTTACATGCAAAATCTAGCTTTTTTCACTACTTTTTCAACGCTAGTTTGTAAATATCAATAACTGTTTGAAAACATTAGAAAAACAATGAAATTATTGAAAATCGATATGAAATCAATCAAAACTTATTGATTTTAACTAGTTTCAGAAGTTTTGACAAAGTTATATTTAAGATTTTATGTTTTACACAACTTTTAATTACATAGCGATTTACATGCAAAATCTAGCTTTTTTCACTACTTTTTCAACGCTAGTTTGTAAATATCAATAACTGTTTGAAAACATTAGAAAAACAATGAAATTATTGAAAATCGATATGAAATCAATCAAAACTTATTGATTTTAACTAGTTTCAGATGTTTTGACAAAGTTTTATTTAAGATTTTATGTTTTACACAACTTTTAATTACATAGCGATTTACATGCAAAATCTAGCTTTTTTCACTACTTTTTCAACGCTAGTTTGTAAATATCAATAACTGTTTGAAAACATTAGAAAAACAATGAAATTATTGAAAATCGATATGAAATGAATCAAAACTTATTGATTTTAACTAGTTTCAGAAGTTTTGACAAAGTTTTTTTTAAGATTTTATGTTTTACACAACTTTTAATTACATAGCGATTTACATGCAAAATCTAGCTTTTTTCACTACTTTTTCAACGCTAGTTTGTAAATATCAATAACTGTTTGAAAACATTAGAAAAACAATGAAATTATTGAAAATCGATATGAAATCAATCAAAACTTATTGATTTTAACTAGTTTCAGAAGTTTTGACAAAGTTTTATTTAAGATTTTATGTTTTACACAACTTTTAATTACATAGCGATTTACATGCAAAATCTAGCTTTTTTCACTACTTTTTCAACGCTAGTTTGTAAATATCAATAACTGTTTGAAAACATTAGAAAAACAATAAAATTATTGAAAATCGATATGAAATCAATCAAAACTTATTGATTTTAACTAGTTTCAGAAGTTTTGACAAAGTTTTATTTAAGATTTTATGTTTTACACAACTTTTAATTACATAGCGATTTACATGCAAAATCTAGCTTTTTTCACTACTTTTTCAACGCTACTTTGTAAATATCAATAACTGTTTGAAAACATTAGAAAAACAATGAAATTATTGAAAATCGATATGAAATCAATCAAAACTTATTGATTTTAACTAGTTTCAGATGTTTTGACAAAGTTTTATTTAAGATTTTATCTTTTACACAACTTTTAATTACATAGCGATTTACAAGCAAAATCTAGCTTTTTTCACTACTTTTTCAACGCTAGTTTGTAAATATCAATAACTGTTTGAAAACATTAGAAAAACAATGAAATTATTGAAAATCTATATGAAATCAATCAAAACTTATTGATTTTAACTAGTTTCAGATGTTTTGACAAAGTTTTATTTAAGATTTTATGTTTTACACAACTTTTAATTACATAGCGATTTACATGCAAAATCTAGCTTTTTTCACTACTTTTTCAACGCTAGTTTGTAAATATCAATAACTGTTTGAAAACATTAGAAAAACAATGAAATTATTGAAAATCGATATGAAATCAATCAAAACTTATTGATTTTAACTAGTTTCAGAAGTTTTGACAAAGTTATATTTAAGATTTTATGTTTTACACAACTTTTAATTACATAGCGATATACATGCAAAATCTAGCTGTTTTGACTACTTTTTAACGCTAGTTTGTAAATATGAATAACTGTTTGAAAACATTAGAAAAACAATGAAATTATTGAAAATCGATATGAAATCAATCAAAACTTATTGATTTTAACTAGTTTCAGAAGTTTTGACAAAGTTTTATTTAAGATTTTATGTTTTACACAACTTTTAATTACATAGCGATTTACATGCAAAATCTAGCTTTTTTCACTACTTTTTCAACGCTAGTTTGTAAATATCAATAACTGTTTGAAAACATTAGAAAAATAATTAAATTATTGAAAATCGATATGAAATCAATCAAAACTTATTGATTTTAACTAGTTTCAGAAGTTTTGACAAAGTTATATTTAAGATTTTATGTTTTACACAACTTTTAATTACATAGCGATTTACATGCAAAATCTAGCTTTTTTCACTACTTTTTCAACGCTAGTTTGTAAATATCAATAACTGTTTGAAAACATTAGAAAAACAATGAAATTATTGAAAATCGATATGAAATCAATCAAAACTTATTGATTTTAACTAGTTTCAGAAGTTTTGACAAAGTTTTATTTAAGATTTTATGTTTTACACAACTTTTAATTACATAGCGATTTACATGCAAAATCTAGCTTTTTTCACTACTTTTTCAACGCTAGTTTGTAAATATCAATAACTGTTTGAAAACATTAGAAAAACAATGAAATTATTGAAAATCGATATGAAATCAATCAAAACTTATTGATTTTAACAAGTTTCAGAAGTTTTGACAAAGTTTTATTTAAGATATTATGTTTTACACAACTTTTAATTACATAGCGATTTACATGCAAAATCTAGCTTTTTTCACTACTTTTTCAACGCTAGTTTGTAAATATCAATAACTGTTTGAAAACATTAGAAAAACAATAAAATTAATGAAAATCGATATGAAATCAATCAAAACTTATTGATTTTAACTAGTTTCAGAAGTTTTGACAAAGTTATATTTAAGATTTTATGTTTTACACAACTTTTAATTACATAGCGATTTACATGCAAAATCTAGCTTTTTTCACTACTTTTTTAACGCTAGTTTGTAAATATCAATAACTGTTTGAAAACATTAGAAAAACAATGAAATTATTGAAAATCGATATGAAATCAATCAAAACTTATTGATTTTAACTAGTTTCAGAAGTTTTGACAAAGTTATATTTAAGATTTTATGTTTTACAGAACTTTTAATTACATAGCGATTTACATGCAAAATCTAGCTGTTTTGACTACTTTTTAACGCTAGTTTGTAAATATCAATAACTGTTTGAAAACATTAGAAAAACAATGAAATTATTGAAAATCGATATGAAATCAATCAAAACTTATTGATTTTAACTCGTTTCAGATGTTTTGACAAAGTTTTATTTAAGATTTTATGTTTTACACAACTTTTAATTACATAGCGATTTACATGCAAAATCTAGCTGTTTTGACTACTTTTTAACGCTAGTTTGTAAATATGAATAGCTGTTTGAAAACATTAGAAAAACAATGAAATTATTGAAAATCGATATGAAATCAATCAAAACTTATTGATTTTAACTAGTTTCAGAAGTTTTGACAAAGTTATATTTAAGATTTTATGTTTTACACAACTTTTAATTACATAGCGATTTACATGCAAAATCTAGCTTTTTTCACTACTTTTTCAACGCTAGTTTGTAAATATCAATAACTGTTTGAAAACATTAGAAAAACAATAAAATTATTGAAAATCGATATGAAATCAATCAAAACTTATTGATTTTAACTAGTTTCAGATGTTTTGACAAAGTTTTATTTAAGATTTTATGTTTTACACAACTTTTAATTACATAGCGATTTACATGCAAAATCTAGCTTTTTCACTACTATTTCAACGCTAGTTTGTAAATATCAATAACTGTTTGAAAACATTAGAAAAACAATAAAATTATTGAAAATCGATATGAAATCAATCAAAACTTATTGATTTTAACTAGTTTCAGAAGTTTTGACAAAGTTATATTTAAGATTTTATGTTTTACACAACTTTTAATTACATAGCGATTTACATGCAAAATCTAGCTGTTTTGACTAATTTTTAACGCTAGTTTGTAAATATCAATAACTGTTTGAAAACATTAGAAAAACAATGAAATTATTGAAAATCGATATGAAATCAATCAAAATTTATTGATTTTAACTAGTTTCAGATGTTTTGACAAAGTTTTATTTAAGATTTTATGTTTTACACAACTTTTAATTACATAGCGATTTACATGCAAAATCTAGCTTTTTTCACTACTTTTTCAACGCTAGTTTGTAAATATCAATAACTGTTTGAAAACATTAGAAAAACAATAAAATTATTGAAAATCGATATGAAATCAATCAAAACTTATTGATTTTAACTAGTTTCAGAAGTTTTGACAAAGTTATATTTAAGATTTTATGTTTTACACAACTTTTAATTACATAGCGATTTACATGCAAAATCTAGCTGTTTTGACTACTTTTTAACGCTAGTTTGTAAATATCAATAACTGTTTGAAAACATTAGAAAAACAATGAAATTATTGAAAATCGATATGAAATCAATCAAAACTTATTGATTTTAACTAGTTTCAGAAGTTTTGACAAAGTTATATTTAAGATTTTATGTTTTACACAACTTTTAATTACATAGCGATTTACATGCAAAATCTAGCTGTTTTGACTACTTTTTAACGCTAGTTTGCAAATATCAATAACTGTTTGAAAACATTAGAAAAACAATGAAATTATTGAAAATCGATATGAAATCAATCAAAACTTATTGATTTTAACTAGTTTCAGATGTTTTGACAAAGTTTTATTTAAGATTTTATGTTTTACACAACTTTTAATTACATAGCGATTTACATGCAAAATCTAGCTTTTTCACTACTTTTTCAACGCTAGTTTGTAAATATCAATAACTGTTTGAAAACATTAGAAAAACAATGAAATTATTGAAAATCGATATGAAATCAATCAAAACTTATTGATTTTAACTAGTTTCAGAAGTTTTGACAAAGTTTTATTTAAGATTTTATGTTTTACACAACTTTTAATTACATAGCGATTTACATGCAAAATCTAGCTTTTTTCACTACTTTTTCAACGCTAGTTTGTAAATATCAATAACTGTTTGAAAACATTAGAAAAACAATGAAATTATTGAAAATCGATATGAAATCAATCAAAACTTATTGATTTTAACTAGTTTCAGAAGTTTTGACAAAGTTATATTTAAGATTTTATGTTTTACACAACTTTTAATTACATAGCGATTTACATGCAAAATCTAGCTTTTTTCACTCCTTTTTCAACGCTAGTTTGTAAATATCAATAACTGTTTGAAAACATTAGAAAAACAATGAAATTATTGAAAATCGATATGAAATCAATCAAAACTTATTGATTTTAACTAGTTTCAGATGTTTTGACAAAGTTTTATTTAAGATTTTATGTCTTACACAACTTTTAATTACATAGAGATTTACATGCAAAATCTAGCTGTTTTGACTACTTTTTAACGCTAGTTTGTAAATATCAATAACTGTTTGAAAACATTAGAAAAACAATGAAATTATTGAAAATCTATATGAAATCAATCAAAACTTATTGATTTTAACTAGTTTCAGATGTTTTGACAAAGTTTTATTTAAGATTTTATGTTTTACACAACTTTTAATTACATAGCGATTTACATGCAAAATCTAGCTTTTTTCACTACTTTTTCAACGCTAGTTTGTAAATATCAATAACTGTTTGAAAACATTAGAAAAACAATAAAATTATTGAAAATCGATATGAAATCAATCAAAACTTATTGATTTTAACTAGTTTCAGAAGTTTTGACAAAGTTATATTTAAGATTTTATGTTTTACACAACTTTTAATTACATAGCGATTTACATGCAAAATCTAGCTTTTTTCACTACTTTTTCAACGCTAGTTTGTAAATATCAATAACTGTTTGAAAACATTAGAAAAACAATGAAATTATTGAAAATCGATATGAAATCAATCAAAACTTATTGATTTTAACTAGTTTCAGAAGTTTTGACAAAGTTATATTTAAGATTTTATGTTTTACACAACTTTTAATTACATAGCGATATACATGCAAAATCTAGCTGTTTTGACTACTTTTTAACGCTAGTGTGTAAATATGAATAACTGTTTGAAAACATTAGAAAAACAATGAAATTATTGAAAATCGATATGAAATCAATCAAAACTTATTGATTTTAACTAGTTTCAGAAGTTTTGACAAAGTTATATTTAAGATTTTATGTTTTACACAACTTTTAATTACATAGCGATTTACATGCAAAATCTAGCTTTTTTCACTACTTTTTCAACGCTAGTTTGTAAATATCAATAACTGTTTGAAAACATTAGAAAAACAATAAAATTATTGAAAATCGATATGAAATCAATCAAAACTTATTGATTTTAACTAGTTTCAGAAGTTTTGACAAAGTTATATTTAAGATTTTATGTTTTACACAACTTTTAATTACATAGCGATTTACATGCAAAATCTAGCTGTTTTGACTACTTTTTAACGCTAGTTTGTAAATATGAATAACTGTTTGAAAACATTAGAAATACAATGAAATTATTGAAAATCGATATGAAATCAATCAAAACTTATTGATTTTAACTAGTTTCAGAAGTTATGACAAAGTTATATTTAAGATTTTATGTTTTACACAACTTTTAATTACATAGCGATTTACATGCAAAATCTAGCTTTTTTCACTACTTTTTCAACGCTAGTTTGTAAATATCAATAACTGTTTGAAAACATTAGAAAAACAATGAAATTATTGAAAATTGATATGAAATCAATCAAAACTTATTGATTTTAACTAGTTTCAGAAGTTTTGACAAAGTTATATTTAAGATTTTATGTTTTACACAACTTTTAATTACATAGCGATTTACATGCAAAATCTAGCTGTTTTGACTACTTTTTAACGCTAGTTTGTAAATATCAATAACTGTTTGAAAACATTAGAAAAACAATGAAATTATTGAAAATCGATATGAAATCAATCAAAACTTATTGATTTTAACTAGTTTCAGATGTTTTGACAAAGTTTTATTTAAGATTTTATGTTTTACACAACTTTTAATTACATAGCGATTTACATGCAAACTCTAGCTTTTTCACTACTTTTTCAACGCTAGTTTGTAAATATCAATAACTGTTTGAAAACATTAGAAAAACAATGAAATTATTGAAAATCGATATGAAATCAATCAAAACTTATTGATTTTAACTAGTTTCAGAAGTTTTGACAAAGTTATATTTAAGATTTTATGTTTTACACAACTTTTAATTACATAGCGATTTACATGCAAAATCTAGCTGTTTTGACTACTTTTTAACGCTAGTTTGTAAATATGAATAACTGTTTGAAAACATTAGAAAAACAATGAAATTATTGAAAATCGATATGAAATCAATCAAAACTTATTGATTTTAACTAGTTTCAGAAGTTTTGACAAAGTTATATTTAAGATTTTATGTTTTACACAACTTTTAATTACATAGCGATTTACATGCAAAATCTAGCTTTTTTCACTACTTTTTCAACGCTAGTTTGTAAATATCAATAACTGTTTGAAAACATTAGAAAAACAATGAAATTATTGAAAATTGATATGAAATCAATCAAAACTTATTGATTTTAACTAGTTTCAGAAGTTTTGACAAAGTTATATTTAAGATTTTATGTTTTACACAACTTTTAATTACATAGCGATTTACATGCAAAATCTAGCTGTTTTGACTACTTTTTAACGCTAGTTTGTAAATATCAATAACTGTTTGAAAACATTAGAAAAACAATGAAATTATTGAAAATCGATATGAAATCAATCAAAACTTATTGATTTTAACTAGTTTCAGATGTTTTGACAAAGTTTTATTTAAGATTTTATGTTTTACACAACTTTTAATTACATAGCGATTTATATGCAAAATCTAGCTTTTTCACTACTTTTTCAACGCTAGTTTGTAAATATCAATAACTGTTTGAAAACATTAGAAAAACAATGAAATTATTGAAAATCGATATGAAATCAATCAAAACTTATTGATTTTAACTAGTTTCAGAAGTTTTGACAAAGTTTTATTTAAGATTTTATGTTTTACACAACTTTTAATTACATAGAGATTTACATGCAAAATCTAGCTTTTTTCACTACTTTTTCAACGCTAGTTTGTAAATATCAATAACTGTTTGAAAACATTAGAAAAACAATGAAATTATTGAAAATCTATATGAAATCAATCAAAACTTATTGATTTTAACTAGTTTCAGAAGTTTTGACAAAGTTATATTTAAGATTTTATGTTTTACACAACTTTTAATTACATAGCGATTTACATGCAAAATCTAGCTTTTTTCACTACTTTTTCAACGCTAGTTTGTAAATATGAATAACTGTTTGAAAACATTAGAAAAACAATGAAATTATTGAAAATCGATATGAAATCAATCAAAACTTATTGATTTTAACTAGTTTCAGAAGTTTTGACAAAGTTATATTTAAGATTTTATGTTTTACACAACTTTTAATTACATAGCGATTTACATGCAAAATCTAGCTTTTTTCACTACTTTTTCAACGCTAGTTTGTAAATATCAATAACTGTTTGAAAACATTAGAAAAACAATAAAATTATGGAAAATCGATATGAAATCAATCAAAACTTATTGATTTTAACTAGTTTCAGATGTTTTGACAAAGTTATATTTAAGATTTTATGTTTTACACAACTTTTAATTACATAGCGATTTACATGCAAAATCTAGCTGTTTTGAATACTTTTTAACGCTAGTTTGTAAATATGAATAACTGTTTGAAAACATTAGAAAAACAATGAAATTATTGAAAATCTATATGAAATCAATCAAAACTTATTGATTTTAACTAGTTTCAGATGTTTTGACAAAGTTTTATTTAAGATTTTATGTTTTACACAACTTTTAATTACATAGCGATTTACATGCAAAATCTAGCTTTTTTCACTACTTTTTCAACGCTAGTTTGTAAATATCAATAACTGTTTGAAAACATTAGAAAAACAATGAAATTATTGAAAATCGATATGAAATCAATCAAAACTTATTGATTTTAACTAGTTTCAGAAGTTTTGACAAAGTTATATTTAAGATTTTATGTTTTACACAACTTTTAATTACATAGCGATATACATGCAAAATCTAGCTGTTTTGACTACTTTTTAACGCTAGTGTGTAAATATGAATAACTGTGTGAAAACATTAGAAAAACAATGAAATTATTGAAAATCGATATGAAATCAATCAAAACTTATTGATTTTAACTAGTTTCAGAAGTTTTGACAAAGTTATATTTAAGATTTTATGTTTTACACAACTTTTAATTACATAGCGATTTACATGCAAAATCTAGCTTTTTTCACTACTTTTTCAACGCTAGTTTGTAAATATCAATAACTGTTTGAAAACATTAGAAAAACAATAAAATTATTGAAAATCGATATGAAATCAATCAAAACTTATTGATTTTAACTAGTTTCAGAAGTTTTGACAAAGTTATATTTAAGATTTTATGTTTTACACAACTTTTAATTACATAGCGATTTACATGCAAAATCTAGCTGTTTTGACTACTTTTTAACGCTAGTTTGTAAATATGAATAACTGTTTGAAAACATTAGAAATACAATGAAATTATTGAAAATCGATATGAAATCAGTCAAAACTTATTGATTTTAACTAGTTTCAGAAGTTTTGACAAAGTTATATTTAAGATTTTATGTTTTACACAACTTTTAATTACATAGCGATTTACATGCAAAATCTAGCTTTTTTCACTACTTTTTCAACGCTAGTTTGTAAATATCAATAACTGTTTGAAAACATTAGAAAAACAATGAAATTATTGAAAATTGATATGAAATCAATCAAAACTTATTGATTTTAACTAGTTTCAGAAGTTTTGACAAAGTTATATTTAAGATTTTATGTTTTACACAACTTTTAATTACATAGCGATTTACATGCAAAATCTAGCTGTTTTGACTACTTTTTAACGCTAGTTTGTAAATATCAATAACTGTTTGAAAACATTAGAAAAACAATGAAATTATTGAAAATCTATATGAAATCAATCAAAACTTATTGATTTTAACTAGTTTCAGATGTTTTGACAAAGTTTTATTTAAGATTTTGTTTTAAACAACTTTTAATTACATAGCGATTTACATGCAAAATCTAGCTTTTTTCACTACTTTTTCAACGCTAGTTTGTAAATATCAATAACTGTTTGAAAACATTAGAAAAACAATGAAATTATTGAAAATCGATATGAAATCAATCAAAACTTATTGATTTTAACTAGTTTCAGAAGTTTTGACAAAGTTATATTTAAGATTTTATGTTTTACACAACTTTTAATTACATAGCGATTTACATGCAAAATCTAGCTGTTTTGACTACTTTTTAACTCTAGTTTGTAAATATCAATAACTGTTTGAAAACATTAGAAAAACAATGAAATTATTGAAAATCGATATGAAATCAATCAAAACTTATTGATTTTAACTAGTTTCAGATGTTTTGACAAAGTTTTATTTAAGATTTTATGTTTTACACAACTTTTAATTACATAGCGATTTACATGCAAAATCTAGCTTTTTCACTACTTTTTCAACGCTAGTTTGTAAATATCAATAACTGTTTGAAAACATTAGAAAAACAATGAAATTATTGAAAATCGATATGAAATCAATCAAAACTTATTGATTTTAACTAGTTTCAGAACTTTTGACAAAGTTATATTTAAGATTTTATGTTTTACACAACTTTTAATTACATAGCGATTTACATGCAAAATCTAGCTGTTTTGACTACTTTTTAACGCTAGTTTGTAAATATGAATAACTGTTTGAAAACATTAGAAAGACAATGAAATTATTGAAAATCGATATGAAATCAATCAAAACTTATTGATTTTAACTAGTTTCAGAAGTTTTGACAAAGTTATATTTAAGATTTTATGTTTTACACAACTTTTAATTACATAGCGATTTACATGCAAAATCTAGCTTTTTTCACTACTTTTTCAACGGTAGTTTGTAAATATCAATAACTGTTTGAAAACATTAGAAAAACAATGAAATTATTGAAAATTGATATGAAATCAATCAAAACTTATTGATTTTAACTAGTTTCAGAAGTTTTGACAAAGTTATATTTAAGATTTTATGTTTTACACAACTTTTAATTACATAGCGATTTACATGCAAAATCTAGCTGTTTTGACTACTTTTTAACGCTAGTTTGTAAATATCAATAACTGTTTGAAAACATTAGAAAAACAATGAAATTATTGAAAATCGATATGAAATCAATCAAAACTTATTGATTTTAACTAGTTTCAGATGTTTTGACAAAGTTTTATTTAAGATTTTATGTTTTACACAACTTTTAATTACATAGCGATTTATATGCAAAATTTAGCTTTTTCACTACTTTTTCAACGCTAGTTTGTAAATATCAATAACTGTTTGAAAACATTAGAAAAACAATGAAATTATTGAAAATCGATATGAAATCAATCAAAACTTATTGATTTTAACTAGTTTCAGAAGTTTTGACAAAGTTTTATTTAAGATTTTATGTTTTACACAACTTTTAATTACATAGAGATTTACATGCAAAATCTAGCTTTTTTCACTACTTTTTCAACGCTAGTTTGTAAATATCAATAACTGTTTGAAAACATTAGAAAAACAATGAAATTATTGAAAATCTATATGAAATCAATCAAAACTTATTGATTTTAACTAGTTTCAGAAGTTTTGACAAAGTTATATTTAAGATTTTATGTTTTACACAACTTTTAATTACATAGCGATTTACATGCAAAATCTAGCTTTTTTCACTACTTTTTCAACGCTAGTTTGTAAATATGAATAACTGTTTGAAAACATTAGAAAAACAATGAAATTATTGAAAATCGATATGAAATCAATCAAAACTTATTGATTTTAACTAGTTTCAGAAGTTTTGACAAAGTTTTATTTAAGATTTTATGTTTTACACAACTTTTAATTACATAGCGATTTACATGCAAAATCTAGCTTTTTTCACTACTTTTTCAACGCTAGTTTGTAAATATCAATAACTGTTTGAAAACATTAGAAAAACAATGAAATTATTGAAAATCGATATGAAATCAATCAAAACTTATTGATTTTAACTAGTTTCAGAAGTTTTGACAAAGTTATATTTAAGATTTTATGTTTTACACAACTTTTAATTACATAGCGATTTACATGCAAAATCTAGCTTTTTTCACTACTTTTTAACGCTAGTTTGTAAATATCAATAACTGTTTGAAAACATTAGAAAAACAATGAAATTATTGAAAATCGATATGAAATCAATCAAAACTTATCGATTTTAAGTAGTTTCAGATGTTTTGACAAAGTTTTATTTAAGATTTTATGTTTTACACAACTTTTAATTACATAGCGATTTACATGCAAAATCTAGCTTTTTTCACTCCTTTTTCAACGCTAGTTTGTAAATATCAATAACTGTTTGAAAACATTAGAAAAACAATGAAATTATTGAAAATCGATATGAAATCAATCAAAACTTATTGATTTTAACTAGTTTCAGATGTTTTGACAAAGTTTTATTTAAGATTTTATGTCTTACACAACTTTTAATTACATAGAGATTTACATGCAAAATCTAGCTTTTTTCACTACTTTTTCAACGCTAGTTTGTAAATATCAATAACTGTTTGAAAACATTAGAAAAACAATGAAATTATTGAAAATCTATATGAAATCAATCAAAACTTATTGATTTTAACTAGTTTCAGAAGTTTTGACAAAGTTATATTTAAGATTTTATGTTTTACACAACTTTTAATTACATAGCGATTTACATGCAAAATCTAGCTTTTTTCACTACTTTTTCAACGCTAGTTTGTAAATATCAATAACTGTTTGAAAACATTAGAAAAACAATGAAATTATTGAAAATCGATATGAAATCAATCAAAACTTATTGATTTTAACTAGTTTCAGAAGTTTTGACAAAGTTATATTTAAGATTTTATGTTTTACACAACTTTTAATTACATAGCGATTTACATGCAAAATCTAGCTGTTTTGAATACTTTTTAACGCTAGTTTGTAAATATCAATAACTGTTTGAAAACATTAGAAAAACAATGAAATTATTGAAAATCTATATGAAATCAATCAAAACTTATTGATTTTAACTAGTTTCAGATGTTTTGACAAAGTTTTATTTAAGATTTTATGTTTTACACAACTTTTAATTACATAGCGATTTACATGCAAAATCTAGCTTTTTCACTACTTTTTCAACGCTAGTTTGTAAATATCAATAACTGTTTGAAAACATTAGAAAAACAATGAAATTATTGAAAATCGATATGAAATCAATCAAAACTTATTGATTTTAACTAGTTTCAGAAGTTTTGACAAAGTTTTATTTAAGATTTTATGTTTTACACAACTTTTAATTACATAGCGATTTACATGCAAAATCTAGCTTTTTTCACTACTTTTTCAACGCTAGTTTGTAAATATCAATAACTGTTTGAAAACATTAGAAAAACAATGAAATTATTGAAAATCGATATGAAATCAATCAAAACTTATTGATTTTAACTAGTTTCAGAAGTTTTGACAAAGTTATATTTAAGATTTTATGTTTTACACAACTTTTAATTACATAGCGATTTACATGCAAAATCTAGCTGTTTTGACTACTTTTTAACGCTAGTTTGTAAATATCAATAACTGTTTGAAAACATTAGAAAAACAATGAAATTATTGAAAATCGATATGAAATCAATCAAAACTTATTGATTTTAACTAGTTTCAGAAGTTTTGACAAAGTTTTATTTAAGATTTTATGTTTTACACAACTTTTAATTACATAGCGATTTACATGCAAAATCTAGCTTTTTTCACTACTTTTTCAACGCTAGTTTGTAAATATCAATAACTGTTTGAAAACATTAGAAAAACAATGAAATTATTGAAAATCGATATGAAATCAATCAAAACTTATTGATTTTAACTAGTTTCAGAAGTTTTGACAAAGTTATATTTAAGATTTTATGTTTTACACAACTTTTAATTACATAGCGATTTACATGCAAAATCTAGCTTTTTTCACTACTTTTTAACACTAGTTTGTAAATATCAATAACTGTTTGAAAACATTAGAAAAACAATGAAATTATTGAAAATCGATATGAAATCAATCAAAACTTATCGATTTTAAGTAGTTTCAGATGTTTTGACAAAGTTTTATTTAAGATTTTATGTTTTACACAACGTTTAATTACATAGCGATTTACATGCAAAATCTAGCTTTTTTCACTCCTTTTTCAACGCTAGTTTGTAAATATCAATAACTGTTTGAAAACATTAGAAAAACAATGAAATTATTGAAAATCGATATGAAATCAATCAAAACTTATTGATTTTAACTAGTTTCAGATGTTTTGACAAAGTTTTATTTAAGATTTTATGTCTTACACAACTTTTAATTACATAGCGATTTACATGCAAAATCTAGCTTTTTTCACTACTTTTTCAACGGTAGTTTGTAAATATCAATAACTGTTTGAAAACATTAGAAAAACAATGAAATTATTGAAAATTGATATGAAATCAATCAAAACTTATTGATTTTAACTAGTTTCAGAAGTTTTGACAAAGTTATATTTAAGATTTTATGTTTTACACAACTTTTAATTACATAGCGATTTACATGCAAAATCTAGCTGTTTTGACTACTTTTTAACGCTAGTTTGTAAATATCAATAACTGTTTGAAAACATTAGAAAAACAATGAAATTATTGAAAATCGATATGAAATCAATCAAAACTTATTGATTTTAACTAGTTTCAGATGTTTTGACAAAGTTTTATTTAAGATTTTATGTTTTACACAACTTTTAATTACATAGCGATTTATATGCAAAATCTAGCTTTTTCACTACTTTTTCAACGCTAGTTTGTAAATATCAATAACTGTTTGAAAACATTAGAAAAACAATGAAATTATTGAAAATCGATATGAAATCAATCAAAACTTATTGATTTTAACTAGTTTCAGAAGTTTTGACAAAGTTTTATTTAAGATTTTATGTTTTACACAACTTTTAATTACATAGAGATTTACATGCAAAATCTAGCTTTTTTCACTACTTTTTCAACGCTAGTTTGTAAATATCAATAACTGTTTGAAAACATTAGAAAAACAATGAAATTATTGAAAATCTATATGAAATCAATCAAAACTTATTGATTTTAACTAGTTTCAGAAGTTTTGACAAAGTTATATTTAAGATTTTATGTTTTACACAACTTTTAATTACATAGCGATTTACATGCAAAATCTAGCTTTTTTCACTACTTTTTCAACGCTAGTTTGTAAATATCAATAACTGTTTGAAAACATTAGAAAAACAATGAAATTATTGAAAATCGATATGAAATCAATCAAAACTTATTGATTTTAACTAGTTTCAGAAGTTTTGACAAAGTTATATTTAAGATTTTATGTTTTACACAACTTTTAATTACATAGCGATTTACATGCAAAATCTAGCTGTTTTGAATACTTTTTAACGCTAGTTTGTAAATATGAATAACTGTTTGAAAACATTAGAAAAACAATGAAATTATTGAAAATCTATATGAAATCAATCAAAACTTATTGATTTTAACTAGTTTCAGATGTTTTGACAAAGTTTTATTTAAGATTTTATGTTTTACACAACTTTTAATTACATAGCGATTTACATGCAAAATCTAGCTTTTTCACTACTTTTTCAACGCTAGTTTGTAAATATCAATAACTGTTTGAAAACATTAGAAAAACAATGAAATTATTGAAAATCGATATGAAATCAATCAAAACTTATTGATTTTAACTAGTTTCAGAAGTTTTGACAAAGTTTTATTTAAGATTTTATGTTTTACACAACTTTTAATTACATAGCGATTTACATGCAAAATCTAGCTTTTTTCACTACTTTTTCAACGCTAGTTTGTAAATATCAATAACTGTTTGAAAACATTAGAAAAACAATGAAATTATTGAAAATCGATATGAAATCAATCAAAACTTATTGATTTTAACTAGTTTCAGAAGTTTTGACAAAGTTATATTTAAGATTTTATGTTTTACACAACTTTTAATTACATAGCGATTTACATGCAAAATCTAGCTGTTTTGACTACTTTTTAACGCTAGTTTGTAAATATCAATAACTGTTTGAAAACATTAGAAAAACAATGAAATTATTGAAAATCGATATGAAATCAATCAAAACTTATTGATTTTAACTAGTTTCAGAAGTTTTGACAAAGTTTTATTTAAGATTTTATGTTTTACACAACTTTTAATTACATAGCGATTTACATGCAAAATCTAGCTTTTTTCACTACTTTTTCAACGCTAGTTTGTAAATATCAATAACTGTTTGAAAACATTAGAAAAACAATGAAATTATTGAAAATCGATATGAAATCAATCAAAACTTATTGATTTTAACTAGTTTCAGATGTTTTGACAAAGTTATATTTAAGATTTTATGTTTTACACAACTTTTAATTACATAGCGATTTACATGCAAAATCTAGCTTTTTTCACTACTTTTTAACGCTAGTTTGTAAATATCAATAACTGTTTGAAAACATTAGAAAAACAATGAAATTATTGAAAATCGATATGAAATCAATCAAAACTTATCGATTTTAAGTAGTTTCAGATGTTTTGACAAAGTTTTATTTAAGATTTTATGTTTTACACAACGTTTAATTACATAGCGATTTACATGCAAAATCTAGCTTTTTTCACTCCTTTTTCAACGCTAGTTTGTAAATATCAATAACTGTTTGAAAACATTAGAAAAACAATGAAATTATTGAAAATCGATATGAAATCAATCAAAACTTATTGATTTTAACTAGTTTCAGATGTTTTGACAAAGTTTTATTTAAGATTTTATGTCTTACACAACTTTTAATTACATAGAGATTTACATGCAAAATCTAGCTTTTTTCACTACTTTTTCAACGCTAGTTTGTAAATATCAATAACTGTTTGAAAACATTAGAAAAACAATGAAATTATTGAAAATCTATATGAAATCAATCAAAACTTATTGATTTTAACTAGTTTCAGAAGTTTTGACAAAGTTATATTTAAGATTTTATGTTTTACACAACTTTTAATTACATAGCGATTTACATGCAAAATCTAGCTTTTTTCACTACTTTTTCAACGCTAGTTTGTAAATATCAATAACTGTTTGAAAACATTAGAAAAACAATGAAATTATTGAAAATCGATATGAAATCAATCAAAACTTATTGATTTTAACTAGTTTCAGAAGTTTTGACAAAGTTATATTTAAGATTTTATGTTTTACACAACTTTTAATTACATAGCGATTTACATGCAAAATCTAGCTGTTTTGAATACTTTTTAACGCTAGTTTGTAAATATGAATAACTGTTTGAAAACATTAGAAAAACAATGAAATTATTGAAAATCTATATGAAATCAATCAAAACTTATTGATTTTAACTAGTTTCAGATGTTTTGACAAAGTTTTATTTAAGATTTTATGTTTTACACAACTTTTAATTACATAGCGATTTACATGCAAAATCTAGCTTTTTTCACTACTTTTTCAACGCTAGTTTGTAAATATCAATAACTGTTTGAAAACATTAGAAAAACAATGAAATTATTGAAAATCGATATGAAATCAATCAAAACTTATTGATTTTAACTAGTTTCAGAAGTTTTGACAAAGTTATATTTAAGATTTTATGTTTTACACAACTTTTAATTACATAGCGATTTACATGCAAAATCTAGCTGTTTTGACTACTTTTTAACGCTAGTTTGTAAATATGAATAACTGTTTGAAAACATTAGAAAAACAATGAAATTATTGAAAATCGATATGAAATCAATCAAAACTTATTGATTTTAACTAGTTTCAGAAGTTTTGACAAAGTTATATTTAAGATTTTATGTTTTACACAACTTTTAATTACATAGCGATTTACATGCAAAATCTAGCTTTTTTCACTACTTTTTCAACGCTAGTTTGTAAATATCAATAACTGTTTGAAAACATTAGAAAAACAATGAAATTATTGAAAATCGATATGAAATCAATCAAAACTTATTGATTTTAACTAGTTTCAGAAGTTTTGACAAAGTTATATTTAAGATTTTATGTTTTACACAACTTTTAATTACATAGCGATATAAATGCAAAATCTAGCTGTTTTGACTACTTTTTAACGCTAGTTTGTAAATATGAATAACTGTTTGAAAACATTAGAAAAACAATGAAATTATTGAAAATCGATATGAAATCAATCAAAACTTATCGATTTTAAGTAGTTTCAGATGTTTTGACAAAGTTTTATTTAAGATTTTATGTTTTACACAACTTTTAATTACATAGCGATTTACATGCAAAATCTAGCTTTTTTCACTCCTTTTTCAACGCTAGTTTGTAAATATCAATAACTGTTTGAAAACATTAGAAAAACAATGAAATTATTGAAAATCGATATGAAATCAATCAAAACTTATTGATTTTAACTAGTTTCAGAAGTTTTGACAAAGTTATATTTAAGATTTTATGTTTTACACAACTTTTAATTACATAGCGATATACATGCAAAATCTAGCTGTTTTGACTACTTTTTAACGCTAGTTTGTAAATATGAATAACTGTTTGAAAACATTAGAAAAACAATGAAATTATTGAAAATCGATATGAAATCAATCAAAACTTATTGATTTTAACTAGTTTCAGAAGTTTTGACAAAGTTATATTTAAGATTTTATGTTTTACACAACTTTTAATTACATAGCGATTTACATGCAAAATCTAGCTTTTTTCACTACTTTTTCAACGCTAGTTTGTAAATATCAATAACTGTTTGAAAACATTAGAAAAACAATGAAATTATTGAAAATCGATATGAAATCAATCAAAACTTATTGATTTTAACTAGTTTCAGAAGTTTTGACAAAGTTATATTTAAGATTTTATGTTTTACGCAACTTTTAATTACATAGCGATATACATGCAAAATCTAGCTGTTTTGACTACTTTTTAACGCTAGTTTGTAAATATGAATAACTGTTTGAAAACATTAGAAAAACAATGAAATTATTGAAAATCGATATGAAATCAATCAAAACTTATCGATTTTAAGTAGTTTCAGATGTTTTGACAAAGTTTTATTTAAGATTTTATGTTTTACACAACTTTTAATTACATAGCGATTTACATGCAAAATCTAGCTTTTTTCACTCCTTTTTCAACGCTAGTTTGTAAATATCAATAACTGTTTGAAAACATTAGAAAAACAATGAAATTATTGAAAATCGATATGAAATCAATCAAAACTTATTGATTTTAACTAGTTTCAGATGTTTTGACAAAGTTTTATTTAAGATTTTATGTCTTACACAACTTTTAATTACATAGAGATTTACATGCAAAATCTAGCTTTTTTCACTACTTTTTCAACGCTAGTTTGTAAATATCAATAACTGTTTGAAAACATTAGAAAAACAATGAAATTATTGAAAATCTATATGAAATCAATCAAAACTTATTGATTTTAACTAGTTTCAGAAGTTTTGACAAAGTTATATTTAAGATTTTGTTTTACACAACTTTTAATTACATAGCGATTTACATGCAAAATCTAGCTTTTTTCACTACTTTTTCAACGCTAGTTTGTAAATATCAATAACTGTTTGAAAACATTAGAAAAACAATGAAATTATTGAAAATCGATATGAAATCAATCAAAACTTATTGATTTTAACTAGTTTCAGAAGTTTTGACAAAGTTATATTTAAGATTTTATGTTTTACACAACTTTTAATTACATAGCGATTTACATGCAAAATCTAGCTGTTTTGAATACTTTTTTACGCTAGTTTGTAAATATGAATAACTGTTTGAAAACATTAGAAAAACAATGAAAGTATTGAAAATCTATATGAAATCAATCAAAACTTATTGATTTTAACTAGTTTCAGATGTTTTGACAAAGTTTTATTTAAGATTTTATGTTTTACACAACTTTTAATTACATAGCGATTTACATGCAAAATCTAGCTTTTTTCACTACTTTTTCAACGCTAGTTTGTAAATATCAATAACTGTTTGAAAACATTAGAAAAACAATGAAATTATTGAAAATCGATATGAAATCAATCAAAACTTATTGATTTTAACTAGTTTCAGAAGTTTTGACAAAGTTATATTTAAGATTTTATGTTTTACACAACTTTTAATTACATAGCGATATACATGCAAAATCTAGCTGTTTTGACTACTTTTTAACGCTAGTTTGTAAATATGAATAACTGTTTGAAAACATTAGAAAAACAATGAAATTATTGAAAATCGATATGAAATCAATCAAAACTTATCGATTTTAAGTAGTTTCAGATGTTTTGACAAAGTTTTATTTAAGATTTTATGTTTTACACAACTTTTAATTACATAGCGATTTACATGCAAAATCTAGCTTTTTTCACTCCTTTTTCAACGCTAGTTTGTAAATATCAATAACTGTTTGAAAACATTAGAAAAACAATGAAATTATTGAAAATCGATATGAAATCAATCAAAACTTATTGATTTTAACTAGTTTCAGATGTTTTGACAAAGTTTTATTTAAGATTTTATGTCTTACACAACTTTTAATTACATAGAGATTTACATGCAAAATCTAGCTTTTTTCACTACTTTTTCAACGCTAGTTTGTAAATATCAATAACTGTTTGAAAACATTAGAAAAACAATGAAATTATTGAAAATCTATATGAAATCAATCAAAACTTATTGATTTTAACTAGTTTCAGAAGTTTTGACAAAGTTATATTTAAGATTTTGTTTTACACAACTTTTAATTACATAGCGATTTACATGCAAAATCTAGCTTTTTTCACTACTTTTTCAACGCTAGTTTGTAAATATCAATAACTGTTTGAAAACATTAGAAAAACAATGAAATTATTGAAAATCGATATGAAATCAATCAAAACTTATTGATTTTAACTAGTTTCAGAAGTTTTGACAAAGTTATATTTAAGATTTTATGTTTTACACAACTTTTAATTACATAGCGATTTACATGCAAAATCTAGCTGTTTTGAATACTTTTTAACGCTAGTTTGTAAATATGAATAACTGTTTGAAAACATTAGAAAAACAATGAAATTATTGAAAATCTATATGAAATCAATCAAAACTTATTGATTTTAACTAGTTTCAGATGTTTTGACAAAGTTTTATTTAAGATTTTATGTTTTACACAACTTTTAATTACATAGCGATTTACATGCAAAATCTAGCTTTTTTCACTACTTTTTCAACGCTAGTTTGTAAATATCAATAACTGTTTGAAAACATTAGAAAAACAATGAAATTATTGAAAATCGATATGAAATCAATCAAAACTTATTGATTTTAACTAGTTTCAGAAGTTTTGACAAAGTTATATTTAAGATTTTATGTTTTACACAACTTTTAATTACATAGCGATTTACATGCAAAATCTAGCTGTTTTGACTACTTTTTAACGCTAGTTTGTAAATATGAATAACTGTTTGAAAACATTAGAAAAACAATGAAATTATTGAAAATCGATATGAAATCAATCAAAACTTATTGATTTTAACTAGTTTCAGAAGTTTTGACAAA
The DNA here is from genome assembly GCA_963932145.1 of Acanthosepion lycidas. NCBI lineage: Eukaryota > Metazoa > Mollusca > Cephalopoda > Sepiida > Sepiidae > Acanthosepion > Acanthosepion lycidas. The sequence goes on along the minus strand of CAWVQA010000609.1, from coordinate 3,350 downwards.
GTTATATTTAAGATTTTATGTTTTACACAACTTTTAATTACATAGCGATTTACATGCAAAATCTAGCTTTTTTCACTACTTTTTCAACGCTAGTTTGTAAATATCAATAACTGTTTGAAAACATTAGAAAAACAATGAAATTATTGAAAATCTATATGAAATCAATCAAAACTTATTGATTTTAACTAGCTTCAGATGTTTTGACAAAGTTTTATTTAAGATTTTATGTTTTACACAACTTTTAATTACATAGCGATTTACATGCAAAATCTAGCTTTTTTCACTACTTTTTCAACGCTAGTTTGTAAATATCAATAACTGTTTGAAAACATTAGAAAAACAATGAAATTATTGAAAATCGATATGAAATCAATCAAAACTTATTGATTTTAACTAGTTTCAGAAGTTTTGACAAAGTTATATTTAAGATTTTATGTTTTACACAACTTTTAATTACATAGCGATATACATGCAAAATCTAGCTGTTTTGACTACTTTTTAACGCTAGTTTGTAAATATGAATAACTGTTTGAAAACATTAGAAAAACAATGAAATTATTGAAAATCGATATGAAATCAATCAAAACTTATTGATTTTAACTAGTTTCAGAAGTTTTGACAAAGTTATATTTAAGATTTTATGTTTTACACAACTTTTAATTACATAGCGATTTACATGCAAAATCAAGCTTTTTTCACTACTTTTTCAACGCTAGTTTGTAAATATGAATAACTGTTTGAAAACATTAGAAAAACAATGAAATTATTGAAAATCGATATGAAATCAATCAAAACTTATTGATTTTAACTAGTTTCAGAAGTTTTGACAAAGTTATATTTAAGATTTTATGTTTTACACAACTTTTAATTACATAGCGATATACATGCAAAATCTAGCTGTTTTGACTACTTTTTAACGCTAGTTTGTAAATATGAATAACTGTTTGAAAACATTAGAAAAACAATGAAATTATTGAAAATCGATATGAAATCAATCAAAACTTATTGATTTTAACTAGTTTCAGAAGTTTTGACAAAGTTATATTTAAGATTTTATGTTTTACACAACTTTTAATTACATAGCGATTTACATGCAAAATCTAGCTTTTTTCACTACTTTTTCAACGCTAGTTTGTAAATATCAATAACTGTTTGAAAACATTAGAAAAACAATAAAATTATTGAAAATCGATATGAAATCAATCAAAACTTATTGATTTTAACTAGTTTCAGAAGTTTTGACAAAGTTATATTTAAGATTTTATGTTTTACACAACTTTTAATTACATAGCGATTTACATGCAAAATCTAGCTGTTTTGACTACTTTTTAACGCTAGTTTGTAAATATGAATAACTGTTTGAAAACATTAGAAAAACAATGAAATTATTGAAAATCGATATGAAATCAATCAAAACTTATTGATTTTAACTAGTTTCAGAAGTTTTGACAAAGTTATATTTAAGATTTTATGTTTTACACAACTTTTAATTACATAGCGATTTACATGCAAAATCTAGCTTTTTTCACTACTTTTTCAACGCTAGTTTGTAAATATCAATAACTGTTTGAAAACATTAGAAAAACAATGAAATTATTGAAAATTGATATGAAATCAATCAAAACTTATTGATTTTAACTAGTTTCAGAAGTTTTGACAAAGTTATATTTAAGATTTTATGTTTTACACAACTTTTAATTACATAGCGATTTACATGCAAAATCTAGCTGTTTTGACTACTTTTTAACGCTAGTTTGTAAATATCAATAACTGTTTGAAAACATTAGAAAAACAATGAAATTATTGAAAATCGATATGAAATCAATCAAAACTTATTGATTTTAACTAGTTTCAGATGTTTTGACAAAGTTTTATTTAAGATTTTATGTTTTACACAACTTTTAATTACATAGCGATTTATATGCAAAATCTAGCTTTTTCACTACTTTTTCAACGCTAGTTTGTAAATATCAATAACTGTTTGAAAACATTAGAAAAACAATGAAATTATTGAAAATCGATATGAAATCAATCAAAACTTATTGATTTTAACTAGTTTCAGAAGTTTTGACAAAGTTATATTTAAGATTTTATGTTTTACACAACTTTTAATTACATAGCGATTTACATGCAAAATCTAGCTTTTTTCACTACTTTTTCAACGCTAGTTTGTAAATATCAATAACTGTTTGAAAACATTAGAAAAACAATGAAATTATTGAAAATCGATATGAAATCAATCAAAACTTATTGATTTTAACTAGTTTCAGAAGTTTTGACAAAGTTATATTTAAGATTTTATGTTTTACACAACTTTTAATTACATAGCGATTTACATGCAAAATCTAGCTGTTTTGAATACTTTTTAACGCTAGTTTGTAAATATGAATAACTGTTTGAAAACATTAGAAAAACAATGAAATTATTGAAAATCTATATGAAATCAATCAAAACTTATTGATTTTAACTAGTTTCAGATGTTTTGACAAAGTTTTATTTAAGATTTTATGTTTTACACAACTTTTAATTACATAGCGATTTACATGCAAAATCTAGCTTTTTTCACTACTTTTTCAACGCTAGTTTGTAAATATCAATAACTGTTTGAAAACATTAGAAAAACAATGAAATTATTGAAAATCGATATGAAATCAATCAAAACTTATTGATTTTAACTAGTTTCAGAAGTTTTGACAAAGTTATATTTAAGATTTTATGTTTTACACAACTTTTAATTACATAGCGATTTACATGCAAAATCTAGCTGTTTTGACTACTTTTTAACGCTAGTTTGTAAATATCAATAACTGTTTGAAAACATTAGAAAAACAATGAAATTATTGAAAATCGATATGAAATCAATCAAAACTTATTGATTTTAACTAGTTTCAGAAGTTTTGACAAAGTTTTATTTAAGATTTTATGTTTTACACAACTTTTAATTACATAGCGATTTACATGCAAAATCTAGCTTTTTTCACTACTTTTTCAACGCTAGTTTGTAAATATCAATAACTGTTTGAAAACATTAGAAAAACAATAAAATTATTGAAAATCGATATGAAATCAATCAAAACTTATTGATTTTAACTAGTTTCAGAAGTTTTGACAAAGTTATATTTAAGATTTTATGTTTTACACAACTTTTAATTACATAGCGATTTACATGCAAAATCTAGCTGTTTTGACTACTTTTTAACGCTAGTTTGTAAATATGAATAACTGTTTGAAAACATTAGAAAAACAATGAAATTATTGAAAATCGATATGAAATCAATCAAAACTTATTGATTTTAACTAGTTTCAGAAGTTTTGACAAAGTTATATTTAAGATTTTATGTTTTACACAA